>CM053787.1:128956962-129556962 GCA_028749045.1 Cupressus sempervirens
GTTGATTTGTTCATCCAGTTTCCAAATTTAATCCCTGGCTAATTGAGAAAAATGCTATGATGCATTTCATTTTGAATGGAAACCAGTAGGCTGTGCAACAGCAACTGTTCCATGTCTGGAGCATTGTGTTTCATTTCATGGGTTGCTGTTCCAGATGCAAATCACTAAGATTGTAAAAACAACAGAAAGCACTTTAAAGCCCTAAAACTATATACATAAAAATTATGCCATGTCAAAATTATATAGATCACTTTCAAAAGTCAGCTGTATTGGATTGCCACCGGAGGGAGAATTCACATTTTAAACAAGTCACCATCAGGCACAAATTTACTAGAATGGCAAATTGATAACACAGAGAATCACAATCCTTTTCTACATAAAAATTTAAAAATACTGTATGAATTTAAGTGATGTCCTACCACAAAGATAGTGTTTCAATTGGAGCTATTTTCTTAGAAGAATAACGAAACTCTGAAACTCTATTCTTCTAAGAATAGAGTTTCTTGGAAGAATAGAGTTTCAGCTGATGTTAATTTCTACTTTCAGTCTTCAGTGTTCACAGGGCTTATATTACAGGTCAATGCTCTTACTGCATAGAAAAAAGTGCCTTTAATTCTTAGTATTTGAAGTGCAGGGAATGTTTCATCCTAGTTGGGGATTTCATATGAATGATTGTTAATATTGTATTTTGCTTCATAAATTTAGAGAGTTGACCTTTCTCATTAGTTAGCGTCATTGAAATTGTCAAATTGGATATGGATATGGATATGGATATACACCCACACATACACACACACATATATACCATTGTTCTCTATTGTCCCCTATTTTTGGCCCTTTACGAAATGTCCCAGAAACATGTCCTTTGCTAAACCCCTTTCCCTGACTCCTAAACACCATGGAACATAGGTTTATTTTTTGAGTAAACATGAAATAAATATGCAATATAAATACCAAAATATCTCAGACTTGTTCAAACCCTAGCTTCCCTCAAAACTGGCATCAAATTCCCAAGACAAATAGCATTAGGTCTTAATTATTTGTGTTTTCTTCTGTTGTACTTGAGAATGCTTAGAAATAAGATGTCGTGCTTTATTTCAAAATCAAACCCTCAAACTCTACAAATTTGCCTCCAATGGAGACTACACAATTTGACCTGATTGTATACATCCATTGCAACTACATCCTTCGAAAGAATCAGGTTTTCATCCAATCCATGTTGATCTATTGAAGGTTTTTATCCTTACCTTCACATCAATCCTCACACGTTCATCACATCAGATCCATAAAGCATGCATTTTTATAGCCCCAGAAAATCCTTACACGGAGCTCCGACCTCTATCTATAAGATACAGACACAATTAATTTTTTCAAGACCTCATTTAATATTTGCCACAATTGGAGCACTTTATTTTATCAAGTGACTTTTTTATTATTTTTAATTTATTTGTGGTAGAATTAATCAATTAAAGTCTTCCCTTCTAAAATAATATCAATTTTTGGACAACTTAATCAATTAACTCAACTCACATTATAATTATTTGGGGGCATTACAGTCCTTTGTCCCCAACATTGCTTGCCCTCAAGCAATTTGTCATTGAACCACTACGATCCCAAACTAGTAATATGACCAACACTATATCACTCTATTGCTTCACTCTAAACAATCAGCATTGCTGAAACCTAAAAGCTCTCATTCTGAATCTGTTGATGTTTTGTAGCTTCAATCGGATAAATCCTCTAAAGACTGAACTATTATGTGTGTGTGTCTAAAATTGTATTAGGAGAAATTAATATAATAATAATTCAAAGATCACATACATACACACATACATTCTGCAGAAATTTATGCCTTACGGGGATTGAACCAATCAAGGAATAAAGTCAAGGCAATAAAGGAAACCCTTACTAAGCAACAAAACCGAGAGATATAGTATATCGTGATCGGTAAGATTTAAGGACAATGAGTTCTACAGGAAAAATATATTAAAACAATCATATTAAAAGGGAAATATGCTTGGTGATTTCACAAGTGGTACATAACAGTTTTGGAGGCAGTAGCAACGAACAATATAATTATCCACTGCCATCAAAATGGTGAATTACAATCTTGCCTCAACAAAGATCATTATCCTTAAATATTAAAGTGGCCGTGTGCTCTATACTGAAATCTTCAGTCGCATAACATGTCAAAGCATCAATGAGTTAAAAATAAAATGTTGAACACCACAATCATTGTGGGTATCCGTCCTAAGTGTAATCTGGCAGCCAATATGTTCCAATGAGAAGACAGCAGCCATTATAGTTCGATGATAAAAAATAACAGTAGTGACTATGAAGATGGAAACTGTGAAAGGATTTATTAACATATATACAAATGGTGATCAAAGACATATGCACAACTCAAACAATGGCAATGTTTGTTTAAATTATACATAAAAATAGAAATCAAACAAACATACACGGAACTCTATCAGTTGAGAAGAATGCCAAATGAGACAAGAGGAATGGAACGTTAGTAACAATATCAAAGAAGAGACAATAATGATTGCAGTCAGGTTCTTATATTAAATTAAAATTCCAATCGCAGCCAATTTGGGAACACTATAACTCAAGATCTATTGTCAAGGAATTGTGATACAACAACAGATCTATTAAATCTTGACTTGCAATTGGGAGTCATGAATATAGAATCATAAAGTTGTTTGGATGCAATTTACCTCTGTTGTTCAACATTACATAATCATGTACATCTATGTGGGGCTTTAGCAATTCTACAGAAGAAGAACATTGAAATTGTTCCAAATTACATGCAAAAATTCAAATTAGGAAATGATGCAAATAGAATCTTTTATCTAAAAGATATAGAGAGGACTAGACAAAGAGAGGGAACAGATACAGGATGTGTTTCAGTTGAATTTTGATGATATTGATCATATTTAATCAGAGGGAGTCTGACATTTCATCAGAGGTAATATTGGACAAGGAGCTTAGAAGATTGATATCAGATTCAGGGGGAGTCTGATAGTTTATCATAAGCAATCTTGGATGAAAAGATCAACAAGTTGATATTTGTTTAATGCATCTCTCAATGAGAGAGAAGTTTAATGCATGTTCGTATGGTAAGTATTATTGAGGATACATGTGCACATGCCTTATGGACATTTTGAGTATTTGGTGAATATCCTGCAACTTGATATTCAAGAGGCCATTACTCAGAGTATTAAAATAACGTTTAATTATTTATTTATTGCTCAATAATGTACTTTATTGTAATTTTAGGTGATAAGATTGTCTCTGATCTTATATGTAGTTCTTTTTAGAAACCTGCTTATTTTGTATATATTGTAAACTCATTTATTCAGCATATTTGCTCATTGTTAATACATCAAATAATTTCCCAATTACTTGCGTAATATGGTATCAAAGCGAGCTTGTTTTTTCAAAAAAATTATACTTTCTCTTATGATATTATTTGCATTAAATTTTTCGAAATTGATTTTCTTCAGCCTGGGCTCGTTAGAATTTTAGTCCACAAATTTATTTTAAAACCTGAATAGGGTTTTTGTTGTGATAATATCTCTGCAAAGTCGTGGGCAAGAAAATTGTGGGTTTCGTCAATTAGGTCGTTTCTCTCTACAAACTCCGTCCACTACTGGTTGTTTTTGGTCTGCGACTTGTTTTGGACGCTGGGAAAAACCATTTTCTGCAACTCGCATCAGTTTTTGGGTGTGTTTTCTCTAGTTTAACATGATATCTTTGTTTGTCATTCTTGCAGATGCATTTTTCTGCAACTCGCATCATTTTTCCAAACCTATTTCTCCTTATTTCTCGCACGACCAAGTGTCGGCAATTTTCCTCTACAAAATCTGCATTTTTCAAACTTGATTTTCATAGTTACGGGCGCCTTCTAGGGTTTTTAAACCTTTTGTATTCGATCCACAACCAAATCTGCTGTTTTTTACAGTTGCAATTTTTTGTTTTTTTCCTGAAATGGCTATGGTTTCTCTCGAAATTATCAGGCTCTATATCATTGTAAAAAACTACTTGCAAATTCTTGATGGTTTCTCAAGATCTCATCTAGGTCATTGTCAAAATTTTCTAGGTACCTCAATTTTTGTGCCTTGATTTCTGTGTTATTGGAATTTTAATTTGATTTTGGATTCTTTTTGGAGTTTTTGAGATCTCTTTGGGTCTTCATTGGATATTTTTGGGTCTTCAACAATTTTGTCTCAAAATCCATGCCTTGATTTTTGTGCCAACATATTTGAGATATGTACCTATCTTGGTGCATTAAAATTCATGCATAGAATTTTGTGCAATCAACATCTTCATAGTCTCTTGTTTTTCATGTCTCGAAAAACAAAAAGATGGCTTCATTGACCAACATCATGTTGGAAGGCAATCAGCATTTCAATGGCAGAAACTACAACAGTTGGAAGCAACGAATGATGACCATTTTTGAAAATCGTTGTCTTGAAAAGATTGTCTTGGGCACCCTTCAGCACCTGGCCATAGTGGATAAAGATCAGGAGAAGTTTGATGAGTGCAATCGTGAAGCTGTTATGCTCATTAAACTTTCCGTTACAAATGACAAGTTCCACAAGTTCCCTCTAGAAAATCAACTGCTAAGATTTGGGAGCACCTGAAGGCCTTGAATGAAACATCTGATAAAAGTCGTGCATTCATGTGGATGAGAGGATATCCTTACAAAACATCTAACGAAGATTAAGGAAATTCATGATCAGTTGGAGGTAGTTAGTCAAAAGATGGAAGAAGAAGACATGGTGGTTGTTACCTTGAAGAGCCTTCCGAGGTCTTATGAACATTTTGTTGAAACTCTCAACATTACTAGCCAACAGGACCCCTCTCTACCAAGCTTCTGTAGTAGGACCACTGGAAACAACACTTTGGTACTAGCCCTTCATCTTCTATAGAGCAAGCTTTTGCAAGACACTTTCAACCAAAAAACAAAAGAAAAGGTCAACCTTCGCAACAAAAAGGCTAAGGTCAACCTAAGAATAGTTCTAAGAAAAAGAACATACAATGTAATTACCATCATAAATATGGTCACATCAAGAAGGATTGTCGTTAGCGATTGGCTTCTGAACAAAAGCAGGGAGGGTCTCAGCAAAACATGCATGTAGCTGAGCACACTGAGCAGAAAGAATCTACCTTTTATGCCTTCATGGCTAAGAGAACTGCAAATCATGTGAAGTCTTATGCCTGGTAAATTGACTCAAGTGCTTCGCACCACTTTACTCATCAACATGATTGGTTCGCAAACTTCTATTATTCTAGAAGAGAAGAATACACAATTGTCGATAAGAGCATTGTTCAAGTACATTCTGGTGAGAGGGATCTCATATTCCTCAATATATACTATGTTCCTAGCATGGAACTAAATCTTCTCTTCAGCAGTCGGATCATGCACCATTCTCCTGTGTTAGATGTTGTATTCAACTTACACAAGTACTCGATTATTGATCGGGAGACTCGGACTGCTATAGTTGTTGGCATTGAGGATCATGGTCTTTACCGCCTTATGGATAGTGAAGATTCTCTAGAATTAGCAATGGCAACCAAAAGTTCTTCCATCACCATTCTTTGGCATCAGCGGTATGGGCAATTAAATATGCACTATCTTTCTCAGTTAGCTCGGAAGGGACTTGTAGCTGGTTTACCTGAGATCCAGACTCAACATCATGGTGTTTGCAAAACTTGTCAAGCTAGAAAGCAACACAAGACACCATTCACCGAAGGTGACTCACAACAAGCCTCTAAGGTACTTCAGTTGGTTTATGTTGATGTTTGTGGGCCAATGCATACACCTTCTAGTACTGGTTGTTGTTAGAGTAAATAATTATTATTTACGCTTTACTTAAGTTTACTTAGATAAGTGCGTTTAGTTATTAATTGTCATCTAGGAGTTGTTGACAACACGAGAGTTTGTTCCTGCCTAGTCATACTTATCTTCTCACCTACATGGAGGATAATCCACCTTTTGTGGACATATACTTAGTTGTCACACTTATCTCCTAGCGCTTTCTAGCTTGTTCTAGAAGCTTCCTAGAGGCCTTTATAAATAGGCTCTCCCATTGTATTTTTGTACAACAATTTCATTTTTCGTTGTTGCAATATAATTTCTCTCACACCGTTGAGATTCTCCAAGCCCTACCTTTCCTTCTTTGATTTCTCTTCAATAGGTTATTTGCATGCAGGTGATCTTGGCGAACTGTGAAGTTGGCTTTCACAACTTCCAGAGCCTCCTTGCTGCTTCCTAGTTTGAAGGATTTTTGAAGCCACGATTTGGAAACACAAACCATAGTTTGTTTGTGATTTTTTCTTCAATTGGGAGGAAGAGCATTTTTTCGAAGCACTTTCGGCCTAAACGAACATTGCCATTGCACTTAGAAGGCCTGTTACAATGAGAATCCATATAAAATTTTCGATTTTTGGCTACTGTAGCTTGAGACAAAAAATTCTTGCCCCCTGAAAGGTCGTACAAACACATTTATTGCGAAAAGAAATTAAAAAATTCGCAAAGCAGCCACCACCTAGCACGGCAAACGAGCGGCCCTGGCACTGCCTCCGTGGGTAGCACCGCCGCAGAGCAGCTGCTTCGCAGCCACCGCCGGCCCACCACCCTCCACCACGGTGCCACCTTAGTCCACCGCCTGACAGCTGCCTTCGTCGATGGCACAACCTCTCGGCCACCTTTGCGCCAGTGGCATCAAATACCCAACAGCTTACATCAGATAATTGGCAGATTATGTCAGCAACCCAACTGCACACATCATTCCGACAAGTGACGTCATCTTCCAGCTTGCTTACATCATCCGATCAAGCCCCCTTGCTGACGTCATTTTCCAACAACTAATGTCAACATTCTAGCAGCTGGATTTTCTTCCGGCAAAATCCAGTTGACGGCCATACGACCGTCAAATTTTTTGCCATGTCTATAATTTTTCAGTGAGGTTGTCTTTTGGAGCAGCAATTGGTTTTTTTGCCATAACTTGAGCATGCGGAGGTCTTTTTCCAATTCGAAAGAAGCGCCGAAACACTGGTTAAGAGATGGAGACAATGATGCTGGTTTCATTTCATTCCAAGTTCATTTGAGCTCCCATTTTTGGCATTGAAGTAGAGGCTTCAGTTTCTTCTGCATTCGGAATCCAGGTTCTTTTCTCAATTTTTGTGCTTTCTATAGTTGTTTTTTGGTATTTGAGGGATATCTTTATACATTTTGGGGGGGGGCACATTTTCTTTTCTGTAATTTACTTCAGAATAAGACCCTTCTGCTTCCATCTTCTTCTCTCAATGTCGGATCCTTCTATGACCCACCTCACGCCACACAACTATCACACTTGGAAAGCACAAATGACTAGGCTTCTCATGTCATGAGGCCTATGGTCATGTCTAGATGTGAACCAACCTGCTCTGCAGCGCCCTTTTGAGGTTCTACAGCACAGGAACAAAATGGATGAAGCCATAGGATTGATTGCACTGAACATCTCAAATAGTCAAATGTTTCACTTGGATGGTTTGACCACTCCACGGGCTATTTCGACCAAATTCCAAACCTTGTTTGGCACAGTGAATGAGTTCCGAGCACTTCAGCTTGATGCAGAGTTGACCTCTTTGACACCAACCAGCTTCCCCACTATTGAAGACTTCTTGATGAAGTTCAAATCTTTGCGTAAAATTTTGCAGGGATTTGGAAAAACCAAAACAGATGATGAGTGTATCTTTTTAATACTCTCAAAGTTGCGAGGATAGTATCAGATCTTCTCTTCCACTTTCTACTCCACTATGGATGCCTTGGGTGACAGACATCAAATGCCTTCATTTGAGACATTTTGTGATCGGTTGACATGGGAACAGGCAAAGATCCAATAGGTGGATGCCTCTGGCTCTTCCAGCCAAGCATTGGTTGCTCAATCTTCTAAAGGGAAATCAAAGAAGAAAGCCAAATCGAAGAAAGATACACCAAAAACTAATCCTAAACCTCATGCTAACCCTCTAAAGGGTAAAGACTCTTCGAAGTCTGCTAGGTCTACCTCCAAGAGAAAGAAGAAATCAAGTAAGACCTGCAGTTTTTGTGGCAAGGATGGACATCCCGTTTCTAGGTGTTGGAAGCGTTTGGAGGCTTTAGAGGAAGCCATGCAAGAGCATCATATTTCAGCTCCTAAGTCTGCATCCCTCCCTGCAGGGAAAGGTCATGCTCTTTCTGCTCGAGCTACGACTTCAAGGCCTACCTGGATTCTTGATTCTAGCGCCTCTCACCACATGACAAACACTCGGAAGTTGCTCACTTCACTTGCTCCTTGTGCTACCTCACAGATTGTTGTTGGGAACTTGTCACAACTTGTTGTTATGGGTTTTGGTACTATTGCACTAGCCAGGGGCTCTCTTCAGGATGTTCTGTGTCCTTGACATTTCGATGAACCTATTGTCCATCTATCAGATTTGCCACTCTGGCTCTGGTAAGACAGTTGAGTTCTCACCACATGATGTGGTTATTCGAGACTTACATGATTCTAAGATGATTGTGGCTACTGGGAGTGTTGACTTTGCATCTCGCCTCTACAGATTTAATGGATTTGAGTCTTTTGATGACACAAGTTCATGTCTTGTTGCACATGCAGATTTCGTAAGCAGACTTTGGCATAAGCATTTCAGCCATGTCAATTACAGATATCTTCAACAGATGAGCACACAAGCACTTGTTCTTGGGCTTCCCCAGATTTCTTGTATAAATGGTGTTTGTTAGGGTTGTGCACTTGGCAAGCAACATAGGGATTCTTTTCCACATGGACGAGCCACTTGTGCTTTGGCGCCGTTGGAGTTGATTCATAGTGACCTCATGTCGTTTCCTACTCCTTTTTCTAGTGCCAGATATGTGCTTACATTCATTGATGACTTTTCCAAAGGCACATGGGTGTACTTTTTGAACAAGTTTGATGTCTTTGATTCATTTCGAGTCTTCAAGACATTTGTAGAGAAGCAGTCTGGTCTTTCTATTCGGCAGATACGCATGGATAATGGAGGTGAGTACGTGAACCAAGCTTTCAGGGATTTTTGCTCTGAACATGGTCTTCAGCATCAGTTTTCAGTGCCCTACACCCCTCAATAGAATAGTGTGGCCGAGAGAAAGAACATAACACTTCGGGAGATGGCTAATTGTATGATTTAGTCCAGGTCCATGGATTCATGTTTTTGGGTAGAGGCAGTCAATTGTGCCAATTATATTCAGAATCTGATGCCTCACAAGGCAGTTCGACATATGACTCCTAAGGACGCTTGGTCTCATGTCAAGCCTGATGTATCGACAATCCAAGTTTTTGAGAGTGCAACATGGGCATTTGTACCTGACACTCAGAGGAAAGCAATGGAACAGAAGAGCCAACCACTCATTTTTGTTGGCTACTGCGAGGATGTTAAGGCTTACAAGTTGTTTGATCCTCATTCCAGAGAGGTCCTGTTTCGACAGGATGTCCAGTTTGATGAGAGCTTTCCTACAGTTCATACCCCGCCTCTAGCACCCACTTCACTTCCCACTACTCCCTCCTCTCTTCCAGTCTGTTTCACAGATGAAGAGGATGATGATCTTGGTGATCCCCATTTACCTCCACCACAGGATCCTCCACAGATGCCTAAATAGGCTCGAGCTACAGTTGATGCGGTTGGATCTCTTGCTGGTGATCCTTCCACTTCCCGTCGCACCCATTCTCATACTATGGGTTCTAGTCTTCTCAATCATGCTATTAGTGATGATCCTCAAACATTTACAATAGTGATAGGACATTCAGAGTGGGACAATGCCATGAAGGAGGAGTATTCTTCTTTGATGAAGAATCATACTCGGGATCTTTGTACTCTTCCTAAGGGAAGAAAGCTAGTGCAATGCAAATGGATCTATCATGCTAAGTATGTTGTTGATGGTTCGATTGATAAGCACAAGGCTCGTCTTGTTGCGAAGGGTTTTTCGCAGGTTGAGGGTATTGATTACATCGAGACATTCGCCCCTATCACCAAGATGAATTCTATCCGCCTTGTCTTATCCCTCGCAACTTCACAAGGATGGCCTATTTTTCGAATGGATGTGAAGAGTGCCTTCCTGCACAGTGATCTCACTAAGGAGATTTACATGGTGCAGCCTCCGGGATTTGTGCAAGATTCCTCCTTGGTTTGCAGACTTCGACGCTCATTATATGGTCTCAAACAGGCCCCTCAGGCTTGGTATGAGAAGATGGACTCTTTTTTGCTTTCTATAGGCTTCATCCGCTGCCATTCCAATCCTACATTGTACATTCAGCGTCTTGGAGATGAGATTTTGATTCTTGTCCTATATATTGATGATCTTATCCTCACAGGTAGCTCATCCTCTATGCTTCAGGATGTTAAGCGTGCATTGATGGACCAATATGAGATGACTAATCTTGGTTTGCTCCACTATTTTCTTGGTCTCCAAATTGTTCAGTCCTCTACTAGGATTTTTTTTATCAGCAGAAGTATGCTCTTGACATGCTTCGACGCTTTGACATGCTTGATTGCAAGCCTACTCCAACACCTTTTCAGCCGGGTGTCACTTTGTCTACCTCCTGCTCTTCGCCTTCAGTGGATGCTACTTTGTATCGGCAGTTGGTTGGCAGCTGCTTGTACCTAACACACACTCGTCTTGATCTCTCCTTTGCAATTGGCCTTGTCTCTCAGTTTTCGCAGGATCCTCATGAGAGTCACTAGCAAGCTGCCAAGCTGCCAAGCGTATTTTGAGATACATTCAGGGCACACTTATGTATGGCATTCATTACACATCGAGGACTCCTCACATTGTTGGCTACACTGACTCAGATTGGGCCGGTGATGTCGATGATCAGAAGTCTACTTTTGGCTTTGTGTTTTGTCTTGGCTCTGGTCCTATCACCTAGTTGTGCAAGAAGCAGCATGCTCATGCACTTTCATCTACAAAGGCTGAGTACAGGGCAGCAGTACTTGCTAGTCAAGAGATTTTATGGCTTCGACGGTTGATAACTAAGTTTGGTTTTCCTCCTAATCGTCCCACTGTTTTGTAGTGCGATAATCAAAGTGCCATTCACATTTCTTGCAACCCGATGGAGCATCAGTGCACCAAACACATTGAGCTGCATATGCACTTCATTCATCAACTGATTCAAGATGGTGTTATCTCTTTGGAGTACATTCCCATTGATACGCAAGTTGCTGACATCTTCACTAAAACTTTTGCATCGCCACGCTATCTTCAATTGCGATCTATGCTTGGGGTTATGGAAGTTGTCCTTGGGGGGTCTTGTTGAGGCCTTCCTTCATGTTATTTCAGCATGTTAGTACTCACCTCTTTTTGGGGGAGGGTTTTTCCCATAAGGTTTTCCCTCTTTCCCCATTTTCAGAGGTTGCATTTCTTTGCATTTGTACATGGGTACCTTTCTTGGCCTTGTTGCCAAGACCCATTTTTCATTTCATCCTAGCTTTTGTAAGCTTAAGTGTATTCCCCTAAGTTGCACTTAAGGGGGGGTGTTAGAGTAAATAATTATTATTTACGCTTTACATAAGTTTACTTAGATAAATGCATTTTAGTTATTAGGTGTCATCTAGGAGTTGTTGACAACACGGGAGTTTGTTCCTACCTAGTCATACTTATCTTCTCACCTACATGGAGGATAATCTACCTTTTGTGGACGTATGCTTAGTTGTCACACTTATCTTCTAGCACTTTCTAGCTTGTTCTAGAAGCTTCCTAGAGGCCTTTATAAACAGGCTCTCCCATTGTATTTTTGTACAACAATTTCATTTTTCATTGTTGCAATATAATTTCTCTCACACCGTTGAGATTCTCCAAGCCCTATCTTTCCTTCTTTGGTTTCTCTTCAGCAGGTTATTTGCATGCAAGTGATCTTGGTGAACTGTTAAGTTGGCTTTCACAACTTCTACAGTTGTGAGTACTTCTGGCTTTTTGTTGATGATTTTAGTTGTAGAATGTGGGTATACTTTCTTAGACAGAAATCGGATGCTTTTATAGTATTTCAAAAGTTTAAGGCCTTGGCAGAAAGAGTTTGGTTGTTGATTACTCACTCTTAGGTCAAATAACGGGGGGAATTTTGGTCCACCGTATTCTCCAATTTCTGTAAAACATATGGTATAAAACGTCAGTTAACCACACCCCACACTCCTTAGCAACACAGTGTTGTAGAGCGGCACAATCATACTATCGTTGAGATGGCTCATTCCATGTTGCAATACAAGATATTCCTAATAAGTTTTGGGCAGAAGTAGTTTCCACTACAGTCTAGCTCATTTTAAGGTCCCCTACACAAGTTGTTAAGAGAAAGACTCCTGAAGAAGTTTGGACCGGTCACAAACCTAGGATTAGTCACTGCAAAAATTTTGGCTCTTTAGGTTATGTATGGATTCCAGATGCCAAGCGCTCCAAGTTGGACTCCAAGAGTGAAAAGCTTATGTTCACAGGGTACAGTGACAACCCTAAGGTTTATCGATTGATAGGTGTAGACACTGATCATCTTCTCTTCAGCAAGGATGTTGTCTTTGATGAAACATGTCGACCTTTCCACCCATCCTCATCTGTGCAGAATTCTCAGGATTGGCCTTTAAAGGCTTTTATTTGGGGGGTTGTCTTCTGATATGTTAACCTGATGGGAACATGTCAGGAGGGTTATTATATTGTCAATGCATGCAAAGGGATCTATTATAGAAGCTAGCAAGTTGTTAATTAACCCTTTTGATGATGCAGGTTCTGAATTTGAAGATGCTCAACCTGAGTCTCCTTCGGATGATGGTAATTTTCCACCTATTGAACCTGTTCCAGATCCAGTACCAATTCTAGCTCCTAGATTTGATGTTGGTTCTTCTACTCTCCGGCTTAAATGGTGGGCTAAGACTATTGGTGATCTTCATCATGATGAGCTCATTGAGGGTTAGATCATCCAAAAACAAGAGCAAACAACAACATACAATTAGTTTTTCTCTCATGGCTAAAAGTCACAATGTTTATGAGCCTCAAACATATTTAGCGGCTAAAGGGATACCTTAGTGCAAAAATGTTATGGAAGTTGAATATCAGTCTTCAGAAGAATTGCACATGGGTCCTTTCTGATCTTCCTTTAGGGAAGAAGCCCATTAGCTAGAAATCGGTGTATAAGGTGAAATACAAAGCTGACGGAACCCTTGCCAAGTACAAAGCTCATCTCGTTACAAGGGGGTTCTCACAAAAGGAAGGCATTGACTACGAGGAGACTTTTGCTCCTACAACCAAGATGAGTACCATTCAGCTTGTCCTTGCCTTAGCAGCCCAATTTGGTTGGAAAGTTTATCAGATGGATGTTAAGAGTGCTTTTCTCGAGACAAAGTTAGAAAGTCTATAATGACTCAGCCTTCAGGATTCAAGGTTGTCAGTCAAAAACACAAGGTGTGCGGACTGGTAAAAGCACTCTATGGCTTAAAACATGCTCTAGTCTTGGTACATCAAGATTGATAAGTACCACACAAATCATGGCTATGAAAGATGTCCATCTAATCCTTATTTGCGTGTCAAACAAGTTGGTAATGAGATTTTGTTGGTGGTTGTCTATGTTGATGACCTAACCATAACTGGCAACTCAAGACAGTTGATTAGTGAGCTCAAACAGCGTTTGTGTAGCTCATTTGACATGACAGATTTAGGATGTCTCCATTATTGTTTCGGTGTTGAGGTTTGGCAAACAAAGAGAAGTATCTTCATCTCCCAATCCAAGTATGCTCGAAGCCTTCTGGATAAGTTTTACAAACCTGCCTCCACACCCATGGAAAAAGGGCTTAAGTTGTCAGCTAAGCCCAATTCACTTGTAGAAGATGAATCATTGTTTAGGCAACTAGTGGGTAGTCCCATCTATCTCATTATCACTAGAACTAACCTCAGTTTTGCAATGAACTACATTTCACGCTTCATGACAGCCCCCAAGGCTGATCATTGGGTAGTAGCAAAGTGTGTGTGGCATTATGTGAAGAGCGCTTCTAATTTTGGACTATTGTACACTCCCAATCAAGATCTTCAACTTCTTGGTTACACAGATTCAAATTGGGCAGATTCAATTTGGGATTTCGTGCAATCACATGGACTAGTAAGAAGCAGCAGGTTGTGGCTCTCTCCTCAACAGAAGCAAAGTACTATGGAGCTATTAAAGCAACTTGTGAGGTAGTTTAGCTTCGACGGATGCTTGCGGATATGCATTTATCTCAAGCTTGTCAGGAATCCAATCTTCCATGAAAGAACCAAGAATGTGGAAACTCATTTCACTTCATTTGGCAGCTTGTTGAAGACAGATCCATTTAGTTGTTGTGCAGATCAGACAGCAAATATCCTCACCAAGTCCCTCAGTCCAAATAAGTTTGTCTAATTCAGGGGCTTTATTGGTGTTGTTGATAGAGTGAGAATTAAGTGAGGGTATTAAAATAATGTTTTATTATTAATTATTCATTTATTCAATGCTCAATAATGTACTTTATTGTAATCTTAGATGATGAGACCGTCTTTGATGTTATCTTCAATTTCTTTTTAGAAACTTGTTCATTTTGTAAATATTGTAAACCTATTTATTGAGCATTTGCGCTCATTGTTAATACATCAAATAATTTACCAGTTACTTGCATAATATGGAGTACTTGGTGAGTATCATGCGACTTGATATTCCGAGGCCGTTACTCCTAATGTCATGAGATGATATCTAATGGTGAATATCTTAAGATCAAGGATATCCTTAAACATGTCATTGTTGATATTACGCTAAGGTAATATAATATCATATGTTTATCCTTCCTAGCTAAGAGGGAGTGTTGATGTTTTGTAGCTTCAGTCAGATAAATCCTATGAGACTGAACTATTGAAGAGATATATATATATATATATATATATAGAGAGAGAGAGAGAGAGAGATGTCTGAAATTGTATTAGGAAAAATTAATATAATAATAATTCAAAGATATATGCATCTATATATATATATAATCAATTGTCTCACACTCAATATAAATGCAAGAGAGATCACTGCATTTGAAAAACATTAAAAAAGGCAGTACACTTACATTTGCAGCAATCATATCTACCTTAACAGAATCATTCCCACTATCATGTTGATCAATCATCAATGGGTCCCAAATTTTAAAACTATCATGTTTCCTCATAAGAATGTCATCACAATTCCATAACTCCATACTTATAGTATAAACTGAAAATCGACCAACATAGTAGTGCATACTCACCAATCTCACATACTCCATGCTGCCCATCATACCCTTGTCCCTGCAAGTTTACATCCAATGGAAACTGCACAATTTGGACCAACTTTGAACTCCATTGCAGATCTACTGAAAGTTTTCGTCCTCAGCTTCATGTAAATCATCACACAAATTCATCACATCACATCCATAAAGCATGCATTACTACAGCCCCAGGAACCCTCCTTATAAAGAATTCCAACCTCTATTTAGAAGTTTAGGCCACATTTAATTTTTGCAGGGCCACAATTGGATTACTTTATTTTTATAAAGTGACTAATATATTATTTTATTTAATAAAGTGACTGTTAAAGATGATTTTTCCTAGTTGTAACTCAACCTTTCTTCCACAAAATGTATATCTGAATTCAAAATCTTATCATTTTATATGCCCACTCTATATTCAACAGGTATAATGTTTAAAAATTAAGAAATTGTGAAATATATGCACAAGTATAGAAAACCATTTCTATTTCTTTTCTTCAGCATGACCTGATCTTTCATCTCATTGCCATTTCCATTATATTTTAAGATTCTCTTTTCCAGTAACATAGCAACAATGTGATGAAGGAATATCTGAAAACCAATATTCCTGGATCCGGTGAGACTTGAAGATTTTGTTTACTTTGATGATACTGGATTAGCAAACTAATCTTGGACAAGCAAAATAGTGTAGCTCCTGGAAACATTGGTGCAAAGTAAACTGATTTCCTACTGTTGGATCGGCCTTTTCCTTGGTGGGTTCAAGTCCACATGACTTGTATTCAAAAAAAGTTTATTAGCATTTATATAGCTCATTTCCGTGAGTCGCAGAACAGTTTCCTTCCTTAATAATAGTTCGTCGTGCATATTGTTAGTGTTTGAGGATATAATGTTAATTATTCAGATTTGTTTTGCAGTAGTTTTCAAATTAGATATTATCGTGTTGCAAAGATCAGTGAAATTGCCAATAGGCTACCTGTTACTTTCCATGTTTTCTACATTTAAATTCAGTTTTGGTGTAGAAAAGCTAGTAGACTAAATGTTACTACTCAATACTCTCATGTAACAAGTTGGCAGTTGCTAACCACAAAAAGAATATCTAGAATGTGTTGAAATTGCAACTGAATTTAACCTATCCTTCATATTTACCCATTTTTTTATTACTTTCTCAATAAAAACTAAACAGGACATAATAAGACATTAAAAAATATCAAGGAATCTATATTTACTGTATCACAAGAAATTGCTTGATTGAACCATATTTAAAGGTTATAAAAATATGAAAAATCCCAGAAGAAGCCAGATAAGACCCTTAAGAAACAATTTGGTAACCCTGAGCATTAAGTGATTAATGATTATACAAATTCATCAAGATAAAAACAGCATATTTAATTTATGGCAGAATAAGAACTTATAGTTAGAACAACTGAGTAGTTTATTCGAGACAAATTATAGCTAATATTTTTATAATAAAAGTATGTATTGAATTCATTTAATGGCTAGATAATTACACCATTCATCAGTTAACAGGAAGCAAATGCCATACTAACAAGCAGCTTTCATACTGACCTGGCAACCCCACTGTCGCAGCCCTTTAACATGTTCTCTTATCTGCTCAGGAGTGAAAAGCTCTGTTAAAGAAACACCTTTGATCTTTGGCTTACCAATTTTTTCCAAAGCTGAACAATCAGCAGGTGGGATATCCAATATAGTTTCCTGTTTAACATGCACAGCTTCTTGCTTAACTTGCACAGAGACATTTCCAGAAAGATTCACTGCAGATTCTGCCTTAACCTGATGCTCTTGTTTATGCCCATGCTCAGCATGTGGATTCTGACAAATATCATTCTTGAATTCCCAGGATTTTTGGCTAGATCCTTGTTGTGGACTCACAGCTTGCTCTATCTTCATAGGTTCCGATTCTACTTTGAATGACTTTAGTACATGAGATTTCATCATTCCTAGATCATGTCCACCTGACCCAAAATCTAGAGTTTGCATTTGTGTAATTGGTTGCGCCTCACTTGGGCTTGCAACAGATACAATTGCACTTTCAACTTCCTGATGTGCATTACTTGGAGAGGAAGGTTCAGACTTCCTTCTTTTGCTTGGACGTTGTTCTTCATGTGCTGAGTCATGCATGGAAGCTACAGAACTCGCTGGCAAATTTATTTTAGTTCCAACTGAACTATTGACATTTGAAGATTTGGGCACAGCATTCATACAATCTAGTGCTCCAAGATTCAATGATTGAGAATAGCCATTTGCACGTTGTTTTATAATATAATGGCGAAAAGGCCCACAAACAGGGCAACTATTATTCTGGCACTGTTGATGATGAATTAAAAGCTTCCGTGATCCACGACAGCGTGGATAACTGCACTGTATGTCATGGCACCTAGCAACATGTGCCCACAGCTCCTGTCCTACAATGCAATTAGGAGTTCGGCATTCTGGAACTCTACATCTACTGACATGGTGCAAATAAGCCAGCCACATTTGTTGCTTATAATATTGCATTTTCTGTTGTTCAGAACTAGCACTGGGCTGCATGCTACCAGAAGCAGATCCAGCAGTCCTAGGCCTTGGTTGGGATATTGCACTTGAAATAATAGCATTTCCTGGAACCTCTTGTGATGGTTTCTGTTCTTGTGTCATATTTTGATCCATTAGCTGTGAGGATTCTTCCTGCAATGGTTGTCCCTGCTTTATTATACTAGAATTTTGCTGTGGAAGATGTTGTTTCTCCTGCACTTGCAAATCCCACTCCCCTTGCGACCAGACTTCTGGCTTAACTTGAGCTGCAATGTCATCATTATAGAGATTTTTAGACTCTTCTCGTTGATCTTGACTTGAATCCTGTAGCTTGTGCAATTTCTGAGATTGTAATTGATTGAGATGCTGAGAATTTTTAGAGTTATCATTAAGTTCATCAGATTGCTGTGCTGGATTACTGACAGTATGCTGCTGCTGTTGGCTTGTTGGTAGTGAAAGAATTTCATTTTCTTCCAATTCTTTTTTTAGGACTCCATTTTGATGTGTTTTAATACCTGCCTGTTTCTGACCAGAGATAATAAATTCAGGTTGATCATGAAGTGCACCTCTTCTTTCTACAGGTAGTTGCTGTTGTTGTTGACTGTGTTGTATTTGTTGATGCACGTGTGTCTGTTGATATGTATGTAGCTGTTGCTGATGGTGACTCTGTTGTTGCTGATACCTTAGCTTCTGCTGCTTTGGTTGAATTGATTGACCCTTTGGCAAGAATGATAAACCATGCGGACTACTCATTTTCTGTGATTGATTCTGTTGACATTGCTGTAGTGCTGGCAATGTTTGTTGCTGTGAAGGCAATCCAGGAACAGGTATCATCCTTGTTGATTGTAACCCTAATGATTTCCAATTCAAACTAGATGCTACTGGAAGCACATTGGGCGATACAGGTCCATATATGTTTGCAGAACCTGCAAGATCAGCTCCGTTCATCGCATAACCATCACCAGATGATGGAACAACTGGATTGGCCATTGCAGCTGCAATGTCAGTGTTTAGAATGAATTAAAACCAAGTAAAATCAAAATGTTCAAGAGAATTATAACGATCCTGAAAGATATGCAAAAGTTTCAATTATGAAAAGCATTTAAAATTTAAAGAAAGCAATATACAACTTACAATGCAAAAGACCTTGTCTATACTGCTGACTGGTATTCTGGTCTGAGGAAGCATGCAGTTGCACATTACCATACTGTGAAGCATTTAGGTAGCATCCCGAACTGGATGATGCTGTGGTACCATTCATCAAATTCTGATTATTTTGTGCCACATGTATCCTGCGATTCATGCTTCCATTTACTAAACCATAGGAAGAATTATTCCGCTTCAAGTTATTACCACTCATATTATGATAGAAGTGCCCATTTGCAACCCCAGTAGTTTGCTGCGGAATAGTTCCTAAGTAGTTAACACTTGAATAACCCATTCCACTGGAGAGAGACTTTCCTAACACTGAGGTTGGAATCATCTGACTCGTGAAACCTATTGTAGGCATTACCCGGTTTGCTGCACCCATGGACATGCCTCCAACTCCCTGCTGACATTGAGGCATGTCACCTACGGATCCCGGAACAGATGACAGATTGTCTCCGGAATTAGCCAAAACATTCATTTTATTGGAATTATTATCAGCTGCTATAAATGAGTTAGAATGTACATGATCAGGCCCACTACCAGTGGGTAACATACATTCCATGCCAGAAGGATTAGAAATCAAACTTTTGGAACCAAGAACTGGCATCGTGGAATTGTCCCCACTGGATGTTGCCATACCTGGAGTTGGAATCATCATTCCCACAGTTCCATTAGAAGATACAGAATGTTGGACAATCCTTTGGTTACAATTACCATGTTGAGAACGCTTAGCAAAATTCTGCAATCGCGTTTCCAAAGTCCTAATGTCCATGTACTCTTCCTGGGAAAGAAAAATAGAACACATACGAAATGCTCAGTACAAATATATAAGTGGACCTCATAGCAGGTAGCATACTTGCTTTTACGTAATTGCACTGATAGCAAGAAATAATATGCTCATATGCAAAGTAAATTAATGCATCTGACTCACCCTAAAAGAGTCAAAAAAAGGGCATTATTACAAGATACTACAGATTATAGTTTCTGCTCTGATCAAAAAACTTTAGTACTGGAACATGTTAATAAATTACAAAAGAAAGATGGCAAAAATTATAAACTACTCATATTTGATTTTTGTAGGGACAGTCCCCTTTTTTCCATGAGAGAGAGCCACTACTAGGAGTCAGACAAAGACTCAAGCCTGTGCCATGCTTGGTGAATTCCACAGCCAAGAACTGCTCATATTTCATTAAGCTAAATAAGATGGAAGACTGACGGAAAAAATTCATTACAATAAGGTCATCCTCCATCCTACAGACTCCTAGTCCCCTTGTGTTGGCCATGAGAGAACCTGGAATTAGGTGTCGAACTTATGGCGAAGCATGGATTTTGGTGGACCTAACACTAACCCTATCGTATGTACAGTCGTGGAGCACTTATTTGTAGGAAACAGGGGTAAACACAATATGAAACCAAGCATACCCTAGTGTCTCTATTATTAGGGTCATTGACAAACTCACAAGCAACAAGCTGCATCTTCAAACCTGCCTCCTTAAGTTTTTATAGAGTGAACTGAGTTGAAGTTTGTAGCTGCGATAGAGATCTTCATCTCTGATTTTATGAGATAAATATATGTTTGTTATGACCATTATGGTCATCTTCGGCTGAAAGAGATATTTGTGATTATATTTAAGTTAATATTATGTAATAAGACACGTGTCATATGTCATGCGAAAAGGCATCCGTATGGAAATGTCAAGTGTTAAATATGTGAAAATATGAAGGGTCTTATTTTTGGGAGTCAAAGAGACCTTTGTGTGAAAGATGAAGATCCTTATGCAATCTATTTATATGATTGCTTGGTATATTGTAAATAAATCAACTGAAAGCTGAAATGCTTGTACTGAACATTTCTTGATCAATAAAAGAGATATTTTACTGGTGTGGCTGGGTTTTCCCCTTCATGTGAAAGGGTTTCCCCAAGATAAATGCCTTGTGTCTTTTGTGTTTCTGCCCTTTTATTGCTATTTATCTCTATTTCTGGGCCAAAACATTAACATGGTATCAGAGCCTAGTTTGATATCATCATAAAGGAGTGTTCAAGTTCTGCGAGTAGCAAGACTGTTTCTTCATTCAGGCGGTTGATGCTTTATTGATCTTCACATTAGAATGAATAATGAGTTATGATCTTGACCTTCCTGATTGTATATGTCATATGTTTTTCTTTACCTTGGTTGTGCTATGATCAGTTTCCCTTCATTTATTCATGTATTATATATCTGCTTGATCTTTGAGATAGTACATCATGGCCCACTATATATGTAATACTAACAATACCTGTAGCCGTCGTCTCCTGGTATTTTGTGGGAGTCTTCTCTTTTATCGTGAAGTTTCAAGATACAGGCTTATGAAGTTCGAGAAAGTTAAAGAGTATTTCCCTATGCAGGGACTCGTAGCGTCATCATCTTTGTACATTGAGGAGCTCTCTATTTCCCAGAAATTCTAAGGCTCTTATATTGAGACTAGTAGGATCAAGTTTATTCTAGTTAAACTTCTTGACGTTGTTGGAAAGGTTGTTGAACATGGCAGATTGCATTGGCTAAAGCCGTCAATCTTGTAAAACAAAATGATTATCACAGAGGAAGAATATGCGATATGCATCTTTATTCAATTTTCTTTGTCGCAACCTGTGTATGGTACTAATGCATTAGATTTACACATTTTGAGCAATCTATTGAGGAAGCAGTGGATGTGCATGTGTATTGGGATGGAGTCCCGTGAAGGAGGTTGTACTTGAGCGTCCCTCTATGACTGTTGTTCATCATTTATTTTGTCGCCTCTACTTCCACCTCCTTCACATGTTGTCGTTGCATGCACATGGATAAAGTTGAGCTCCTTCATCACTTCCTCCATGAACGATGTGGTGGCTGTGGAATATGAATCGTCAAAAAAACATGAATAGGTCAATGAATCAATGGTCAGGATCAAGCTGCCATAATTTTCTTCCATACCTTGTATTGTCTCATTTGCAACGGACACCCCTTCTGAGTCAATTTATGATGTATATCATGGCAGAAAGATGATCCACATAAAATAACTATCGTGGGATTCTTTTTCATAAACTGCCTTGATGGGCTGGCAATTTATCGTTGTGGGAGATTCAGAGTCGCCATCCAACTGGGATGTCAAGGTTCTTCATCGATTTTTTAAGAAAGATCATCAGCTTCTCAACAGAAGTCTAGCCTGAGATCATGTTTTTTAGAATATTTTGATGCTACAATCAGCAAAAACAGGCTTGTAACATCTTCAAGGAGTTAATCCAGTCAAATTCATAATATGTCAAGGACCCAATCGGTTGCAGTGAACACAATTTGAGGTATAGGTCACATTATCAATCTTGTAAATATTATGTAGTGCTTGCTATCTAGGAAGTGACCGTATTAGTTTCTGTGATTTCTAGCATGGGCAAACTTTCAGTAGCTTATGGTGTTAAGGTCGTAGCATATTGTGTGGAATATTATTAATTTCAAACAACATGTCATTGTCATTAAAGATAGTATGAAGGTTGTTCAGTAGCGATCATTCTGAGATTTTGTTTCTTCAACGTTGCTATTAGAATTGTTTTAAGTATCAAACTTTTCTTTTTGCATAGAAGTTTGTTTAATAAGAAGTGGAGAAATACATGAAGATATTTCTATGAATGATGAACAGTGTTTCTACAGTCATTCATCCAAGTGCAATCTTCTAGTTATAGACTTCAAGAAGTGGAGGATCGGGATGATCCTATTGAATCTGCCAGAGTTATCATAGTCAAGCAGCACCTAGAAAGTTGCCTTAAAATAGATATTGATGTGCAAAGCTAGTTGTTGTCTCAAATGTTTACTTATGGCTAGATGATGAGGGTGCATATGTAATAAGTAATTTTGATTTGGAATTTATTTATTTAGCTCAAATCGCTTCTTCCAGGCAGTGCCCAACTTGGAAGTGACATGTGGGAATTTGTAAGTTTTTCTTTCTAAGCTTGGAGTCTGCAAATTCATTCTTTGGAGGTATCCAAGGGTTCCCAGCTGATCTGAACAAGTTTGAATCATAAAATAAGTGAGTGGAATTTCTTATGTCAATCGCCCTTGGTATATGAGGATGTTGGAATTGCTGCAGCATAGTCTTTTGAAGAGATTAACCACACCATTGGAGGTTGTGGTGCTCCTTCATAAGTTTAATAGAGGTGTTGTGAATAAGCCAACAGGCGGATTTTGAGATGATAAGGAGATAAGTATTATTGTTCTGGTGGTAAAATTTATATTGATGTTGAGAAAGGTAGGTTATTCTGGAAGATCCCAATTCTCATTAAATCTTTTATGGTAACATCCTTATTTAGTAAACATATTTTGTTCATATGAATGCTGGGCTGCATTTTCTATGTATGTGTGTTGAGATCAAACTTCAAAGAGATAAGTATTCTATGATTTTTGTATCTAACTAGAAAGAGAGTATATTTTTACTTTGATAAATAGATCTTATGAGTTATTATAAATCTCTCATGGTTGCAAGTGCAATGGGATATTAAGAGATTTTGTAACATTGTTTACAGTCTTGATACTAAACTAGTGGCACTTTATTAAAAGGGGAAGATCATATTTAGAGAGGACTATTCAACTTCAGAGAGAGATTATGTGACAGAGGGAGATGTTCAACCCTTTGCAAGTTTATACAATAGTCAGCTATCTTATTGTGATGATTAAAGATGTCCCTGTTGGGAGGGAGTCTCTATTATTAGGGCTGTCCCTACTGAGAGGGAGTCTCTGTTATTAAAGTTGTCCCTGCCGAGAGAGAGTTTCTGTTAAAAGAAAATCTCAGTTATTAAAATTGTCCCTGCTGAGAGGGAGTCTTTGTAGATAAAAAATCTCAGTTATTAATACATTCTTCTATAGAAGAAGTTTGAGGTGAAAGCCCCCATTCCACCCTCTACAGTGGACCACACTCTGCAAGTAGGCATGGTGGAAATGCAGTCTTCTCTAAAAGAAGACTGAGGTGAAAGTCCTCGTTCCACCCTCTACGAGTAGGTACAGTGGACCACCCTCTGCAAATAGGCATGGTCGAAATATATCTCTCTCTGGAAAAAGTTTTTTGAGATAAAAGTCTTTGTTCTACCCTCTGTGAGCAAGCATGGTGAAATTCATGTGTGTGACTTCATTCTATATATGGTGGATTATATTATGTCAACTTGTCGTCTTTGGTTGCAGCTATGTGTGCATGCCTGACTAAAGATCTCTCTCTTGCTATGAGGAAGTGTTTAAGTTTGTAGCTGTGATAGAGAGTTTCATCTCTGCTTTTATGAGATAAATGTATGTTTGTTATGACTGTTATGGTCATCTTCAGCTGAAACAGATATTTGTGATTATATTTAAGTTAATATTATGCAAAAAGACATGTGGCATATGTCATGCAAAAAAGCATGCATATAGAAATGTCAAGTGTTAAATATGTGGAAATATGATGGGTCTTATTTGTGGGACTCAAAGAGACCTTTGTGTGAAAGATGAAGAGTCTTATGCAATCTATTTATATGATTTCTTGGTATTTTGTAAATAAGTCAAGTGAAAGCTGAAAGCTTTGTACTGAATATTTTTTTATCAATAATAGAGAAATTTTGCTGGTGTGGCTGGGTTTTTCCCTTCATGTGGAAAAGTTTTCCTGGGATAAATGCTTTGCATCTTTTCTGTATTATTTCTGGTCTTTTATTGCTGTTTATCTCTATTTCTGTGCCAAGACATTAACAAACTGGAGTTTAGCTGGAGCAGGGGTAAGTGGTTTGCTGTTTTCAGGACCTTTTCCTGCAGGGTAGATTCTTCTTTCATGGGTCCAAACTGAATGACAGGGCAAGAAAATTGGTGGTGCTGGAGGGCCTCGGGATAGGCTCTGCTTTGGATTGTAGGAAGTAGACAATTATTCCTAGATTGTTAGCGTCAATCTGGCCAAAGACTACTCCAACAATTGGAGACATATAACAAAATCATGGACATAAATTGAAGTCCCTTTCTGGGCCAGAATTTGAAAGAAATCATTTTCAGACAATTTTTGTATGGAATGAAATCAGCAGCTGATTGCCTGGCTAATGCAGGCATTGATGAATTTCCATTCTCTGGGTAAAATTAGTGGCCTTATGAAGGATTGGGAGAGCTTCTCATCTCTTCTTCTATCTGACATTCCTCTTGAAGCTAAAGTTTGTTCAAATAGTTCAATGTAATCCAATGTATTAAACAGAAGAGATGAAGGCTCCTTAAATAAGTATTACACGGCTAAAGCACTGAAAGAAACGACACTAAAAATGGCAACTTCTTAAAGTTAAGATAATCATTAATAAAGAAGCTAAGAAACACTAAAAATATCAGACTAAAAATAGGTAAATATTCTAAGAAATGTATTGCTGTAATTTGTGTTTCCCCCCTCACAGTTGTTTGGCGACTATTTGGCTTGCTTGCATGATTTTGAAAGTGCCATATGATTTTCAAGAAGGATACTCATGCATGTCAAGATTATTGCTCTTTGGTTTGCATCATACAGGACTGACATGCTAGGGATCTTGGGAATTTCTGCAAAGATAACCACCCTACCACCAGCCATTTTTAGTTCATAAAGTGCTTTCTTGTAATCCATGTTTTGAGCAATGGACTCCTCTGAACTTCCAGCACATAGAATGGACACTCTTTCAAGGATTCACCCAAGGACAGGGTAGTCTTGGATAATCAGTTGCACAGAAGTTCTATTAAAGTAGATATTTGTTAAGAAAAACTTAGGCATTGACAAGGTGAGTAATACAGAAGATTCTTTTGACCAAAGCCTCCATTATGGAGGATTTTAGCAATAAACTTGCCAAGGCCCTAGATTCTAAGACTAAGGAATGGAATATGCTTGTCCATGAGAAAATTGTTCTTCTTTGTGAAAGCTTGGAGGAGGGGGTGTTTCCCTTGTACATGGATAATATACATCTCATTTTGCATGATGGTTTCATAAATATTTTGAGTTTGTTTATCCTGCTTGCAAATTCTATGGATGGTATTTCTCAAGTTCAAAGACATTCAATCCTCAAGACAAGGGTCCAAGTTGCTGCCAAGAAGGATAAGCCAGTTGATATAGGCTCCCCAAATTCATAATTTGGTTCTTTCATGATCCACTATAGCTGGTGAGGAAGGTGTTTGGTTATACCCCATTTTGGGTTTTTATGTTAAGTCGCTATTTTAGTTTTTTGAGTGTCCATTATAGCCTTCCATGTTTTTTCCAAGTACACTTTATGTTTAATGGGCAAAGGCTCTATCAAAGTGTTCAATAAACCATGGAAAAAACTAAGGATCATAATATAAAAACTACTGCGAGTGACCTACAAGTTAGCATATTGCATTACAAGATATCAATAAGTGGATGGAATGGCTAGAGAATGCTCAACCACACCAATTAACTTGTGGATATATCTCAAACATACCAACAGCGTACTTGGGGTAGCATGGCCAAATCAAGAAGCCACAATCATTCACATCAAAAAAAATCCAAAAAAACATTAAACACAAAATAATCACATTAAAAAATGCATTTCACCCAAATTTCTGCCATACTCCTGTATTGGCAATTTTGCATGCTGTAAATGGATATAATAGTCTCCAACCTCACTCCATTGGCATTTCACTTCAAAGCTCTTTGCTAGGAACATCTCTACAAGGCAGTCTTATGACTCACGTTGCCTACTCACAAGGCAGCTGCACAAGTAACTCCCACAAAATATTGACAAATATAGATTTTACACAGCAATCTTCCTTGGGCAGATAATTTAATTTCTTCCTCTATTACGGTTTTAAATTACACATTCTGCTATATTATTAAAATATGATATATAATAACCAGTATATATCTATGATTCTATATACTGTTAACAAATGACTAATAATTTGTATATACTCGATATACGTTATTATCTATTAATACAAAAATAAGTATACCTTTAGATTACTAATAATTAAACATTAGCATATTATATTATATTATATATATAATGATCATATATTATATGATTTCATTAATGACATTGTGTGTAATGTTCCCATCATAAAATAAACAATATATTAAAACTTGTTTATGGATCGATTGATTTAGCATATCTCAAACCCATTTTTATTTTTAATTATTGTCATAGGCATTTGTCGTGTCTTCTATCGGCACATAGTTTCTCCTTCGACAGGGTATATATGTCCGTGAGGTCGAGTTGTTTGGATATGTGATTTGGATTATTTCTTTGTAATAGGAATTCTTGTTGGAGTTTAGTATTGTTCACCATTTCGAAAGAGAAAGATCTTCCCTACTTGGCTTTTCCGGTTTTAGTGGGATTCAACTTTCACCCTATTCCATCCTTATATTACTTTGCTTGGATTTGGCAAGTCAAGCACCATCCTTGTTTGCAAATTTATCTACTATTCACTATTCAACGATAAATTATCTCTCTATAGCAAATATCATTTCCGTTACGGTAATTTTGTTATATTTGGTTTATTCCTTGTATGGGTGAATACTAAGCCTCTTGATTCTAAATAAGTATTGGCAAGTTAGTACACAAGCACCACACTTACATACCTCCCACGTCCTCCTAGGCTCCTCCCACCATATGGCAACCCCAGTCATACCTCCTCCCACATTCTTCGTACACCCTAGACTCGTCCCATAACCCCCACTCCCTCATATACCAATTGCTCCTCACCATACTCTATCACCCATTTCAATCGTACATCATTAAGACCATATGAACACCCCTCCATTGTCGTACATCCCACGGCTACCTACTCCACCGTACAAGTAACTCTCCTCCGTCATACGAACTATCTATACCAACCATACGGATTCTGTCCCAAAATGTAAGGACTCCCTATCTCCATTGTTGTTGTACAATCTCTCTATTGCCTCGGTTTGGCTTCAGATGGACACTAGAACATTACAAGTGGTATCAGAGCCAATGATCTTGCCAACCTATGGAAAGTCAATGAAAATATATAGCCGAAAACAAAGGAGATCCCACTGAGTGGATAGAATGGGAGATTCTGAAGAACCCACTCCCGCTGAAGTCATGGCATTACTGAGGGAGCTTTCAAGGAATCAAGCGTAGATGGGAGAAACTCTACGAAAATTGGTCAGAAGCAAAATATATGACGAAGAAAATGGTCACAATGACGATTCAATTTCGAGAAAGGCAAATCCTCATTTGGCACACCCTTGACCTTCCACGCCAAGTTTTTCTCCATGAATGGAGATGTTGCACAGAGGAAGGGAACCAACCTTTGAGGAAGTTCAAGAACAACTAAAAGAAGATTGGAAGAATTCAAATTTGGAAGAGAATATATCCTACAAAGATTACGCAAGATTAAGAATGAGATATTTGGGGGTTGCAAATCAAGGGTATTTCAATGATCTCAAACGGAAATTAAGTAAAGTAAATATGTAGCCATTTGACAGATTTGGATCAATATCAGCATGGGGAATGAAGGCCTATACCTACTTCCAGCTCAACCCAATGTTAGAGGAGGAAGTAGGTAAATTGTCGCACTCCACCCGGAGGGAGTGGTACATGAAGGGTAGCATCATGGCATGATTACTCGTGGACATGACCAAGTAAGCACTCATGTCAATTTTACAAAAAAACTAATAGACAAATTTGGCGACAAAGATCTTGAACTCAATTTTAAGGAACTAGCACAATTAAGGCAAACGGAATCGATTGACCATTATATCATTGAATTCCAATAACTCTTTGTACTGCTTGTGGACATCTCTGAAAGGAGACGGATAGTATTATTCGTGGATGGATTGACAAAACCACTGAGGGGTTGGGTAAAGAGTTTCATTTCACTACCCTATCAAAGGCTATAAAAAAAGCGCGGAGTATGGCATAATCTTCTTCCCGAGGTTACTCCCACTTCAAACTGTCATTGGTTCCGAGGGACAAGAACAACAAAACCCTGCCAAAAAAGCCTTCATTGGATGAAGCTACTAGATAGGAACTCCGAAAAAAAAAAATATGTTTCACCTATAAGGAGTCCTAGGAACCAAGGCACAGATTCCTCAATAAAGGGAAAATACACTACATAGAAGTCATATCCAATGATGAGGATGATCAAAAGATTTATTCACAAAGGGTGGTCACCATTAGGAGGACCCCAAGGTGGTCAGCCTAAACTGTACGACGAAGATTGTTGCATCAGTACAGCGAGGATGAACTATCGCCCTAGCCAGCAGCCCAAGATCTACAGTATTCAAGGTACGGGGAACCCTCCAAGGACAAAGGATCATTGTCACGTTAGACAGCAGAGCTCCCCTAAACTACATAAACTCATCACTTGTAAAATGAAGAGGTTTACCTACAGAGGCACAGGCAAGTTTCCAAGTCAAAGACGCCAGAGGGACACTCTTACCATGCACGCACCTGCATCATCTCTCAATTGCACTCAAATGCATGGAAACAACATACCAATTATGTCGAATATAGCAAAGTAATCTTTGCTCTAGAGGAAGAAGAAGATTGTGCCAGGCTACATAAATTTTTTTTAAGACTTGCAATTGGAAGCAGACAAAGTCCCTGCATCAGGGACAGTTTAATTCTCTAGTTTACCATGCATGGTATCTTTTTGTAATTAGTGGTAGTAATGGCAAATTGAGTGGTGGAACTATTTTAATTGCAATTTTCTCGGTACCGGTCACTTTGAAAGATCTTTATTTTCAGGAATGAACAGTTTCCTTTTGGATACAGGTTTTTGGAAAGATTAAATGAAGAAAGGGCAGAAGATAGCTCTAAGAAAGAAATTTTAGGATCTATCCATTTTGGGTAGGGAAAATCATTGAACTTTGTGTCCTCCTTTTTAGCAATTCTGAATGGAAAAATATATCAAAACTATGTGTTTGTTATATTCTTCTTATATAGTGAATTAAACTGTGTTATGACAGTTCCCTCATGGTGCTCATCTACTTAATTTGGCTATGGATGTTTAGCTTTAGAAGAATTTGAATTCTAGAGTACTTGTTTATTTGGGTTTAAATTATCCAACCCTCTTTCTTTTTTGTATGCTATATTAGAGAATTAACTTTGTCTCATTTTATCTTTTTGTTTCTTTATCTGAAATTATGATTGCATATGTATGAAGTTATGTGCGATTGTCAGATCTCCTTTCTGCTTTTCGGTTAAAAGAGAACTTCAAAAATCAATTATACGATAAGAGGGAGTTGTACCACTAAAATTCAGAGGAAGCTCATCCATCGCATGGAGATCTCTCCAACTATAGGTTGCTAATTTGTTCTCAATCTTGGGCAAAAGGAATCAATTTAAAGTTATTTCAGGAGCAAAAAATCTGCAACAAACAGATTTTTGGCGACTTTGTTCGAGAAAAATTTTAAAGACTAGTGTGCTTTCTTGGTGTCTTTCAGAAAAGAAGGTTCATGAGTCTGTTTCTTGAAGAAAACCCCAGAAAGATGTTTTAATATCAAGCCCAAGAAATATTAGCAAATGACAATGAAGTTCTGGATTCATTATGGAATGCGTTTATAGATGGAATTATTGAAGCTGAGAAAAACAGGCTGCATTTGTCCGAAAACAACAAATTCGCATTATTGTTAAGGAGCATGCATAGTAGGTACTATCTGCTCAAAGATTTGGAACAAAAGATTTTACAGCTTCTGGCTTCCTGACAAGATTGAAATTGTTGAAAGAAGAACCTGAAAATGAGAGACTGGTGTCTTATAAATTCTCTGCTCTTGGTGAAAAGGACTTTCACTGACCTGGGATGAGTCATTTTTGTGCCATGTCAACAACTTGCGGCAAGGGAAAAACTTACACCAAAGTAAAGATGAAGAGTTGACACACCTTTCATGACATGCATGCAAAAATAAGTATTTTTGCAAAGGAATGTTGCCAGAAGAACATAAACTTGTCCTTCTGAATCAGCATCTTTAAAGGACAGATGAAGAAATTTGGTGCATAGCAAGGGCATAAAAGGTCACATCACAAAGATGGAGATTGAGGTAATTATAGATTATAGATTACTTTTATATTAAAGAAAAAGGCACAAGTCATGTCATATCGGTGCGCTCATCCTCTTCTGAGTTAGAGGTTTTTACTTTTAAAAAGGAAAACGAGAATCTAGAAGTAGAAACTTTTGTTTTTGAAGACAACAATCTCAAACTCAAAAAAGAGGCCAGGAGTGTAACAGTTGTGAATGAAGCTAATCAATCAAAGTTCTTTTATAGTACCCCGCTAAACCCTTATCTTTAAAGTCTCCCCACCAAAGAGATAAGAAAGAAGAATCGCAAGAAGAGTTAGTGAGATTTCATAACACAGAGAATCTTTCGCATGAGAAAGAATCCATGCAAATACATAAGATCCTTTCTTGAAATCTTACTAATGGGTGTCCAATTGTATGAATGAAGATGAAGCACTAGATAGTTTAATTTAACTCAAAAGAGATGAACTAACGAAAAGCAAGTTTGACCCCATAATGATGGAATGTCACATTCAACACTCTCAATTGATAATGGCGTGCATGGACAATCATTTGTCCTCTGATTCAGGAGACATGTTGATAATTCTTGGTGTCCTTTTCCTACCTCCTAATTAAGTTGATAATCTTACAAAAGTTGCACCTAAGGCAATGAGATTAATCCATCATGCTCTAGAGGTTTATGACGAAAAATGGTTGTTTGGGCATATGAGTGCTTATGGATTCCCCTCTTTTCCTTTCAGTTTGTTGGTCACTATTATTGTCGTCGTCTAATGGTTTTCTTTGATCTTGCTATGCAGTCATGTTTCCTTGTTTCACAAAGGTGAATACTTGTCACAACCTACCAATGATTTCACATGAATGGCCTGAAGTGTTTCTAGAATAAAGAGGGATTAACCCCTCGTCTGTAAATAAATTTTTGGGTGTGTTGTAATTTTAGTAAGTTTGTAGTTTGTTGAGCCTTTGGCTTTGCCTAGTTCCCCTCTACAATCAACTACTTATTTTCCCTTACTCCCCGTCTTTGTAGCCTAATTGACAAGACACTAACTTTTGCTCAATGTTTTGGGTTCTCTACGTCCTTCCAGTCTTGGTCCCCAATCAAAGCTTGCTATTACCAGAAATTTTGAAATTTTCGGTCTTGCCCCTTTCATGACCCTATTTTATCCCTCCAGGCTCAAAATCTTCATTGTCGACCTCATCCTCCCTACTACATACCTAGTTAACCTGAATTGTTAGAAATTTGCACTTGAACTCATGTTTGCCAAGTTTAATAAAGGCACTGATTTCACCTACTATGTCAATCCCTCATTGTCATGACTTCAAGATCCAAACTACTTAACCTTATACAACAGCTTTAAGTACCGAATAGGTCTCCGATTGTCAACAATGCAGCTCTTCTTCAAATGGTCGTTAGGTCGAACAAGTAATCAAACTAGAGTTTTGCCAACTTGGTAAATAATTCCCATCAACTATCCCTACGACTACACTACATGTTGCATTTCACAAGATGTAATCTTTTCAAATCCAGGAAAGGTACAACTCTAAAATGGAAAGTGTGATGAAATGCATATAATAAGGTGGCAATGTGATTTTTAAAAAGTGAAAGGTTATTATTATCTGCCATTGCAATTAAATGGGCTTAAACTCTTGCTACAAGTAATGGTGATGGCATTTCTAAGTTGAATTTTCAGTAAGCAAAAAAAAAATTCCCGAAATGGGGATCCCTACAAATGATGAAACCTAGAATGAACAGCATATGCCCGTTGTGTAACTTGACCTGACCTCGTCCGAAGTGGAACAAGTTGATATCATCTCTCAAATATGCTCGATTCATGAAAGAAACATACAAGTTATGTCAAATTTCATAAACTTTGATCTAGAGCAAGAAGAAGAATGCATAGAGCTTCATAGTATTTTCATGGAATTGCAGCTAGAAATAGACGAAGCCACTATAGATGGGGTAACTAATTCTCTAGTTTAGCGAGTGTGGAATCTTTTGTAATTAGTGGTAGCAATAGTAAATTTTGAGTTGTGGAATTGTTTTCATTTCCAAGGTTCTTTCTTGATCCCAGTCACTTTCAATGACCATTATTTTTGGGAATGAACAATTCCATTTTGTATAAATAGGCTTTTTGAAAGTTTAAGTGAAGACGGGGGAGAAGATAGCTCTATAAAAATTCTGGGATGTAGCCATTTTTGGTAGCAAAAAGTAATTGAGCTTTGTGTCATTCTGCTTTTGAGCACTTTTGAATGGAAATAAATATCAAAACTGTGCATTTGTTATATTCTTCTTGTATTGTGAATTAAATTCTGTGTTATGACAATTCTCTCATGGTACTTGTCTATTTGATTTAGTTACAGACATTTGACTATACAAATTTTGAGTTCTACAGTACTTGTTCATTTGGGTTTAAATTATTAAAACCTGTTTCCTGTTTCTTTTTAATATGATATATTATAGAATGAGCTTTAAGTCATTTTGTCTTCTCTCTGCTCTATCTGAAATTATGGTTGCATCAGTACAATAATTATGTACAGGTGAATTACTTCTCCTTCTCTGCTTTCTGATTAAAAGCATACCAAAAAATCAATTTACATCATAAGAGGGAGTTCTACCTCTGAAATTCAGAGGAAGATCATCCATCAAATGGAGGTCTCTCAAACTCTAGGTTGCTAATTTCTTCTCAATCTTGGGCAAAAGGAGTCAATTTTAAAGTTATTTTAGGAGGACAAAATCTGCAACTGTGGTCAATAATGGATTTTTAGGTAAGGCAAGAACCTACAACACAACGGTAAATTGTCAGCCTCTTATTTGGGAGGTCTTGGGTTCGAATCTACTCGAGTTAAATAAATAAATAATAATAATTAATCAAAACATATAATAATTACTCTTGGCTTCGGCCTCTTACCGATCAAAAATAATAATAATAAGAATGGATTTTTAGGTAGATTAAATTCATTTCTAATTTTGTCTTCAGTATTCGATTGTTCCGTTAGGAAACAACAACAATGTAATTGCCTATATATCTAGATTCTAAATACTTTCAATAAAATCAACAATTATCATTGTAACAAATTTGTGGCAGGGAAAACAACCCTAGAAAATTAGATCTCTAAACAATAAACAAAACAAGCAAAGTAGTCTTTGCAACAATGTCTTTCAAGAGTCCAATTTAAGCACTGGACCTAAATTTATTAGTCTAGATGCTTTTTGCTTTTGTCAACCCTGAGCATATCCTTGTTCACGAAAGACTAGACACTAATACTCTGAGAAGAACATCGTAGTTCCTTTCTATCAAGCATCATTCCCACATAACAAAGGTACAATGGCACAACAACTAAAAAGTCAGACACAATGTTTAATTATGTATAGGTAACAAATGATTCTTCTCTGAAACCATACAATTAAACTGCCTAGGAAATTTAATATTTATTAACTATAGTACCATTGGTAAAAGCATAATCAAACAATTGAAAGCCAGATTTGATTACAGTTGATAATATGACATATTATAGATAAAATACTATTCAAACTGTTCATATATTGTCTAAAAATATAATGATAATCTAATAAAAACTGGGAAATCTTGAATTGGGTATTTGAAGATAGTTTCTTCCTACATAAACAGCCATGTCATATAGAACTATATTGGCACATTGAACTGAAATTTTGCTCAACAATGTTACAGGCTACTATAATGTAATAGTTATCGACATAGGTAAACCTTTGAAGTAGCTTCTTTAAATAAACCTTCCTCCAAACGCCTTGCAACATTATAGAGTTGTTTTTCCAATCCAGTGGAATTTTTACGCCATTTGAGAAGTTCAATTCTGCACAGAAATAAACATCATTAATGTATTCTAGACAGCAAGAGACATTTTGTTGAGAAGCATTGAAAAGAAGCAATTTGTTCATGAGATTTGCACAGCATTGCAGATATAGAAATATATATTGAAAACTCAAAAGCATATTCATCCTAGTGCCACACTTGGATGAAAAACAACACTAGTACATGTAACAGAGTTTAAAACAATCGCAACTGTTTATTGCTTGAAAGTTGAAAGTCTTTCACAAGTGAAAATCATACAGCTCACTTGGTAAGGTACCATCTGTATGCACACCTGATTGAGACTTTCAACATTTAAGAGTGCAAAGGCAAGTTGAAAGTACACTAAAAACTCTGAGAAAGCCATGATAAATATGTGCCCTAGTGCTTACACACAAATGCTCTAACTGACGATTTTTTTTTGCCTCTGGGGCATTGTTAACTTACATTTTGTCTAACATACAATTTCGAATGTTTGTTAAATCACTGCCCCCTTTCCATGTCCTCCAAGAGCCTCCAATATGTGAAGATAAATTGCTTCCATTCTGTGAAGTCAAGCCAGGTATCTGTCCTCCTGTGTCACCAACAGCCTGTCCGGGTAAATGTGCTTGAGTCTGCATTCTGATAAACTTTTCCACTGGAATTCTACAAAAGTTCTAACCTGGGCTGTCAAAAAGCACAAAGTTACCACCTGTATCTCTATTGTCTAATTGATAATGAAATGTGGAAGGAATAGCAAAAAGCGCATTTAGAGTTACAAAAGCTCACATTCAACACTTCTTCAAAGCCGATCCATTTTCAAATCACTCTGCAACTTCTTCACTTGAAGCTAAATGAACAAAAGTTTGCTTTTAGCTTCCAAAATAAAAAGCTTACAAAATGCTGTCCCTTGGCAAACCATGATCATATTTCTCCTACTAAATAATCTCTTGGTTCTCATCTAGAATTTGCATATGATCTTTCCAACCAAATCCAGTATATTTTCTCCCTAAAATGAATAATGTCATGTTAATATAGACTAAATCAATACATATGAGTGAATTCTAAAAAATTAGAAATGTTCCATTTATTCTAAAAAAGAACAGTTCAAGATAATATATTACTGGAATAGATAAATTTACAAAGACAAAATCCCACTCAAACAAGGAGCAAATCTGATTAGGTACATTAAACTTTTAAAGTACATAATGAGAGTAAGAAAACTTGCAAATTTTGTGAAAAAATATAAGGAAACAAGGAGAAGGATTAGCTCTTCTTCCAAAAAAAATCTGAAAGGAACTATTAACATATCTATACTCTTTTTCCTTGAAACGAAACAACTGAAACAAAAAGAAGCCTGTCAAATTTTAAGTTTATTTTCTAAATCCACTACTTGTCTTGCAGCTTATTAAGTGACCAACTAAAAAACCATGTGATTAATTTATTGGGATTCAACTGCATGGTTTCTAGTCAGTCTTCATTGATCTATTACATGAATAGTGGCTCACATTGCATAATGACCTGTCTACAATATGTCTTAGCATGATTTGGAAGACGCATTCCCAAAAGTCTGACTAGGATTAGCTGCTTCTTCCATGATGCTCTAGAGCTCTGTTGTGCTAGCGTGACAAGGTATAGCGTGACAAGGTATAGCATAAATATGAGAACATTTCAGTCCTCTCCTTGCATTATTCCAAAAAAAGAACTTCCAGGTTGGCTGCATGTCTTCTGGGAGCACTGTTCCAAGAACAGAGCTGTCAGACTGGCTGGCTTGTCTTCTGGAGGACTGGAAGAGAAATCCATATTGCTACTTTATCTCCATTTTTATCTTCCTGTCATTCTCTCTCACAAGCATTTCCCCAGTGACCATCAAGCACTCTCCTGCTGATCCATCCTCTTCAACTGTCGCTACAGGCAATCAAGCAGAACCAAAATTACATATTTCCAAAACAGATCAGTAAAAGCCTTCTCTGACACCTAAAAGACCCCGGCGCTGCATTTGATAGCTTGGTTTGAATTTATGAGTGGTGTCTCTCAGAGTAGCACCCAATTTAGCTCTAATGTTGCTCATCATTCCTTTCATTTTGTCCAATTTGGGCTTCAGAGATGAGATCTGCAAGGGTTTTAAAGAAGGGTTTTATGTTGGGGATCCATAAATCACTCAACATCTCATGCATTTTGGGCCAAATTGACCCTACCTTCATGTCTGAAATGTCCAAAAAGCCTAGGATTGCTTGTCCATTCATTGGCATCTTGGACATTCTGTACCAAATATGCATCTACATTATTAGTGCCATTTTTTGGAGACATTTTTAATTTCTACAGTTTAAAAAAAAATTAAGATTGCATTATTTTTGGTATTGAGCATCATCATTCTAGATGTGGACCCTGCAAATTTGAGGCATGACCTTTGGCAACTTTATTAAATCACATTCTTTTCAGAAGCCCAACCTTTCTATAAGCTGCATGCTATTCAAGACCACAAAATTATAACCCCACAGACCCTCTTTGTTACCAGCATGCATGGTAGGATAAAAACCCTTTTTATTTGGGCATGTTTATAAAGCAACATCCCCTATGTCATTAGATACCCTACTAGGAATCTTGAGCCCTAAGTTGCAATTTCGATACAGATGTGGGTACGGAAACTGGAACCCAGTATGGTGGTATGGCATTTTTTCCCGCTTGGATATGAGATTGATATAAGTTGATTTACATTACGCATATCTAGCAACTGTTTGTTTTAAGTTTTGTGAAATCATTTTCCTTCTGTTGTTAATGATTTGGCATTTTGTCAAATGTTTGAAATGAGATTGAACCAGCTTATGCACATAACACAGTTAGTGGGAGTGGCACTCCAATTAATTATGGTTCAAATGAAATTGAACCAAATGTTGATATTGTGAACACTAAGAAACAAAGGAACTATATATACTAGCTGGCAATTCTTCTAAATCCAGTTGGTCACCAAGCCAGCTTTTGGGTCTGCCAAGCTCCAAATGCATTCAGGTCATCAATGTTAAAACCAAAGCCCAGAAACTAAAGATGAAATACAGTAATAAAGAGATCATAGGAGAGAAAATCAACACCAAAAGATATCTTTGGAAAACCCTTCTAGAATGAAGGGAAAAACCCAGCCACACAACAAAAGATCATTTTATTAAATAATAAAAGTTCAAGTGTACAATATCCCTTGCTTGATGCGAATATATAACAATAGGAGAGAGATCATATTATAACTGAAAGGTCTCTTGAGATTCCCATAACTCCTATAATTAATTATATCTTTTCAAATATTCATGCCTCAATGCATGTGAATGACACATGTCATTTACATTTAATATTATAAATTAAACATGTTACATACCAAAATTTTGACCTAATTAAAATTATTATAGCTGTTGAGTTGAATGGATTTTTCTTTCCTATCCATGTGAAAAGGGTAGTTAAATATAACCATAGTATCCTATGAAATCGGTTGTTATCAATTTAATGATGATGGTCGTTATCTGTTACTTGTCATGTGTTGATGATAGTAGTTAGCAATTGCTTGGTTTCGGAATTATGGTTATTAACTAATTTCCTTATTATTATCTATGTTAACTGTAATTATGGATTTATCATGGGAACTTGTTATTATTGTGGAAAATGTTGCACAGGTGATTGCAGGAGTAGACGAAGGGGAGAAGCATTGTTTAACAGGATCTACGGAATGGGGTACTACCTTAGTCCATTTATCTAATCGACAAGTATGACCTCTAACTATCTTAGTGAGGACCTAGCGACTTGCATAACAGGATACGATCATTGGACACACATGAGCTATTGGACAATCATTAAAACATTAAACAGTTTAATTTAATCAAAGTATATACCTTTAATGGTTTATGTTGACTTTCTCACCACTTCAAATAATACATAAATATATACGTGCACATAGGTATAAAAAGTAGGGTGCCACCATAGTATTAAATTATACAAGCTCGTATCTATTAAAATATGTATACCTAAATATGTGTATACCTTGAGAAGATGTGGAGATAAAATAATCTTCCAAAGTGATACGTGTATTTTGATATGCATACCTTAGTAGGTACAACCTTGGACAAATAATAATATGATGCTACCTTTCTAAATAATATATATGTGCAAATATGTATATATAAATATAAATTATAATTTATTCCTTTTGAATAAGTCACCTTTGAATTCTTCCTCATAATTATTTATCTTTATAAGAGGCGAGAATGTACACTTTGCATTTTTTATCAGTGATTCAAGAAGTTGATTCTTCTTTCTTTTTATAACTGCTCTAAGAGTCACGGCTTCTTGGAAGCCTTCATAATTTTTCAAATGTCTTCTTTTATATACAAATTAGGAGAACCAAAAACCCAAGTTCTGCATTTTATACCTTTGCTATCTTATGTTTCTTTCTTCTTTATTTGCTGCGAATGATTGAGGACAAATTGTAGTCATTGTTTTATCTGAGCTCTGCACTTTGAAACACGCACGTCAAGAAGAGTCGGCTGTTTCAATTCATATTTGTTATATATTTACATTCAAAATTACCACAGTAAGATTTGTGTCAATGAATTCCATGTCATTGTTCAATTGCAGCATTGAATAGAGCATTCGATGAGTTCATCCTTTCCATGTTAAGTCGAAATCAATTGTATATGTTATGCCCAAACGTCTCTTATTACAGTCTAATTCCAGAATCAAACCATTTCTGTGTAAGTCCTTAAAGAGAAGTTCTCGGGTCATAAAAACTGTATTATGACAATATTGAATTTATATTATTCTTTACACCAGCTGAGGTTCAACAAGAGAGTTGGATTACTCAAAGATTTGACACCTAGGACTCACCCAGCCAGATGGCCAAGAAAGAGGGTGAAGAGGTGAGAGAAAGATCTGCAAGAACATGAAAACTAAATCAGATGTGATACAATAAATATATTAATTTTAAAAAGGAATCATTTAATAGCTCATGCATGCCCATTTAATTTATCCTGTTGTCAAGTTGAGCAGTGGTGATCGGGTATTAGAAACTCATCCAAAAACCTTGGCCAAGGTTGTTAAAGGCATACTTGCCTTCTAAAGATCACATGATGTTAGTAACGCCAGTTATTCAAACATGTCCATCCATAACTGTGCAGACATTCTAAACACCGGTATTGCTCGGATAGCTGGACTAGTAGTGCCCCAAGCCTAGCCTCGAGGTAGGGAGGGCCTTTCTTTTAAAAATATTGTGTGAGGATGGATATGGTCCGCAGTTGGGAGGTTAAACCTAAGTTAATGCTTCTCCTCTTATCCGAAAGTCAAGGCTTGCACAACCAGTTAAAGACTCTCCAGTTACTTTTGTATGTTCTTTCTCTATCTTTGCTATGCATTTACTTCCTCTTGTATCATAGTATGAATGGTAATAATTTAATTTACTTTTATGATAGGAGACGGTTATTCCAGTTGGTAGTTATTTCAATTAAATGCTATTTCAATTGAAATGCTATTTCAATTGAAATGTTATTTCAGTTGATTGTTACTTCAGTTAATATCTCATGAAATGGATTTTAAAATGTTATGTTTCAGTAGTTAGTTGAAGTATTACTTTCATTTTTACTTGAAATCAGATATTAGATCTATTCTTTTTAAGTGAAGAAAATCCATTTGCTACAAAACATAAGTGTCCTTTTCAGCTGAAAGTGATTATAATGGTAATAACGTCCATATTTTGAGAGATAAAGATCAACACTCCCTCTTAGTGAGAGAGAGAGAGATCTTTCACTAAACAAGCACACACGACTGCAACCAAAATGTCAATGATAAAATCTCACCTCATAGATCCTATTAAATTCATGGAATACTCAACACGAAAATATGTAACAATTTTTCATATTGATGGAATCGCTCAACTTACTCAACATGTAAACCTATAACAATTGCTCATATTCATGGAATCTCTCAACTGCTCATATTCATGGACTCACTCAACATAAAAAGTACTCAACATGTAAACCTGTAACAACTGCTCATATTCATGGAATCGCTCAACATGCAAACCTGTAACAATTGCTCATATTCATGGAATCGCTCAACATGAAAATTACTCAACATGCAAACCTGTAACAATTGCTCATATTCATGGAATCACTCAACATGATAGATTTGTAAGACTCACAACTAAGCCTTTAATTACGGACTCTCTCAAGGTGAACTATCATGGAATCTCTCAACATGATAGATTTGTAAGACTCGCAACTAAGCCTTTAATCACAAACTCTCTCAACATGAATTGTCATGGAATCTCTCAACATGACATCCAACTCCCATCACAGAACTCTCAATGTGATGACATCATGGACTCTCTCAACATGATATTCACTATCGCATAGTGAAAGAGTTATCATAGCTGATCTTACAATCACATTTGTTCACACAAGAATGGATATATGCATAAAAAAGACTTAGTTTCATTTAAGTCTCAAATTTGTCAAATTCCATAAGCATTACAAGCATATATATGAATGAAGGAGATTCCATACACTCCTCTTAATAATGAAGCCTCCCTTTGAAGCTAAAACATCTCCCTCTTGATCATAGCTTTTCTTGTTGCATCCTGCAACAAAAAGAGATTAGTAAACTAATCTATCATATAAGGAGATGAGTACTGAAAATGAAAAAATTTATAAAAACTTATCTTTATGTAGTCTGGTCTTTATAAAAACTTATTTTTATAATAATAAAATATCATCCCCCGCAACACACAGATGAGTAGCCTGATACAAATGCAACGATCAACACAGATGATTCACCCCACACTCTCCATGATGAATACGAAGCCCAAGCATAGACCCGATACACTTCAAACAAAGAAAGACCAATATGCAAGGCTCGAGTGCCTGCTTGGAAAGAGAGACACGCACGGTGCCAGGAAGATCCCAAAAATGCAAAGTTCTTGCAGCAAACGCTCATCAAGCCAACAAAAGAGACAAGCAAGATGACGATGCCGATGGCAAAGATTGACATTTCAAGAAGGTTTTTGTAGTCCAAACTGCCTCTGAAGGAATGCTATATTCCGCCTTCGATGATTGGCATCAACATGCCAATCAAATTGATATTGAATAAAACCATATTCTTGAGGGCCCAGAATTGTAGAAGTCCACTGATACAGATTGTTGCCTTTGGGGCCGGCAGAGCAGAGGGGAAGATCATTGAGCTCAACCAAGTCTTTTTGTATTTGCCTCCTAAAGCTAACACCGACGCCCTCATCGCCCACGGGGTGCCGCCTTTGCCCACCGTGCTCATCCTCATTACTCCTCTTACTGCACTTGCTCTTTATTTTCTATTAACTCACCTCACAAACAAAGGCCTTGCCTAGGCCTCTCCTTCATAGCCAGAAAGTGGATAGCACCTTGGAGGCTGAGCTGCTCCGACTCCCTTGGTAAGCTAATATTTGACTTGGTAGACTCCAAAATCCTCAGCATCTACTTATTGCTCTTAATAATGAACAATCCTTTGAAGCCTCCCTCGAAAGGAAGATTGCTATGAACATCAGAACAAGGCATGCCGAAACCCCCAGAAACCAATTGTGATTATCATCACTCATGCTGAAAGAACGGTGATGGTCAATGTCATGGTTGGCAATTACAAAGATGAGTGAGTTCCAAATGAAAGAAAAAATCTGTCGTTACACGACCCTTTCGATGTCTCTTACAAACAATATTGGAGACCCACTAAAGAAAGAAGAGTCCGACGATAGTCTTTGATAACACAAGACCAAATGACAGTTCTTCCTACAAAGGCACACGGTAATCAAATGCGGTGATAATACCAATACTCAATAGAGATGATGTGATGGGAGTATACGTTGGCAACAGTTAAACTCCCGATGCTAGGACATGGCACTCTCAACACTAAAGAGGCCAAGTTTGAAATGCGACGACCACAACATAACTCTTGAAGCCGATGAATGAATCAACATTACACACAAGTCAAATAACTGAAATAGATGTTAATGACAGATCACAATCGTCCAAGATATAATACCCGATGCAAAATGAGATCTTACAGGCTTGAAATAATAAACATAAATCTGCTCGAAGGTACTCAACAGGACCATAACTAACCACTACACACCCAAAGTTGACAGTACAAGCCACGAAAGACAATGAAGCCAAACCCAAAAAAAAGTTAATAATAAAGAAAACTAACTCAACAAAATTGTCCAAAGACCTCCCAAAAAAAAGACTCTTTCCTGAGTCTTTGAGCATGATAGATTTGATCATGTAAAGGCCAAGTTTGCTCCTTTCTGCTATCTTCATCGATGCACAACATGCATAACACAATAAGGCTCAAATAGGGAAATCATCGGACACTAAGGAACAAAAGTAACAATAGTTGGAGATGACAAAGCTATATGAGCCAAAAGACTAAAGCTCGAGAGCTATACCAAATGAGAAGACCGACCAATAGAGATCAACTAACTCCCAACAAATCATAACTAGAGATCAAATATGCTAAATAGAAGAAACAACTCTTGATCAAATTCAAAGAAGAAAATATACCCAGACCACAAACACAATTTTATAAATTCTTCTAAAGATGAAAACTCAACATACTTCCACGGGCTGATATCAACTTGGCTCTGATACCATGTTAAAACTAGAGCCCAAAAACTAAAGATGAAATACAGTAATAAAGAAATCATAGGAGAGAAAATCAACACCAGAAGATATCCTAGTAAAACCCTTCTAGAATGAAGGGAAAACCCCAGCCACACAACAAAAGATCATTTTATTCATAATAAAAGTTCAAGTGTACAATATCCTTTGCTTGATGCGAATATATAACAATAGGAGAGACTCTTCACATTATAACCGAAAGGTCTCTTGAGATTCCCAGAACTCCTATTTTCAATTATAACTCTTCGAATATTCATGCCTCAATGCATGTGAATGACACGTCATTTACATTTAATATTACAAATTAAACATAAGTGTCCTTTTCACCTAAAGGTGACAATAACGGTAATAAGGAAATATTTTGAGAGATATAGATCTCTATATAATCTTCAACAATCAAAAGCTACATGTCTTAATTGTAAACAAATGAACATGTTCAGCGTAGTGTAGGAAGTATGTTATAATGAATATCTCTTGTAAGGGATGCCCCTATGGCTGCTTATGGTGATTCAAGAAATGTAATGGAATGGTGCCATCATTAATGTCTAATTTTGTTAATCAAGGTTTCAGTAGAATCTATTGACTTTAGGAATTTTCAAACTACTCTTTTCTTAGTGAAACCAAAAATGACAAAGTACTTCTCTTGAAGACACTAAACCTGGAGTTTAGGTAGCATACTATTAGTGTACATAAAGATAAGTTATAAACTGAAAACTAAAATTCAATTGGTTGCTCCAAACATGTGGATATCTATTGGCACCATCAAAAATATTGATGGTGCTTACAAACATTCAAACTGCCATTTTCAGATGTAAATCAAAAAATACCTTCTCTAGCAGGTACAGTAACTAAAGTTTCCTATTATATATTAGTATCTTTTATAAAAATTAAAAGATTCCCTCATTAATGGGGTAGTTGGAAAAAAACAAGAATCCCCTTGCAAACCATCAAATTCCCCCAAAGGAAGACTCCTTAATACTCAACCTCGATGACGCAGCTAAAGGTAATCTGGGCCTCGCTTCTTTGGCCATAAATCTAATAATGAAGCAGAGAAATTAGCATTCATGATGATTTAAAATTGGATAAATCTTTGAATTGTAAGCATTTGGATGTCAATGAAGATTATCTTGTCATTATTACTGGGTGCCTCAAGGATGGTTTGAAAGATTGGCCGTTAATGAGTATCATCAAGGAAGCATAGCCAATTGGAAAGAGATTTGAATATATTCAGTAAAGTTATTACTTCTCATTGCTTTAGAAAAAGTAACCATTTAGTAGATATTCTAGCTGATGTTGGTAGTTCCCAATTTCCCTTCTTGTCTAGCATTACTGTCAATTATGGCAAATACCAAATTTGAGACCACCTTGCAGCCAATGCGTTGTTATATTTCTGCCACCCACTCCTATCTTCCGCACTCCATCATTTTGATGTCTTATATTACATTGGCATAGAATTATGAAAACTCGGACACCAATAGTACTTCATATAAAGCCTCGCGTGTAGAGCGCATGTTCCACATGGGATAGATATGCTATTGTTGTGCATGGCTTGTGAGAATCAAATATTTAAAAAGGGGAGTTGATTTATTTTCACTGCATATTAGCTTGGCTTTAGCTCTTTGTTGTGCTGTTTACATTTGCAGTTTTCCATTGGTGTTGCTCTCTGCAATTTTCATCAATATGCCACCAGGAAAGCATGGTGAGGATTTACCATACAGTGGTGGCATGTCTGAACTAAGGCTGAAGTGCACTTCCCAGCTAATGATTGCTATTCTCTGGTTTTCGTCAACACGATTCAAGGTGTGGACATTTTATTGGTGCCTTGCACACAAGGCATCAATAGCAGGTGACTTTTCTTCTAAGCTTGAGATGTGTGTCCATAGTTCCTTTGAAATATAGTAAAACGGATATAAACACACTACATCATCTTTAAGCCTTTACATATAGGCTTTTCTCCAATGAATGTGGAACTATATAGAAACCATAATTTAAATCATTAAATAATGATAAATCAGGTAATTTAAACCACAATAGTTTCATCTAGCCACTCCAAAAATGTAAATAGATAGGAACCACCAATACGACTTAGAGTTCAGAAAAAGTACAATTTTGCATACTCTGGCGCTAAGGGTTCAATTGCATACAATAGTCGTTATTAACAATAAGTTAGAAAATGTAAACTAGAATCTCACTTAGCTGCTTCAAAAATGTTAGAATATTTTGGCACCATAAAAGTGCTGTGAGATAGCGATTAGTTTGCCTATTCCAAAAAACGCGTTAAGTTGAAAGTTATCAGTATGCTGCTTCTGGATTCGATTGTGCAACTCTTTTTTGATAGTTGCACAATCACAAAATCAAATCTAGAAGCAGCATATGACTACTCTGGGATTGAGGAAATCTACTCACTTCAAGTTGACAGTTGTACACCACTCCAAATATGTAGGAATAGATTGACAGCTTTAATGCAGCAGGATGCTGTAAGCTAGGTTTCAATTCAATGTCTATATTATAACAACTAAGCACGAATCTGTCGCCTAGGGTTTCAATTACTTGCTCCAAACGTACGGAAAAGAATTGGCAGCATTGGCCACTGTAAGGGTTTCAATTGGAATAGAACGAGTGAAATTTCTAAAAATCTAGTAGTGGAATTCAAATTTCGGGTTCACATGCTAAACTCCGAGACAAACAAAAAATGCATTTTTCCTATTCCTAATTCTATCTAAAAAATTGAAACACCATACATACCTTTTAGTGAAGTATTTCGTCGAACTCAACGCCTCCTGCAAAAATAATATAGAAATAAATCTGCGATTGGTAAAATAAGATTTCTCAGCTGCCACTTCAATGCAGCGACAAAAATGTCCAACTGCCGCTCACAAAATATTGGGAGCAGAATTGCAAAAGCCTTTCTGGAAAAAATAAATTGTCAGTCAGGTTAGACCCAAAAAAAAAATAACGTACAAGAAATTCAAAGATGCGCATGAATTTTTCTTTCTATATTTGCTATCGTCTGCAATCAATTGAATGAATTTCTGCGATGAATTTTGCCAAATTTTGCTACAGGAAAATGAGGGTTTGAAGGGCAATATAATAAGATTATAATCTCAAGGCTAATTGGCCAGAACTAGTACGGAGGATTTAAGTGTTTAATCTTTTCGGAAATCATTACCTCCAAAGGTTTTGGAATGATGTGAGCGATAAAATAAAAAATACAATGTGATTGCCCTCACTCCAAGGAAGCGATTCCAATCATTATTATGGAGTAAAAAAGCTATATATAGGAAGTAAAACTTGCTACATAAAATAGGATATTATTTAGAAATTTTCAGCATAATTTTCTGATTGATTTTCCGATGATATACTTATTAAAACCAATTGCTTTAGAAAATTTCTAAAAAAATAAACATGCAAAAATCAAAACCTAATATTTCGAAATTAAAAGGGAATCTTTCCATACAAGGGATAAAGGCATGCAAAAATCAAAGCCTAATATTTCGAAATTAAAAGGGAATCTTTCCATACAAGGGATAAAAGTTGTATTAGGATTCCATAAAGTTGGCAAATATTTTTGATAAATTTTATGCACTTATTGTCTAATATAGAAAATACTATATTGAATCCCAAATGTTTGTTCCTTTACATTATTTATGAAATAATTACTTTGTTCAGGCATCAAATTACCTTCACATAGTCTTCTTAATTTGTGATATCAAATTTTGAGGGAGGAAATTGCTGCATGTAAAGACCAAGAAATGATTCATATTCATTAGAAAATATAGCATACAAAATGACTATATTCTTGAAGAGGACCAAGAAATTTTGAAGTTGTATAACATATTTTAAGAATAGTTTTGAGTTTGTTTTAGTTTTAGGTTTAAATTTGTTTTGGATCTAATTTTATAAGGGTCCCAATTAAATTGAGCATTTAGGACTATTATATTATTTTGTTTAAATTTTTTTTTTAAACAAGTAAATTTTATTATCTGATTAGATTTTGTATATATAATTATCTATTTATTGATTTTAATGTTCATATGTTTATTTGTAACATTGATAAAAATATTGTATTATATTTCATATCTTCAAATACTTAACTATTTATTCATTGAACTTGATATATAGATGTTGAAATCATTATTTAAGTTATATTATATGTTGAAATTCTTTATTAAGAAATTTATTTTTTGAAAGGATCTATTGTAAGACTTTGTCTATTTTAAAGATGATAAAATTCATTTTTAGAAATTTAAATTTTATTTTAGTACTATCAATCCTAGAAAATATTTCCAATTTTTTGGTTTTCTTTGCAAGTTTGCAATTTTCCTCTATTTATATAATATGTTTAGAAAAAGTGTAAAATACATACTACTAAAATTTTTCTAATATGTTTCTTATTTTCTATGGGAATTGTGTATCACTTCTTTAGTACTCACTGGAATAAACAAAAATTATATTGAAAATTACTAGATAATCGTTGAGAGATCATATAGAAAAGCCTGCAAAACATGAAAAGTCTATGGATGTAAAGTGGGTAAAAGCATATTTTTTATGAATGAAACATGATTATTATTAAGTTTAACCATTGTGCTTTCTCTTCTTTATGAAATTATGTTTATTTCAATTGTTATGATCAATTTCCCATGAAAAAATGGCCTTGAATCTTTCAACTATAATTCCTTTGAATGCTATACACAATTTTGTTCTATGAATTAATTTGTTCATTTTGTTCAATCTTGTGAACTCTAAGTATTATGTCCTTTGTGCATATGTTCATTCAGATTAAATGGTGCTAATTTATAGGGTATAGAGTTTTAAAAGAATGGAATATGTATCAATTTGAGAAGAAAAGAATATATAATGAAATAGTTATCTTAAATAAAAATTACTAGATAGTTGTAATACGATTTTATTACATTTAATATATTTTAACAATAAATATTAGATTACCATTAGTAGCATATTTCTTCAAAACTTAGATAAAAAGGAATCTGACTAATCTGACTATTACATAAATTTCTATTTTTAAGATAATAAAATATTGAAAATAGGAAATTGTAATGGTAATAAACTTATGTGAAATTTTTTAAGTAAAAATCTCTTATTGTAATTTTGTTTGATAGTCTATAAATTTATTTTGTACTCTAAATTAATGTTTTATCTTAATAAGATTATTTATGATTTTTGATGATGTCAAGAAATCATTTTTAAAAATTGAAGTTTCCTTGCATTATCAATGTTCAGGAAAGTTTCTAATTTTTTAAGTTTTTAGTCTAAATTACTCTTTTTTCTTAATAAGATTATTTAAGATTTTCTGATGATAAAAATTTCATTTTTAGAAAATTAAGTTTCTATTACATTATCAATCTTATTCTAAATTTTCTTTCTTCTTTGTAAGTTTCTAATTTTCCCTCTATTTCTACAAACTGTAAAGTGTTTAAGATGGTTTATGTTTAAAGAATAAGCAAACAAATGAAAATATGACAAATTTTAAATAATTGTTATGTTTTTATTTTAGTTTTTTCAATTTGTTATTTAACATTTTCATCATAAATCTATTTAATTTCTTTAAAAAAAAATCCTATCGGCTCCTGTTTCATGCACAAAAGCATGCGACTGCTAGTAATTATTATTTTTCTTGATATCTATGAGATTATATTTTTGTAGAATGACAAATTTAAGATGGAAGTAAAAGTTTTTAAAATAAAGTATTTCTTAGAATTTTTTCTCATAATTTAATTTTTTGTTACATATTGTATTAATTATAAGAAAGATTCTTTAAATTTTACATATTATAATTTATTAGATTATAATTTTCTAAAAAGTTTTAACTATTTATTTTTACACATAATTGCAAATGACTTCTAAATTTGTTGTTAAGGATCAACTCACTATTTTTAGAAAATTTCTCCATCTAATTTGCTTCTTAAAATATATACACACTTAAAATTGATGAGAGGAATCATTCATCATTTAATTCAATCTTGGTTGCCAAAAACTTATTTTGATATATTGAATTGGTTTAATGAAAGTGTACTTGAGAATTCATTCACCTTCACCTTTACATTTACATTTACACAAGTACACCAACAATATATCTATTGTAGTGTTGGAATATGTCAAAACTTAGCTTTTGTGCATGCAACATGAGCCATAAAAGCTTTGATATTTATAGTTAGTATAAATCAAAATAATTTTATATTCTATCTTTAAAAATTAAAATGTAGATAGTACTACACCTATTTGTATTATTATTTTTGTACAAAATTAATTATGCAACCAACACATTTAATTTATCACAACAAAGTTGTGTATTAAAAAAAAACACAATATACTAGGTAACATAGACATATATCACATTTAATTTCTCACACCAAAGTTTTGTCAAAGGGAATAACTATGAACACATTGTATGTCCCATTGGTTAGCTCTTCTTTATTTACTCCTAGAATATAAAGATCTTGAGATTATTGGGATTCTAACAAACAAGATGGGTGACTTCATCAGATATGATTACATGTCATTTGAAAATATTCATCTATTGATTCAAATCTGTGTTTTACTCAAAACTTCAAAGCCCCCTCCCAGCAAGCTTCTAATAAATTCACAATGGGGGATCTGGAGTCAACAACTCCTTGTTCAAGATGCAACTACCATTCAAGGTCTTTCTACTCCTCTTTGGCATCTCACTTCAACTTGTCTTAATCACCAATCTCGGGATATTATGGTTTGTGAGGATCATAGCCCATATGCAAGTAAGTGCAGGAGAAAACTTGTTATGAAAAGAGATCTACTTAGGGGGCACCAAAGGCAGACTTCTTTAGAAGAAATCATGTATCTACAAAGAAACACCTCTACCTAAATTCAAGATGTTCATGAGTCTACTATCCAGGAGTCACCTATTCAAAATGTCAATCCACAGTCATCATTTCCTTTGGGGCAAATTAAGAATCTGAGAGATAAGAATGAGAAAGACATGGTGGTTCAGGAAATTACTTCCTTTTCTTTGGAGAATAATTTTGTCAATTGTAATTTTAATGCATCTTCAAAACTTTTGAAATGGAAGAGTAAATCTCAAGAGGTTGGAGCACAAATACTCTTATCTCCTCTCTCAATAATCAAGGAAACATCTTTAGAGAATACCCCAAACATTTTATGGATAATTTCTTCCACTCTTTCCTTTAAGGATCATTTTCTCCTTTTCACTTACCTTCATAATGTTTTTGTATTTCTGTGAAGAGTAAGATTAATCATGTCATCAGCTCTCCTAGAGCATCTATACTAGTGGGAACCAAAGGGTGTGATTCCCCTCCTTGTTCTTCTTCTTTGATTCCTGGATATCCCTTAGAAATTCAAGATAATATAACCAAGCTTATAATGTTTTGGCAAAGGCCAATTAAATATTTATTGGATTCGGTGTTCAACCCTTTTCAAAACATATCATTGAGTAAGAAGTCAGAAGAGGAGTTAAATCAATTGGCAAATGCAATAGCATAATTTGTGGCAATGGAGCAATATGAAATTATAGCTTAGGAGGAGATGGAGGCAGTTGCAAAGGAAAATCATCTCAGTAATTTTGATCTTGTGGATACATTGCCAATGAATTTGGAGAATTTTCCTCCTCAAGATGAGTTATGTGATGCATTCAGCCTAACAAATAAAGTCATGAATAATGCTTTGTCAATTTTAGAAAACATTAATGAAGTTTCAACCAACGTGTAGCAATTCCAACTTCTCAGAAAAGCGAAACAAAAGAGTTGCTAAATCTTCATGGAGGATCTTTTTCAAGAGAAAATGAGACTATCAAAATTCTAAAGGATTTATCCAACATTCCTTTATGTCAAGTGGATTCTCTACTAAGGGAGGATCTAGATAAATCTCAGCCCTGTAAAGTATCTCAAATTAATTTAGATAAGATAAACTCCTTAGTTGATTTCACTCAATCCTTATCTTTTTGACAATATCCACTTGTTAAAGAGACAATGATCCCTACCCCAAAAACAAAAGGGAGAAAATCCAAGAGTACAAAAGCTAAAGAAGAAGTTACAGTAGGGATTCAATCTACAATTGTGGCTAAATTTGGTACAGTTAAAAGATCATCGGGGAGAACAAAATGTTCTCCTCGGGAAGTATGAAGATCATAACATGGACTTTGTCAGAGGCATTAATGCCTATGACAAAAGAGGTCAGATCATGACTTTTCTTGACTCCTCCTAGTATGATATTATTCTCCTCTAGGAAACCTAGCTCTTACTAGCTTCTTATGAAAAATTGTAAGCAAAATGGTCACTTTGGAAATCAGCTAATTTCTAGAGTTCAAGTGCTTTTGGTGTCAATACCACTTTATGGAATCCAAAGTATGTTGTGGGGAACCTTGTCGAGCAAGGTGTTGGCAGGAAGCTATTCAATTTTTAGCACTTTGTTGGCAGGAAGCTATTAAATTTTTAGCACTTTGATCTTACTTTGACAATTATTAATGTGTATCGTCCTACACCTACTATAGAAAAACAAAAAGTTTGGGAGGTAATTACTCATATTGTTCTCAAATGGACTACTCAAAATTTCATAACTAGAGTAGATTTAAATGCCATCAAAAGTATTTCAGAGAAATAGGGAGGTATAATTCTACCTCCCAAGGTGCTAGAGGATTTTGAGGGCTTTATTTATTTGAACAATTTACAAGATATAAAACCTATAAATGACTCCTTTACTTAAACTAATAGATGGAATTGGTTCAATTAGATTGCACAAAGACTAGATAGATTCCTCATCTCTCAAGATTGGAAATTATAGCAGGTGTCAATATCCACAGAGATATTATCTTTTCCCAGTTCAAATCATTTATTGGTTCAATTGTGTTTGACGAAGTTGAGTTCTCCTTCTTTCATGTTCCGTAGGATTTGGTTCTATCATCCTCACTTTCTGTCACTTCTAAAACAATGGTGGGTAGCTACCTCACTCTTTGAAGGTTCTAATTTGTTTAGATTTCATAAAAATATTCTATTTGTTAAAGGCCAGATTAAAGATTGGAATATCAAGTTTTTTAAGAATGTTTTTGTCCAAAAAGAAGTGGTTAAAAAGGAAATGGAAGAAATAAATAAGTTCATTATTTCAAATGGATTAGATCAAGAAACTATGTATAGACAGAGAGAAAATCAAGAAGAATGGTCAAAATTGTGTAGTAGAGAAGAAGAGTATTGGAGGCAAACAGCTTTGGTTAGACGAAGGTGATAGAGCACCAAATATTTCCATGCTTCTGCCCAACAATGTAAAGCGACTAATTCCATTTTCTCTGTTAAATCCTTTAAGTCTGGTGAACTCATTACAAATGCATAAGAGATACAACAAGAAGGCATTTGTTTCTTTAAGAATGTGTTAGGTCCCCCACATCTATCAATTGGTTCCAATAATAGTGTTCATGAATTCCAAGTCTAGATGGAACCCTTTTCTTTCAAAGATGATGGGATGTTATTGGTTGGGAACTCCTTTTGGCTTTGGAAGAGTCTCGTTAGAATGGGGCCATGTTAAGTAATTTCAACTCTACAAACATTTCCTTAATTACCAAGGTTGATGAACCCAAAAAAATTGCATATTTTAGAGTCATCTCTCTTTACAATATGGTCTATAAGATATTTACAAAGGCTATTTACTTGAGACTCAAGCCAATTTTAAAGAGGATTATCTCACCAGAACAAGGTGGATTTGTGTTGGGTAAGGAAACCATGGAGGGAGCTTTGATGGCTCACAAGGCTCTTCATTCGATAAATGAGAATCAAACTTTGGCATTAGTCATCATGTTGGACATGATGAAGGCATTTGACAAACTTAATTAGATTTTTCTTCTTCAAGTTTTAAAAATTTTTGGTTTTGAGGATAAATGGTGTAAATAGATAAAGGCGTGTATTTATGGAGTTCATTGTTTAGTCATTATAAATGAAGTTCCAGCAGGCTACTTCAAATCCTCTCAAGGTATTAATCGGGGAGATCATCTTTTCCCTTCTCTCTTTATTCTCATGGTTGAGGCTTTCAGCAAAATCATTACCAATAGTCATGAGTAGGGGATTTCGTTAGGAAATCAAAATTGCATGAACTTTTTTATCAGTAACCCACTCTTTGTTTGCATATGATAGACTTTTATTTGGGGCAAACAATGTTCAAGAAGTTAGAGAAATTAAGAAGACCTTGGATTTATATTCTTCTTTCTCAAGATAGAAAATCAATGATGCTAAATCTAAAATTTATATGTTCAATATAAAAATAGTTATTTCCAATAGAATCTATAGAGTTTTGAATTTCTCCCAGGATTGTCTTCCCTCCACATATCTTGGTATTTCATTTTTCACGAAAGAAAACAAGTCATTGTATTGGAAATCTATGGTGGATAGAATAAAGCAATGTACAATGGCTTTGAAAGTTAGATGGCTTTCCCTTTTAGGTAGAATTTTACTCATTAAATTAGTTTTGTCCACAATTCCAAATTATTATTTTTTGGTTCTTCAAGCTCCAAGTGGGATGATTAAGCAAATAGAAAAACTAATTAGAGTATTCCTTTGGTCAAATAATATAAATGGTGAAGCTAAGATTCCCTTAATCTCCCTTAAGGATGTGTCTTTTATTAAATTAGAAGGGGGAATTGGTATTCATGACTTGGAAAAAAGAAATAAAGCTTTTGGGGGAAAGTTAGTTTGTCAAATGTATGAAAAACTAGACAGTAAATGATGCCAAATTATGTAGAGCAAATATTTTGGTTCTCAAGAGAATACTAGGGTATTTTTAATTTTAGACCCAAGATAGGGATCAACAATTTGTAATTTTATGATGTCCTCAAGGGATGATCACAAAATTCATCATGTGGAAAGTTAATAAGGGAGATCATGCTCAGTTTTGGGAGGACTCTTGGAGTGGTTTTCCTCCATTATCTAGATCTTTCCCTTGAGAAAATTACATCCAAAATTTCCAATCCCATTGGGGAGTTTATGTTTGTGATTGCATCGAGGAGGTAGATGGTATCTCTGGTAGAGCCTCTTGGAAGGATCCCTTTCTCCTCCCTATCCCTTTGGAATTTAAATCCTTATTCTAACAGTTAATGAAAGGCAAAATTGTGTTCATTTTTAATCAACAAGATTCAGTGATATGGGCCCCAGGCAAAGATGCAATATACTCTATCAAATTGGGGTATATGGCATTAAGAAAAATTGAAGAGGAAAGGATCAAATGTAGGGCCTATACTTTTGGTTAGAATTTTCCAGTATTATCCAAGGCTGAATTTTTTTCTTGGTTGGCTCTTAAGAATAGGATCCTCACCAGTGATAAATTGCAAAAACTAAACATAACTCAAGCATTTCAGTGTATCCTTTGTCAACCAAAAATTGAAACAGTTGATCGTCTTCTTCTTTGATGTGAATATGCTCAACAATGTTGGATTCATCTTCTACGTAACCTTCAAATCCAAATGCCCCTTCCTTTCACATTGTGGGATTTGTTTCAATATTGGTCAATTCTATCCCCCATGTCATTTTATTCTTGTCTATGGAAATGTGCTCCTGCCTTAGTAGTTTTGGGCAATTTGGTGGGAAAGGAACAAGAGAATTCTCATAAATGAATCTTTGTTGGTGGATTCAATGTTAAAGATAATAGACTCATCCATTGTAGAAGTGGTTGCTACCTTTCTTAGAAATACAATAGAACACCTAGTTATCATGAAGTGGGATATTCTAGTAGATAATAAATGTTTTGTTCTACCTTCTCTAGTGAGTTTAGTCACAAATAATATCTTTAAGAGTTCAAAATTTAGAGCTGGGGTAAAGTGGATCCCTCCATCTCCTCACTTTGTTAAACTTAATTTTGATGGGTGTTCTAGGGGGAATCCTAGAGCTTGTGGGATTGGGGTTGTTCTTCATAATCATAGAGGGGTCCCAATAGCATATATGGCTAAAGCAATCCCTCTAGGCATGAATAATATGGTTGAAGCTCATGCTCTACTTCAAGGACTTATGTTAGCAAGAAAGTTTCAAGTGGAAAAGTTGCATGTAGAAGGGGAATTGATGGTAATAATCAATGCATGCATAAAAAGAGCTTTTGAAAATTGGAAACTGGCTTACATCTTGAAACAATCCTAGAGTGTTATGGACAAATTCAAATCATTGGTGTTATCCCATACTTTGTGTGAGGGTAATTATGTTGCCGACATTCTAGCAAACACCGAAATGTGATGATCAATCTTTAGATTCCACTTTTGCTAATAATTATAAAGTAAGTTTTTCATCACTGTTTGAAGCAATTAAGGGTGAGTAGAATTGAGAGAAAGAGTAAATCTTTATGTAATCCAAAAGACATAATCGTTTAAACCTTCCACTGGAGAATGGAAAATTAAAGTAAATATATCGGTACAAAATAATGATTGTGATCCATTCTCATTCTCATTTTGGGGGTATGAGCTTGCAATGTAAAGGCATTAGGTAATTATGATTCCAATTTGGCCACAAACATAAATGGAAGAGGTCAACAATATTATTTGGAAGAGATTATATTGAGGCTTATGTAAGGTGCAACATGGTGACCAATTAGCACTGACATAAGTGAAAGGCACTATTGTGCTCATTAAAAGCCTCTATATTTTGTAACATTTTCCTAAAATACATCCAAAATTTAAGTCTATGAATTCTCCCCAAGTATTGGAACTTGACCAATCTTGTGAAGACAATGGAGTATACTCCTACGAATTTTAGAGTTTTATTGTGGCCGAGGATGGTGAACGTTTGATTGAAGATGTGATTAAAGATGATAAATTACATTTACTCTTTTATGGCTCGTGTCAATGGTGTCTTTAGCCAGTGAAATAAGTAATTGGTGAGGAGATTCTCATGCCTAGAGAAAATTGTTTTATCTTTCCTTCCCAAATTGACTATGTACTTATTTCAATGAAGAATCAAGCTATCATTTCCATTCTCTATCACAAATCTCATACTCTATTAGTGTCTTTGAATGACATGTGGGTTCTTCCTCTACGCTGCAATCAGATATTGATGAGCTTTCAACTTCATTCCTCAATTTTAACCTATCCAACTTGTAGAATGATGCATGCCTAGATCCTATAGTAGAGTAAGGGGTAGAATGAGAAATATTTTGTGGAGCTTTTTGGGGTGTATGATTTACTATTGTCTACCAAAATGTTGCACAACTGTAGGATTTGAGCAAAAGCGCATAACAAATCCACGAAGCCCAAGAAAACCTGCATGCAAAAAAACCTATCATGGAGAAGAAAAAGACAAGAAGAGGCAAGGGTTTGATCTGAAAAACTCAGATGAAGAAAATATTATTCAACGGATCTTCATAATGAATTTACAAAGAGATGAATCCTTATAAAAGGAGATCGAAACCCGAAAAGGGTAACCTAAAGCCTAAAAAAGCTAGGTTGCACAATATAATTAATAAAATATTAATTATATGCACCTACAAGATAGCTTAAGCAAACTAGATTAATAGACAACTTAATTAATTAAATCAAAGTGATTTAATTAATAAGTGAAAACAACTAATTGCTCTAACACCCCCCCTTAAGTGAAGCTTAGGAGGTAAGCTAACCTAGCACAGCTATGAAAGCAAAAAAGTGGGTCCCGACAACAAGGCCTGATTAGGTACCCAATACAAGGAAATCTCTGTAAACTAGAGAAATAGAGAAAACCACATGGGAAAAACCCTACTCCAAAAATAGATAGCAAAGAATGTTCCAAAAGAAGGAACAAAGAGAGATCATGAAGAGAACCACTGAAGCAGAAGAAGCTGCAAAACTCTGTCGAAAATGTTGATCTATAGAACCACCATGGAAATAGAAGGCATAAATTGAGCATGTCTATATGGTAGATGATTCATCTCACCGAAATGCATAGGTAGCCAACCACTACAATCGCCTAGTATGTAGGATTAGGTACTAAATACATAGCTCACACTAATGAACCATCAACCAAAGAAGCATAGAACAACAATATAACCGCCCCTTAAGGCACGTGAGGTGACAGGCAACTGAAAAGGTGGGCCAAAAAATCTCCTACAACATAGGAACCAGACACATCGAGAGTGAGGTATAGACACGAAAAAAGGCATGTGTCATCGACATTGCATAAGGCAAAAGAGAAAGAGGGCCTATAAGCGGCAAACAACTATCCCCCCATGGCACTTTATAAAATAGTGCGAGTACAACGAATCACAATGATGAAAAGGATCCTGAAATGCAAGAGTAGCACTTTATCTCAGTGCGTTGCATAAAGATGCTTACAATGAATATCAATAATGATTAGAAAGGGAAAAAAGCTCATACAAAAGATAATACAGCCCAAAACAAAAGATCACATGCTAAGAAAATCCTCGGACCTGAAACACCTAAGATATCCATCATAGAGAAAAAATGCCTAAAACATGATATAAAGAGCATGGGTCAAAATCTAGAAGAAATAACATCATTTCTAAAAAGTAGACAAAACCAGCTTTCCAAAAATATCACGTTTTCAAAAAACGAAGATGGGACACACAAGAAACGCTCGTTGGAGTCAAAAATAAAACTTTAGACTTTCACTACAAAAATAGAAAACTAAAATGCATCAAAACCAAAAAAACTCCTACACCACTCTCTCTGTCTTAGAACCAGCTTCTAGCACTTCTTTCAGATCAGAAAAATGCCTCCATATGCTCAAGATATGGCCAAAAAAGTGTGAGTAGGTCAAAAAGGGACCCTGGAGAGCTTGCAGGTGTGCTGATGCAGTACTGACATCATGCTGATGTCAACATTTTACGAGAAAAAAATTGATGGCTAAGGGGTCATCGCAGCAAAAAAGCGACTGCCACGTGGCAGTGCAGGCCCAAAATGGTGATGTGGTGGGCAGACGTGGCAGGTGCCAACGGGGCACAAGTTGAATGGTGCTAACTGGCTGGAAAAAGCCAGGCAGGCTACTGAATAGGTAGGACCACAGGAAGGCGATGGCCACAGGGGTTGAAGACGCCAGTGACACCGTGGCGAAGGAGGAGGACGGGCAACGTCGAGGTGGCCGCAGAGCGGCAAAGGCTGGTGGGTGGCACTGCAGCGGCTCCATAGTGTTGCTGCTAGTGGTGGTGGTGCACGAGCCATGTGGTGGCAATACGGTGGTGGCCGCTGGGTGACAGTGCCTGCGGTCACCTTTTTATACTTTCTTTCTTTTTCCCTCAAAAATTGTGTCCGTACGACCTCTCGGGGGGCAAAAAAATTTGCTTGATGCTACGGAAGCCAAAAAACAAAATTTTTATATGAATCTTGACTGTAAACAGCCTTCCAGATCTAATGGCAGCATCCATTTAGCCTCAAACTGCTCCAAAAATTAGTGACCCCCCCATTTTCTCAGAATAACCCGAAAAAACACCAGATTTGATATGCCAAACCCTTGTTCTCCGTTTTTCTTAAAACACCGAACAAGCTACAACAAATCTGGCTCTGGTACCATGTAGGATTTGAGCAAAAGTGCATAACAAATCCACGAAGCCCAAGAAAACCAGAATGCAAAAAACCTATCACGGATAAGAAAAAGACAATAAGAGGCAAGGGTTTGATCTAAAAAACTTAGACAAAGAAAATATTATTCAACGGATCTTCATAATAAATTTACAAAGAGATCAATCCTTATAAAAGGAGATCGAAACTCGAAAAGGGTAACCTAAAGCCTAAAAAAGCTAGGTTGCACAATATAATTAATAAAATATTAATTATATGCACCTACAAGAAAACTAGAGTAATAGACAACTTAATTAATTAAATCAAAGTGATTTAATTAATTAGTGAAAACAACTAATTACTCTAACAACAACTATTATAAATCTTCTAGTAAAAGATTTGGCAGGTCTTGAGTGGTGCTCTTCTAAAGTGTATCTTGTAGATTGCTTCTATATTTCTTTTAATGGATATTCAAGTTGTCATTTCCATTCTCTATTACAACTCTCACACTCTGTCAGTGTCTTTGAATGACTTGTGGGTTATTCCTCTATGCTACAATAAAATATTGACAAGCTTTCAACCTTGTTCCTCAATTTTAACCTATTTGACTTGCAAAATGACGCATGCCCAAATCCTATGGTAAAGTATTGGGGCAGAATGACCGATATTTTGTGGATCTTTTTGGAGTTTATGATTTACTATTGTCTACCAAAATGTTGCATGACTACTATAAATCTACCAATAAAAGATTTGGGGGTCTCAAGTGGTGCTCCTCTAAAGTGTATCTTACAAATTTAGGAAAAGTCTTTGAACTTTAAATTTTGATAGTGCTCATGGCTAGCCTCAATTTTTGGTCTCAGAGGAGATGTTTGGGCCCAATCAAAATCCCTATTTTGTTTCTTACTTGTGATGGTGATTGCAGTTGAGGGAGTAGAATTTTTTGAAACAAGAAAACTGCTAAGATGGGTAAGGTTTCATCAATTTGGATACATTTTGTAAGCATGGGTGTGTTGGAAATATGAGAGAACTAACTGAGAGGGGAGGGGTGAATCAGTTACCACTAAAAAAATTCCAAATCCCTTAGATTTCATTACAAGCTTCCTTTAATTTCACAGCTCGGTTAGAACTAAATATTCATTGTAACTCGTTTAACAAAGCAATATGATATATTAATGTGCATTAACCTTTGTTAACTTAGTTGTAGAAAGATAAATCAATAAGCAGATAACATGAACACATGAGACACCAAGATTTAACATGGAAACCCAATTTGGGAAAACCACCAATGCAACTAGTTACAACTTTTCACTCTTTTGAAGTGAGCCCTATTAGGAGCCAACCCTGTTAAAGGTTACAAAACACACTATTAGGTATGACCATGTTAAAGGATTTAAATCACCATGTTAGGAGTGTCCTTTTTAGATGTCTTAAGATACTTCAATCTAGAAATTCCACCTAGTTAGAGGATTTACAAAATGATTGTTAAGTTAACTATATTAAGAGATTGCTTCATTGCTACAATTGTTAGAGAGTAACAATGATTGACCTGATTAATGAAGCAACTAGATTGTAGATTCAAGTCAATATTCTAGCTTATCCTCAGGATCCTCCTTGATCAAAATATTCTTTGCATATCCTTGGATACTTTGCTTTTAATTAGATATCCTTCTCTATTTGCATCTTATCTTCTTCACCACTTTCTCATATTTCAATCCATAACTTGACCTTTCATATATATGAAACCCAATGTCAAGTTGACCTAAATACTATTTCAAATAAAGAAATAAAATCCACTAAGTCGGCTTGCCCAAACCAACTAATAAATAAAACTAATCTATTGAAGTCAGCTAAGACTAGGTCACTCAATTACCACTGAGTTCCTTGGTAACTATTAACCAGAAAAGCCTTCTCGCCAAAATTTGAATTCAAAGACCTAAACATACCCTAATGCTCATACATTTGAAAATTCAAATATTAGGGCATGCGACAATACTTTGGTTATACACATTTTATCCTAAGTAACAAGATTAAGTTCATGCTTTAATATTTCTATGGGCCCACAACTTCTCCATCGTCAAATCTTTTCATGATTTATAGTCGTTGTTATGTCACTATGCAGAGATGCAAGGGAGTTATTTTATGTGACATAGCAATAGCTCAACACGTGGGTTTTGATGGACCCTTTCTTGTTAGAGTAGCTGGGTAGTTGTCAGAACACGTTGGCAGTTTGCTGGTTTCTCATTAGCTAAGGTGATGATTACGCAAGGTGTGGGGCAATTCCTTTGGTGCATTTTTACTTGCTGTCAAATCTTCCTAACATCTATGATTGTCACCTTGTTTCCTTATAAAGTTACAAGGATCTTATGGAAGGAAACATAGCGACATTATGACGCGTGTATCGCATGATGTCATTCCCTTGGTGGGTCACAAAAGCAAATATTTATCAAATAAGTTGGTGTATGGATGAGTTCTAATTGGTTTAGATTTTGGCATGGTTAGTGAATTGGTTACATGTTTCTAGGTCATCAGATAGAAGAAGATTGATGTCTTTCATTATGTCGCTATGGGAAAATGATCGAACTTTAGTCATGGCGACATAGGGAGGTTTTGCCATGTGTCCCCACAGGCCCAGTTTGAAAGGCAATCACAGTTAAGTTAACGTCGCAACTAAGGTTGACAGTATTGTAAGTCATCACAATTAAGTTTAAAAGGTGGCATGGTTAGTTGGTTAAAGTGGTCAAATGTGTGAAGACTTTATGGGATGGCAAAAAGAAATAGCATGGTTGGCCCATGTGACTTATTCTAGTTGCGTGACTGGGTTGACCTGCTAACTTTGTTGATTTATGAACCAAGGATGAGGAAAGATAGGGTTTTCTCATGAGATCTGATCTTCTAATCGATCCCAACCACTCCAGAGTTATTGTTGTGCTACAAATGATGCAAGGGCATCCCTTCCACCACTTGATTGTCTATTTTGATGGCTCTAGCATTTATTGGCATTATTTTCATCACTTTAGGGTTTGCTCAAGTCATGATTTCCATTATTTTCATGTCTTTGCAAGTGTACTCGAGTAGATCTTTTGTTTAGATCGCCTTGATTGTTCTCTAAGGCACTTAATGGCAGTAGTTGAACTTGGATTCTAGGAGAAAATACCTCAATTATGCTTAAGCTATAAAGGCAATTTTTATAATCTTTGTTGTTGGATATTTTCTTTGATTCTCTAGTATTTCTCCCCTTGCATAGTACCATAATTTTCTTGTGCCTCTAAGCTATTGTAATCCTCTTCTATATCTTCTTCAACCATTAATACATTGTGCAAGACTCTTTTGCCTCTAGTTAATGTTTCTTGTTTATATTCTTAAATTTGCATGATTGTAACTATTTGGCATTTGAATGATATTAAGTGAATTTTCTTCCTATAGCATTCTTTTGTTGTCTGATCTATATGTGATTGTTGGATTGAACAAATTCTAAATTTGTATTCTTTGATATTATAACTAGTCAACTATGCATTTATTGGAAGAGGTAAGATCAATCAGTATATCTTGGTGCATCACCTCCTTAGAATAGATTAGATAGTTGGATTCTATGCATTCCTTCTCCCTTTTCCTCTCCAAGAGTAGTTAGGTGCATCCTGATAGCAAAGGAAGCCAACCTTCTCTAGAGACTCAACCTCACAATTCAAGTCCCATAGCTTGGAGGTTGTTTCCATGTTTCACAAGGTTGTCCTTAGGTAAAAAATTTGGACAAGGGTGCAAACTTTTGTGACAACAGTAACCGACCTAACTCGATTTACATTGAACTCCTTTGGTAACTGACTTGACTTAGCTTACATAGGAATCCCTAAACTTTTCTTCTTCTAAACTTATGATCAGCATATATAGGATTCTTCTAAACTCAATTCCAATTGGCAATGCTCGATTAGAGTATAAAATTTGTGTAGCATCAATGCTAATATACAATTGAATATTTATTATCAACAATCTCCCTCTTTGGCATTGATGACAACACAACATGTAATTAAGAAAAGAAAACTTAGAGCAATCAAATGATTTATAAGATTTTATAATATGCTTAGCTTCATTTTGATCCTGTATCCATCTATGAGAACCCCCTCTGAGATTCTCCTCTACCATTTTATCTTTAGACTCCATCAGATCAAGTTCTCCCTCTTGCAGATTATTGCCTCTGATTCTTCTTTGATTACACCAATCTCTCCCTTAACGAATACATGACATGATTCTCCCCCTCTTTGACATCAAATGCCAAAGACTTGACATTTTGATTTCACAATGTACCTAATGTACTAATGCATATGCAATGAGCTCTAACTTATTTGCCTCAACTTGATAGATCTTCAACATATATTGGTTGACACATCACTAATCTATACTCTAGTGAGCATCAGATAGAGGAATGATCCCTAGCTTTCTTCTTAGATACAAAAATGTATCCTTAGGTAATGGTTTGGTAAATATGTCAGCAACTTTCTCCTTTGTGTTAACATATTCCAATATAACCTCTTTATCTTGAACTAATTCTCTTAGAAAATGATACTTGATTGCAATATATTTTGTCGTGGTGTGCATCACTCGATTTTTAGATATATTGATTGTACTTGTGTTATCACAATAGATAACCACTAGATCATTGATTTCTTCATTCATTCTTGATAACTGTGCAAGGCCCCTTCCCTAGTACCTTATCACAAACCCTAAATGTTATGGATATGATTAGGATTTAGAAAGAGCAAGGACATTAGATGATATGTTTTAGTTCTTGTGAAAAGGACATGAATTATATGTATAGTTATCCTTAAATATTATGATAAAATGAGGGTAAGGAGGTTTTAGAGTTTATGTAAGTCATGAGGGATAATTTACTTATCAATAATAAACTACAAGATGCTGCTTGAGATGGATATAGATTTTAGTTATTGTTAGGTTAAATAACCTATTTAGTTGCATTAGGTTGATGAGTTAAGACCATATGGAATAAAGGTTTGAAATGTCATAACCTAGAAACTAGTTCAATGGATTCATGGTATTTTATGATCTATTAGGATAATGAATTATTTAAGCAATATGAATCAACACCACCCTTGTAAGAACTACCAATAGTATAGATGGAAATTGTTATCAAAATTGGATAAGGGTCTACATGGTAGAACTCAGTATGATATAAACATAATAAGCCAATTATTGTGGAAGTAGTATTAGATGGATATGTTGTGGTGAATGATACATAAGATGTGATGTTTCCTATGGATATAACATATTGACTAACAGAATGCAATGGTTTTATTCTATGATTGATTTTGAAACTATGAGACATGACTATGCAAACATCCTATTACCTAACATAATTGATGTAATTTATACGGTATTATCTCACAATGATAATGATGTACTATTAGTAATCAAACTATATTCAACTGAATTAAAAGGGTATTAGTTGTGATGTTTACATTTTGATGAGTTTGACCTAAGATATGTGTTCAGAACTAAATCTCATGTTGGATGATTTAACAATAGAGATTCAACTTTTCATCATTATGATAGGAAATGGATTATGATGTGGTTTAGAATGTTAGTTGATCATTTTATTTGATATTAATATCAATATTTAGATTCTAATATTTTAATGCTTTAAATATTTTATATGAAAATGGTTAGAAAATAAAAAATTAATTATGACATTAAGGCGAATTATTTAATATACGTGCAATTTATATGATTTTTTTTTTGGGCTACTGATGTTCAAGTTTAGTGTGTAGGCAATTAAAACATGGAATTATTTGGGGAAACAAGGTCCAAACTCATGTGAACATGGTTTAGCCAAGGCAAATCTTTGGAAGATTCAAAAGCCTCGTTGTGATGTGTTTCATTTCGTAAATGTAAGCTTGCATGTGTGTGGTAAATATATATTCATGAATGAATTAGAGACAAACTAGTGAAGTGTTCACCCACTCTCTAAGTTTAGAGACAACTAGGGTTTTTGGAAAGGAGACCAAGAAGAAGGGAGCTCTTCATCATCTATCATTACCTTTAGCTTGGACCAAGATTGGTGCTCAAACCATGACCATCTGTTGCATTTGCATAATGATGTTGAAAGCATGTATTGTTGCTATGGGTTCATGTATTGTCATTTTGAATCCTTGTATTGTGTTGTGATGGTGTAATTTTGATTTGTGTTACATATATTTTCTTGGTTTCCTTCTTGATCTCTTTGTTTTGTTTTGGGATGTTGAATTGTAAATGGGTGTGAAGGCTTCACTCACCTTGGGGAGGGAAGAGATGCCTTAGGTGAAGGGGTTAGTTGGGCTCAACATTGTAGTTGAGATATTCCTCCTCTTGGAGAAGGTTTTGTTGTTCATGGAGTATGGGCTCCATTGAAGCCATATGCCTTGTTTGTATTATGGGAGGTATAAGTGTGTTGATGTGATGAGGAGAATACATTTTGATAGCCTAGAAGAGGCATTATGCAATTGTAGATTTTATATGTGTATATGGATATGGCATTCTTCTCTTTGGAGAGCCCACCTTCACCCATTGTTTCATGATTTGAATGGTGAATCATTATGTTAAGCCTTAGAGGGATTGTTATGTATTGTGATGTTATGTTGTATGCATTGTTATCTACATGAGTGTAACCTGTTTGAGTCTTGTTTCCCCTACTCGGTGGGTGGCTTCAAAGAAGCCTAGGATGGGAGGTGACCCTCCATGGTTCTTGGTTTTATGTTTCTTTTGCAGGGCTGTGAGGATGAGATCTATGAAGAAGTTAGGGATTTACCCTTGGCATTGTTGAAGAATCAAGAGTTGTTAAGTACCATGTAGTCAAAGAAATCAATCCTTCCCGTGTCATTTATAATGTGTTTTGATTGTGTCCTACTTTATGAGGAAATGATTTTCATATTCTTGTTTAGTATTGTGGAGGTTAAAAATTAAAAAAAAAATGTGATGCTATGTATATGGTTCACAGTACAACAGAAAGATTGTTTCATATTCATAAGTTATATAGAAATGAAGTAGTTCATGTAAGGGAATAACCACTAGTATGAAGTCTATGTTGAAGTTATGTAAATGAGTTTTTCCTCCTTATGTATATTCATGATTCAATCAATAGTTACATTTCAGAGAATGTTCATGTGGATGATTCATTGTAATAGTATTCCTATTTAGAACATAAGTGATTTCATGGTAAAGATTTCATGATATGTAATTCGATACAGTGACAATAAAATTCCTTATGTTGCAATAGTCATAGGTATGCATGAGAAATTTTACACTACGTTGCAAGCTAATGATGTAATTCCATATAGATTTTATTCATCAATAGGAATAGTATAAGTTATATGGTGTAAATGCATTATATAGGCTCACTTTATTATTCTTGTGAACATTAATTATCCAATGGAGAAGATAGATGCAAAGGAAGGACATCAAACCAACAAATAAATGAAATAGAGTAGTCAAATTTAATCACCCTTAAACCCATATTCACGGCCTCTTAAATTGAGTATAGGAGAAAATGTGTCAAACCTATAGAGGTGCATGCACGTACATGCATATTTGGCCTCTAGAATTTGTATGAGAAGTGGAAAAATAGCCCACTATCCAATACAGTCTATTAAAATAATCAACCTAAATATCCCCACAAAATCTCTTCTCATAAAGTAAAGCAACAAAGGACCTAACATAAAAAAAAGGGGAGTATTCTAAACCCAATCATCACCTCATCATCCTCCAAGCATACCACTTTCACGTTGGGCACTGAAATAAACTTGGGATGGATGACATTAGAAAAAGGTGGTTAAAATGGCTTTAAAAAAAAGAATTGCACCTTGAGTAGAAAGGACACTTTGTAACATAAGAAAATAAGAGACTCGGATTTATTTAAAAAACAAAACAATGTCCAAATTTCCAAGTACATTCCATTGGATGGTTTAACACCCATAGTGGAAGGCATTAAGAGGGTATAGCATACATGTCAGATTGGACAAAAACAACAATATAAAATTTCAAATAAAATAGGGATGACTTGGGAAATTGACCCTTCTCCCCATGTTTCACATCCTCTTCTTTAAATCTTCATGCACAAGTCAAGTCAAGTACCAACACGAGTAGGTATCCAACTTGGGCCATGAGCTTGAGATCTCCCCTAAGGTTGGCTAGGCACAAGTGTAGAGGGTCACGTGGACTTTGGGAGAAGAGAAAAGGGATAGAGAGGAGAGTCATGGGTAAAAGTATAGATCTGTGTCACCGTTTGTGATACAAAAACCTGTTTTGGTCAAATCTCATTTCTCTATCAAAACTCAATTTTAAAAAAAAACTAAAAATACCCTTTTATAGATTTTAGATTCAATATCATCATTATATAAATTTTTGAGTGTTTTGATTAGTTATAATATGTTATAATCTCAAAATATTATAAGTCGATATTTCAACATTTCAGAAGATGCTCTCTCAAAAAATGAAAAGAAATAGTAAATCATATCAAAAAAAAAAAAAAAAAAAAATTTATCACTAGAGGAGAGAATCCTCTTCACGAATATGTAATTTATTTTCAAGAAGGTATAGATTTGATAGGGAAGTTTTGACGGGAGGAAAAAATTGTTGGATTCTAACAAGGTCAAACTTGAGTACTTATAACAAAGAAAATATATATCAAAAATAATTATTCTTTTTTTTTGCACTAACTATACATGTTATCTATAAAATATTTTCAAATTAGAACAAAAAAAGGTGATTTGCGCATACTTGTTTGACGGGAACTACATCCTATATTTTTTACGGTTAAAAAAGGGACTTCAAAATAAAATAAAATGAATAAATTCTTAGTCAAAAAAATTATAAAAATTATAGGCATAAAATTCATACAATTCTACACATTTCATCAGTTTACATCATCTTCATATTTTAAACACAAATACCATTTTTTTTGTCATTAATGTTGAATTGTCACATTCTGATATCACATTTCTTTATAAAAGGTGACACAGGTTTGTGCTTTTACCCTCATGCAAGGCTTAGGGTAAATTGTTAGGATAAGGATTTAGGATTTTGTGATGGGTCATGTGAGTAGGAAGGTAGATACTATTTAGAATGTAGGTTATTAAGTGGGATAGTTAGTAACTAATAAAATATACTTATAGAGTGAGATAGTTAGTTAGAAGAGTATGACCATCAGAGAATAGATAATATGACATAGAGTAGTTAGAAATTCTTTAACAATTTTTTTTAGGTGTGTAGTGTAACTTAGATGGTAAGTTAAAGAATGAATTAAAATGAGTGTTTTCTAATTGTAATACATTTCTATAGTAGTATATTATTAGAGATGATATTGCCTAAAAGTTTATGTTGGGTCAAAGCATTATTTAATTTTAGTATTCCTTAGTGGGTATTACGTAAAAGAAAAATACATGTGTATAATATTATGAGTAGTAGAGTTTAAGTGGTATAGTATTTGGTATTGTATAATTTCACTAATTGGGGGTAAGCTGCAAAAGATTCAAACTAAGGTTGATGTTGTAATTTAGGAGAGGACACTTGATTTTGGTAAAAGAAAATGCATTGTTATTTAAAGATAATTAGTAGATGGAAGTCGGGTAAGATGTTACATAAAAATATAAACTTTAATAAGGGTTAGGAAGTAACACGTTTATAATGAACCAAAATCTAATGTTTCGATAACACGTTTATAATGAACCAAAATCTAATGTTTTGACAAAGATGCATATCAAAGGAAAGGAAAGAAAATTATATAGTGATAGATTAGGAATAGTGAATAACTCATAATTCAAGGATTAATAGCGTAGTGGTGCACATTATGTTAGTGAGTCAATCCAATCATAACCACAATCTCAAGCATAATGGATATACTTTTGCATCGACAATAAGCACACCATTAAAATGAAACCATATCCTAATGCAAGTACAAAATTTTGTTAGGTTGAATAACATGTCAAGACAACCTATAACCTCAGTATATACCAATATCGAGAAGTTAATAGAGATTAACCACTTTACATCTAATCATGGTATTATAAAAACATAATTACTTTTTTGATTTTCAATGCCAATCAAAGTTGAACCTTCAAGGTCCAACTTGTTTAAAGATTGAGTGTATGTTGCAACCCTATAATCATAACTGATATGTGCTCCAAATTCTTGGCCTTCCATAACCTGGTATGGAAATGTTTAGTCCCTTACATTATATCCTAAATGTTACCCTTAAAAAAATAGTTGTGCTTTGCCTTGTAAAATTTGGGCATGACAAATTGTTCCTTGAACCACATTATGTTAGAGAAATTAATTGCTACAACAACATATTCTACCTTTTTTGTAGATTGAGAGATGTAATTTTATTTCTTACTTGTCCAAGATATTAAACTCTTTCCAAGAAAGAATGCTCCTCCACTAGTGCTCTTCCTCTCATCAATGCTTCTAGTCCAATTAGCATTAGTAAAGAATTTCAACTCAAAGTTCCCTCCTTTCCTATACCATAAACCATAGTCTTGTGTTCCTTTTAGATATCTCATGACTCTTTTGATTGTCATCGTGTGATTTTCGTTGTGATTTGTAGAGAATCTTGCAACTATACCAATTGCTAATGCAATATCAAGTCTTGTATGAACAACATACTGAATTGTGCCAATGATAGATCTATAGTTAGTCTGATTTACCTCTTTTGAATCATCATTCTTGGATAACTTATGTTTAGTAGACATAGGTGTCCCAACTAGTTTGGAATCTTCCATTCCAAAGGTCTTTAATACCTCCTTTACATATTTTGGTTGAGTAATGTAAATGCCATCCGTCATTTGATGAAATTGTAAACTAACAAAGAAGTTTATCTCTCCAAACATTAACATTTTAAACTCTTTCATCATTTCTTCAGAGAATGACTTGCATAAGTCATCGTGACCTATAAATAGGGTATCATCCACAAATATTTATGCTAATGAAATCTTGTTCATTGATCCCTCTTTATTATAGAAACTTTTGTTATCATTGGATCTTTGAAAACCAATCTTTACCAGATATCCATGAAGTCTCTCATACCATTCTCTAGGAGCTTGCTTCAAACCATATAAAGCTTTGTGTAACTTATAGACCATGTCTCTTTTGTTTGGATCAATGAAACCTTCAGGCTGATCAATGTAGACTTCTTCTTCTAGAATTCCATTCAAGAAAGCTAATTTTACATCTATTTGATACACTTTGAATCCTTTAAATGTAGCATATGCAAGTAGTGTTCTGACTCCTTCAAGTCTAGCAATAGGATAAAATGTTTCTACATAGTCTACGCCTTCTTCTTGAGTGCATCCTGTGCACACTAGCCTTGCCTTATTCCTTGATACTTCACCATTTTCATTCAATTTGTTTCTGAATACCCACTTAGTACCAATTACATGTTTATCCTTGGGTCTAGGAATAAGAATCCAAGTATCGTTCCTTTCAATTTACTTAATCTCTTCATTCATTCCCTCTATCCAACTTTCATTTTTCAATGCATCATTAATAGTTCTAGGTTCAAATTTAGTAAGCAAACATGTACCTTTTAGTTTATTCCTTGTATTATGCCTCATGTCTAATATCTAATTATTTTGTTAGGTCCATGATGCCTTCTAACATATCTAGCAAGTACAAATATCTTACTTCTAGATTTTGGATTGGATCCACTTGGTTCACCATGCTTAAAGGTTCTATGAATTTCTAAATTTTGCTCTATTTCTGTTGTCTGAGACTCCATTCCCACAAACTATGACTCGAGTTCATCTATTTGAGACTCAGTTCAAATTGTCTCCAACTCGAGTTTCATTGGTTGTAACTTGGTTGACATTGGATGCAACTTGGTTGACACTCTAGACTTGGGTGGGGTAATCTATTGAATGCTGGGTAAAGTATCAAGTTCAAAGTAAAAAAAGGTTATGTAATTCTTAGGTTCCTTGTTGCTCTATTCTTCATTCTTTTTTGCAACTCATCAATTTTAACATGTACACTTTCTATAACTTTGTGCCTAGCAAGATTCAAACATTTATATGCTTTGCTCTTGTTGGAGTATCCTAGGAAAATGCCTTCATCACTTTTTACACCAAACTTTCCTTTCCTTGACTCTTTTAGGATATAACATTTGCTTCCAGATACTTTGAAATAATAGACATTAAGTTTATAACCATGCCATAATTCATAAGGTGTTTGATCTATACCTTTCTTTAGTTGAACTTTGTTCAAGGTATGAACTATTGTGTTGATTGCTTCCTTCCAATATTTGGTTGTAACATTTCTCTCTATCATCTACAATCCATGACATTGACGTCATATTATGACTAGAGAAGTTAGATGGAGATAGTATACATGTTGGTGATGATGTGTATAACCTCAAAAGTCAGTACAGACTCTAGGGCATCACATCAAAAGTGGTTAACCAACTCTCTAGGGCCCGAAAAGTGATAGAGATACTCATGTTTGAAGCGAAATGAGATAGTGAAATTAGAGGTAAGGATTATTTTGTTTACAAGATAATTACTTATCCAACTAGGGCTGACATCCTAAAAGTTTACTCTAAGTTGGAAAAGTGGATTGTGGTCTTAGTCAACCCAACATCAATTTTTGTAAAGGCATGATATTTATGCAATGGACATCTTGTGATAAGAAGTGTAATTTTGTGATGTAAGTTCTACAAATATTGTGATGTGAGAACTTACTATGAAAGTGACAAATTCAAAGTTTTGTATAAGCTATTTTGTGATTTGAGATCAAGCTAAAGACCAAAGATCAACCAAAGAAGAAGATACACTACCTATACTCTAGAAGTCTAATTACTTGTTTGGGCAATGAGCTCTTGTTGTAATTAGAAGTGCATGCTTGGGCAGTGAGCTCATCTTGCATTTGCTATACCACAACTCCTAACAGGGCTTGAATCTCTGAATAGGGATTCAAAGTCTCCGAATAGAGACTCTTTATATTGAATTTTCTCATTGAATCCTAATAGGGTCCTTGCTCTAACAAGAAACTTATATATTATTATATTATCTAGTGGGTATCATCGCCATTGGGGTTTTCCCTTGGACAGGGTTTCCATAGTTAACAAAATATGGTGTTACACGTTAACTTTATGCATTGTTACTATTACTGTTCAACATTACTTTATTGATTTGTTATGCATGGTTTAAAAGTAAGAAATATTATCCAGGTGGTGACTAAAGTTTGTAGATTACTGATTCACCCCTTCCTCTCAGTAATCCATATTTCTAACAATTGGTATCAGAGCATAGTACTTTGAAGAGGCTTAACAACTTAAGTAAGATCCCTATGGATATGGAATAGTTGACGAAGAACCTTGAAGAAGCTCTTGAACAAATTGATCTCCTTGCTGAAGAAAGAGATAAGCTAAAGGATAGATACGAAGCCTCCAAAGTATACATTGGTCAATTAAAGGAGAAGATTGAACATCTTGAATCCAAGCCTAAATCTACTAAATCTAGAACTAGTGATGATCATTATTCAAATCTATAGAATCTTGAAGCATGAATTGAAGATTATGAATGTGAAGTTGACATTGAGAAATGATCCTAGAAAAGTTGAATCTAATTTGAAGATTGAGAATGCAAATCTTAGAACTAGTCTAGCAAAGAAGACATCTAAGTTTGAAACATTGAAAGAAGATCATGAAGAACTTCATACGTACAATACTATTCTAAAAGATGAATTAACTTAGTCCAAGTAGCAGCTTGAGAAGTTTTATTCTAGTAGAGAAAAACTTGATGACTCAATGTCAATACAGAGACCTACTTATGATAAGTCTGGTCTTGGTTATCTAATTAACATGTCTGTAAAGAAACCTAAGATTAGAAAAGATTAGAAAGAAAGATGTAAATTTGATGATAAGATTGAATCTATTCAATCTTCTGATAAATCTAAAGAAGTTGAGCAAAACAAGGAAGTTGAAATTTTGAATGAAGCAAAGCAAGTGGAATCTCCTAAGGAAACCAAGTATGAATTTAGATGCAAGTGTTTTAAATGTAATGAAATATGTCATATGAAAAAAGATTGTACAAATAAGTCATTTAATCATGTTAAGGACTTTTATTGTCATAATTGTCATGGTATGGGTCATAAAGCAATTGATTGTAGGAAACCTAAGTGTGATAATGATAGAAGGAATAGTAGAATGTCTAGAAATACTAACCCTGCAGATAGAAGAAGATCTAATGAAAGGACATTTAGAGAAGGAAGATCTTATGAAGATAGAAGATAGATCATGTGTTATAAGTGTAACAACTTAGGACACATTGCTCAAAATTGTCATGAACCCGATGATCAATAGAATCCTAGAAATAGAGCACTAGTATGTCAGTTATGCAACAACTTTAGATATACAACAAAGTACTAAAGAATGGATAGAAACTTTGGAGATAGAAGGAACAATGGAAGAAACTTTGGGAATGGAAGGAATGAAGGAAAGAACATCAAAAATGACAAAAGGAACTCCATAACTAATAGAGACAATGAGGAACAAAGAAAATGTTGTCAATGAACTTCGAGAAGAACTTAATGAGGCATTTGTAAAAGGAGTAGATATCTCAAAGGAAAAGCTAGATGACGATGAGATAGGAAGATCAAAGTCAGTTGTTGAGTTTGATTCAACTAAGTTGAATTAAGCTTGTTCACAACATCAAAATTTGAGAACTTTAACTAGAAACTAAATTAGAAGTAGTAAAGTTGGGAAAGGTCTATCTAGTTATGTTAAGATGATACCTAAGATCATTTGTAATTTGGAGCTTATCTAATTAAGTTATGAAGGAATTTAGAGTTATTGGCATCATAGAAAAGGTTAATTTTGTAATAGAAGATAAAAAGTATGTTTTTGCAAAGCATTTCATGAAGCAAAGTTCAGTAGAGTTTTTCCATGATGGAAAATAGCTATGGAAAACCTTAGGTGGCATCTGAAGATTGGATAAATGATCTTGAGCAGTTATTTGAGTACATAATGTAATTGACAATGTTTTTATATTTACAAAGTATGCAATTGATGCAGGTTCAAGTTGATGGAATAAATGGAGTACAAAATCGATTTTCACTTCATTGTGAATACATCCAAAGTGAAGAGCACCTAGAAGTGACTTGTCAAGGTGATTTCAAAGCAAACCCTATTTTTAGATAAAGGTATTTTATAATTTTTCCACAAATTTGTTCGGTAAAAGTTCATATTTGATAGAATTACGGATACATTAGTAGTGCACAATGTTGAGAAGGAGGATAGATCTAAGTTGAAGGTTGTTTTTGTAAAACCTACTAAAGGAAACCCTAACTCAATGTTATCAATCACTTTGGACAACATAGTATATCTTGAAGATGTAGGAAGTTATCTTAATAGTAAATTTGAGTTTATTGGTAGTGAATACATGAACAAGGATATGTAATTAGTTTTTAATCATGACATGACTATGAAGCTCAGATTTGAACATTTAAGGGAACTAGACTTGTTCAAATATCATTTCTACCATGAATTTAACACAGATGAGTGGACATAGATCATATTAAGTAGGATACATGATGGGAAACTATGGATGCAAGATAATGTAATTGATATTTCTGCTGACATAATTCATGAGGTAACTAGTTTTAGTAAACAAGATAGTGTACCCATAGGTGAGAAAAGGGTCAAGAAGAAAGTTGAGAGTTATACTAAAGTAGTGTATAATGGAAAGGCTATGGTCATCAGCACCATCAAGTAAGATAATGTAAATTTTTTTGAGTAGAATCATTGCTTACTATGTATGTGCAAGCTCAAAGATTTATGAACTATCAGTCGGATTCATCTATGCAACATATAAGATATGTGTAAAGAAGGAACAAGTAAATCTTTGTGAAATTCTGAGAATGCAACTCTTAGAGAACCTAGAGAAGATCAAGAGCACTAAGAATGGTGTGTTTAGATTTCAGTCATTGATCAATCACATATTCTTTCATGTACCTAAAAGATTTCCATATTTATCAGTCATTGAGATAATGAGCAATGATAGATGTACAATGGAGAAGATCACAAAAGTATGCAAAAGGCATCCTACAACTAAGATATTGGATAATGGAAACTTGATAATGAAAACATTTTAGAATGAAATGAGATAGAGATTCAAAATTGCACCTACAATTATAGATAGATTTAAAGAAGACATTTGCATTATGGTTGATACAGATTATACTTATATACAAGCAATAGAACCTCAGGAAACATTTCTTGATCCCTTGGGTTTCAAATTGAATGATGATACAATAGTTAGTTATATTGATTTATTATTGAAATAAGAGAAAGATAAAGAAGAATACAGATTTGGAACTTATGATGTGATTACCCAATCAGCTCATCAAGCAACCTTGGAGAAGGCATCACATAGGAAGATAGAGTCTATTATGAAGAAAGCCTTATTAGAGGCCAATATGATTGAGCGTGAATTTGAGGTAGTTAGGAAACCTATGAAACAAGGAATACTAAATGTGCAAACTTTGTTAGTATCTGTAGTAAAGATGTCTTCAAAGTAAAGCATTCCATATGCAACAATGTCAAATATGCAACCTAGTGAGCTGAAGAGAAAATTTGAGAAATTGGTGGAAGCTGTAACCACTAAGACAAAAGGGTAAACCAACAAGCCACCAGACTAGGCAAAAGGCAAAAGACATTGTTGACAATTGTTGAGTCCAGTGATGAAGAGGAAGAAGAACAAGAGGTTAAGCAAGAAGAGAAGGTAACATCATCAAAGCAATCAACAAGAAAATCTCAGCAACCTTAGAAGCCAAAGATAGAAAAGATTAATACAACTATTGCTAATGAAGGTAACTTTGTTCAGATTAACAAAATTTATGATTTGTATAATAGTTTTGAGAAGGATCAGATTGATATCTCTACTGTGAGATACATCATAGCAAATAATATGAAATTAAAGGATATTGAGGGCTTAGTAAACCAAAAATTCTAAGATAGACTTATTCAGAAGAAGGCTCCAGTAGGAGAAGAAGATCTAGAACTTTGGGAAGTCTATGCTAAGAACTATTTGCAAGATTGATGACGAAGAAGAGATTAAGAGATTGTTGAATAATCTCACACCTTACTTAAGAAATAAAGTAAGACCATTTCTATTTATGGTGGGTGAAAAAGATAAATTAAGAAGCGAGACTGTGACAACTATCAGTTAGATGTTGATAGAATCAAAGGCAACATCTTCTCCATCACCTAGAACCTCGAAAGTTTTAGTGAGTGATGACACTATATAGATAGATTAGACCAATGTTACCATTAACATTAATGATACTAATCCATTTGAAAGTTTCGAACTGAATGAACCTAATACTAAGGATGTTGAAGACAAACTGAGAGAAATTGAAGAAGAAAAGAGGTTACTTGAAGAAGAAAAGAAGAAAATAGAAGAGGCCAAATATAAATTGCTTGAGAATGAGAAGAGAAGAAAGGAAGAGGAGGAAAAGAAAAGAATAGTAGAAGAAGAAATAAGAAAGAAAATAGAGGAGACAAAAAGAAGAGATTGGAAGAGAAAGAAGAAGAAGAGAGAAGAATGAAAGAAGTAGCCAAGAAGCAAAGGGAGGATGACACTAAACATTCTATTTCATCTACTCTACTTTCACTTGCCAGCTTAGCATCTAATGATGATGATCAAACTGATTTGATCTCATCCCTATCAAAGCTTATTTAGAAGAAAAGAATAGTAAAGAGCTTGCAAAAAACCTTGATGGAGGTTACTGACAGACTGCACAATACTTTGGAAGTATAGCACACAGAATCAAATCTTGAACAGAGGGCACAGGTAGTGCTAAAATCATTTGATGAAGAGTTTACTAACTTGTTAAATGTTGTAGAAGCAAAGGCACAAATTTCACATGATGCTAACTTGTTTAGCACCATTTGTTAGAACATTAAGAATGATTTGGTTAGTCTTGATACTTGTATCAAGGAACTTCACAAATGTCAACAAGATGGGAAAATATTGCACACTAAGTGTACTTTATTATACAAAATGACTAAGGACATTAACATTTAGATAGAAGAAAAGATGAGTGGGCTAGAGGCTCTATCCAACCAGATCCAACATCCATCTTGCAAAGTTGATGATTTTAAAGGATAAGTGGCTAGCATCCACAATAATATTAGTAAACTTGAACTTTGGAAGGAACAAATTTTGAAGAGAATATCGGATTTTAGAGAGTCCATTTCCCTGAAAGTATCTTTTTTTGAGAAACAGTTGTAGGAATGTGTCAAGGCCAAGGATGCATATTCTAACTTTTTATTTTCAAATCTTAATGTAGTTGAGATTGAATCATATGCTTTATGTGCAATTCTCAGCTCAGTTGAATCCACCAAGGACACATGGATTAAGGTTATGGATAATTTTAAGGCAAACTTTGATGATTGCATGAAGATCCTATTAGCTTAAGGAAGGACAACACTTTTTGATAGTTTTGGATAGTTTTTTTTGACATTTTGACCTTTGTCATTGATGTCAAAGGGGGAGAAGTACACATGAAAATTATTAATGGTAGAAGTACATTTAATGAAGATTAATATTGTAAAGTACATTGTAAGGGGGAGTATATGTAAAGATGGACAAGTATAATAGATGCAATGTTATTATACTGTTTATGTAGTTTTTGTTACTTAGCCAATTTTCCCTATTTTGTTGCCATCAATGTCAAAAGGGGAGATTGTTGACAATTGGCTAATAAAGATTGTAATTGTTTTCATTTATGGCAACACATGGTGTACATGCTTATAGGAAACCTCATAAATAAAGATACTTAGTGATTGGTAATCAAAAAATTGTCTAAGTATAGAATTTGGTATACAACAATGTATTGTTTTATTTATAACTACCAAAGTTAGATGGAGATAGTATACATGTTGATGATGATGTGTATAACCTTGGAAGTTAGTACATACTATGCAGAATAGAGATACTCATGTTTGAAGTGAAATAGGATAGCAGAATTGAAGTAAGGATTATTTTGTTTACAAGATAATTACTTTACTTGTCCAATTAGGGCTAACATCCTAGATATTTACTCTAAGTTGGAAAAGTAGATTTTGGTCTTAACTGACCCAACAATAATTTGTGTAAAGGCATGGTATTTATGCAAAGGAAATCTTGCGATAAGAAGTGTAATTTTGTGATGTAAGTCATGCAAATATTGTGATGTGCAAACTTATTGTGAAAGAGATAAATGCAAAGTTTTGTATAAGCTATTTTGTGATATGAGATCAAGCTGAAGATTAGAGATCAATCAAAAAAGAAGATACAATACCTATACTCTAGAAATCTGATTACTTGTTTGGGCAATGAGCTCTTCTTGTAATTAGAAGTAGATTTTGGGTACTGAGCTCATCTTGCATTTATTGTACCACAACTCCTAACAGGGATTCAAAGTCTCATAATGGGGACTCCTTATACTAAATTTTCTCATTGACTCCTAATAGGGTCCATCCTCTAACAAGGAACTTATATATTAGTATATTATCTAGTGGGTATCATCCCCATCAAGGTTTTCCCTTGGCCAGGGTTTCCCTAGTTAACAAAATATGGTGTTATGAGTTATCTTTATGCATTGTTACTGTAACTTTTCAACATTACTTTATTGCTTTGTTGTACATGGTTTAAAATAAGAAATAATATCCAGTTGGTGACTAAAGTTTGTAGATTACTGATTCACCCCCCCTTTTAGTAATCCCTATTTCCAACAAAAATATTTGAAGGAGCAAGCCCCAAGGGGAGACCGAGATAAGTACATGGAAGAGATCCTATAGAACAACCAAGAATATTAACAATCTTTCCCTATCTAAAAGAAGGAGTATTAATAAAGAATAAAGAGCTCTTGTTCCAATTAATCAGCTATCTAGAAGTAGAGGAATAAAGATTAAGGGCTTTTTAAAGATTTCTCACCTCCCTAACATCATCTTTACCAAGGAAAATGGTATCATCCACAAAATTGTTTGTGAGAATAGAAAATAGGATGAGATGAATGTCTCAAACCTTGAATTTTCCCTTTTGAGACCAACTTCCTGATATATCTGCCCAAGCAATCAACCATAATAATAAAGAGAATAAGAGATAATGGGTCACCCTGCCTCAACCCCCTTGAAGGTTCAAAAAAATCTATAGGATTCCCATTAAGAAACACTGGCACATGTTGGAATCCCATTTGAATTCACTTAAAAATGGTTTACATCAAATTTTGTGCCACCAACTCATCAATCTTATCTTCCTCCTAGTTCACAAGTTTTAAGAAAACAAACTTGTTGGCTTAGATTTGGAAAATCTTCAATCTTTATCATAATGCAGTAGCTTGGCATTATCAACCTTTTGATGCTCGACACATATTATGTAGCTCGACATCAATTGTAAAATCACTCGACATCAACTAAAGTTTACTGGTGCTCGACATCAACTAAACTTTACTTGGCATCAACTGTCTTGCTCAACATCCACTAGATTTTGCTCTTACTCAACTCCAATCAACTTTCTATTCGGCCTACACTAACTTTTCTTGGCACCTATTGTCCACTCAGTCAAGCTTGGTAGACAAACTTTGTTTAACTTATTCTTCTAAACTTTCTAAGTGTAGCTAGTCATTTTGTAACCTTAAGTAGATCATCAATACATCATGTCATCACTGTCTTAGTTGATCTTTGTACTTCATTACATAATCATAATTCAACCTTTCCTCTAGGTTCTTTTGTTACATCTTGTTGATCAAATCCTTCTCATCAATCAACTAAGTTATAGTACTTGAATCTTATAAGCAATTGTCTTACCAACAAATAACAAGTTTGACATTAGTGATAAAACAATGATTGAAACACATAGTCTTCTTCAACAATCCCCCTCTTAACAATCTCTTTTTCAATGATTTTTAATCAGATTTCAACAATCTCCCTCTTTGGCATTGATGGAAAACCAAACTAATCAACCAAGTCAATCAACAGATGAACATCTTGTTCAACCAATCTAACTAGGTAAAAATAGTAAGGCAATACCAAAAAGAAAACTTGTATTCCTCTCTCTATCAACAACTTCCATCTTCTAATTAGGTTACAAAACTCTTTCTTAAAACCCCCTCTGAGTTCCTTCTTCTATCTCCCTCTTACTAGGTAGATTAGGATTTCTCCCTCTTTCTTTTATACTAGATTGACTAGTAGAGTATCTCCCTCTTATGCGATCTTTCTGGCTCTCTGATCAATGTCTCCCTCTTTGTTTTGACTCGATTCTTGATATCTTTCTCCCTCTCTAATCAACATATTAGTTTAGGACTTTCTCTCACTTATCTCTTGTACTTGATCAATAAAACTCTTCTTCTAATCATGATCAATTTAATGTACTTTCTCCCTTTTTGACAACAATGCCAAAGACTTATACCAAAAACTTGTCGTCCTTAAAATATGAAAATATAAGCTTTGCAGTTTTCTCAGTTTATCCCTTTGTCACCTTGCTTGTAACTAATTTGATTTTTAGCTTTGTGATTACTTTAGGTAGTTCCTAAAGTAAGATCCACTGCATCAATTTGTGTTATATGAACATCAGCTTGTTTGATGTAGGGCACTCCTTCTATTTCTTAGATAGCCTTTGATAGGGGTATCATCCATAGTTTACCTCTTAGATACTCATGAGCATCCTTAGGTAATGGCTTTGTGAAGATATCGACAATTTTCTCCTTTGATTTAACATATTCCATATTCACCTCTTTGTCTTGAACTAATTCTCTTATATAATGATACTTGATTGCAATGTGCTTTGTCTTTGTGTGCATCATTGGATTCTTTGATATATTTATAACACTTGTATTATCACAATAAAGTGTCATTAGTTTTGAGATTTCTTCCTTCATTCCTTTGAGTAGTTGTTTGATCCATAAAATGCTTGTGCAGTTTATAGCAACAATGACATATTCTATTTCAGAAATAGATTATGAAGTACAACTCTGTTTCTTGCTTGTCCATGTAACTAGTCTCTTGGCTAAGAAAAATGCTCCACCACTGGTGCTCTTTCTATCATCAATGTTTCCTGCACAATCAACACCAATGTAGGCTCTTAAGTCAAACCTTTCGTTCTTCTTATAGTATAGACCAAACTCTTCTATTCCTTTCAAGTATCTCATTATCCTCTTCATAGCCATTAACTGATTCTCCCTAGGATTAGTAGAGAATCTTGCAACTATCCCTATAGATAACGCAATATCAAGTCTACTACGTCCTACATATTGTGATTTTCCAATCATAGACCTGTACAATGTTTGATTCACCTTAGCTAAGTCATCTTTCTTTGACAACTTGTGTCCTATCACCATAGGTGTACTTACTAGTTTGGAATCCTCTAGTCCAAATGTCTTCAATATCTCTTTAACATAATTTGATTGAGTGATGTATATAACATACTTCATCTGATATACTTGCAATCCCACAAAAGATTTGATTTATTCAAACATAGACATTTCAAATTCTTGCTTCATCTGATTTGCAAAGTCCTTACATAAAGCATTTTGTCCTGCAAATATGATATCATCAACAAATATTTCAGATAGCAAAATACCTTTTCTTTTTTTTGGTCTTTATGTACAGATTGTTGTTATCATAAGTCCTTTCAAATTCAATCTTCACAAGATAAGTATGAAGTCTCTCATACCATGCTTTGGTGCTTGCTTCAATCCATATAGGGCTTTGTGCAGTCTACATACCATGTTCTTATTGTTATCATCAACAAATCCTTATGGTTGTTCTATGTAGACTTCCTGTTCTAGTATGCCATTCAAAAATATAGAATTAACATCCATCTGATAAACTTTGAAACCTTTGTATGTAGCATAAGCAAGTAGAGTTCTTACTCCTTCCATTCTTGCAATAGGAGCAAATGTCTCCCCATAATCAATTCCTTTACAAACTAATCTTGCTTTGTTTTTTGTGACTTCACCATTCTCATCAAACTTGTTTCTGAATACCCACTTGGTACCAATCATATTTTTGTCTTCTAGTCTAGGAACTAGACTCCATATTTTGTTCTTCTCTATTTGTTGAATTTCTTCTTCCATGGCCTTGTACCAGTCATCATTTTCTAATGCATCTTTTACTATTTTGGGCTCTTTCATGCTTAATAAACATGATTCACTTCTCATTCTATTTCTTGTCATTGGCCAAGCATCTTTATTTTCAATGATTTGATCAGTAGGATGATGTCTTTTGACATATTTAAACAATCTTGGCTCAACTCTTGTTTCAACACTTTGTCTCTTAGCTTCAGAGTCACTGTGTATATCTCTTTCATGTGTACTAATCTTATAATCAGAATGTGCATCTTCTTCATTTTGCAACTTGGCATTTGGATGTAGCTCAGTTCCTGAATACAACTTGGCATTCACAGGATGTGACTCAATAGTCACTGATACTTGCTGTTGATTTGTAACTTGATTTGCAACATCTTCTTCAATAGTCATTTCTTCATAAAATTATACAAATGATTTGTATTCATGTGGTTCTTTCATAGGCTTAGCCACATATACTTCTATAAATTCATCAAAGTTCACATTTGGACTTTTGACAATTTTGTTAGTGTTAGTATTTAAACACTTATAAGCTTTGCTTCTTGTGGAGTATCCAAGGAATATACCTTCTTTACTTTTTGCTTCAAACTTTCCATTCTTAACATCTTTAAGAATATAACACTTACTTCCAAATACCTTAAAGTATTTTACGTTGGGTGGATATCTATACCATAGTTCAAAAGGTGTTGAATGAGTACCTTTCTTGACTTGCACATGGTTAAAGGTATATACAACAGTACTTACAGCTTCTCTCTAGTATTTCAAAGCAACATTTTGTCCATCATAAGTGTTCTAGCACAATCCATTATAGACCTATTTCTTCTTTCGACAATTCCATTTTGTGGAGGGGTCCTAGGGGCAGATGCCTGTCTTTTGATTCCTCTATCATTACAGAACATCTAAAACTCATTTGAAGTGAATTATCCTCCTCTATCTGATCTCAAGCATTTTAGAATCTTACCTATCTCTTTCTCAACTCTAGCCAAATACCACTTAAACTTGGTGAAGGTTTTGCAAATGGGGTTGCAAGCTTTGGGTTTAACTATGGAGGAAACTCTGTAGTTAAGCGCGCTCAGGCTGGAGTAGTACTAGGATGGGTGACCTCCTGGGAAGTCCCGGTGCTTCACCCCTGTGAGCATCACCTAGATCCAATGAGTGCTAAGTGTTCCATTTATTCTCATGAGAGATGGATTCATGTTGAATCACTACTCATGAAACATGGGTCAATGAGTTTGACTCAAAATCACACAGTTAAATCCTGATATTCACATCACACATTTGAAAAGTATTAAATTTCTGTTTCACAAACATGACTATCATCATTCTAGAGTAATCATCAAAAAATAGCATTATGTACTTATCTCCTCTATAGATTTGTACTTCAATTGGTCCACATAAGTTAGTATGAACAATCTCTAGTATTTCTTTAGAGGTATAAGCTTTATTCTTAAATCTTGACTTTGGCATTTTGCCTAGCTGACATTGTTTGCACACTATATTATCAGGTTTCTTCAACTTATGCAATCTTCTAATGCTCTTCATGTTACTGATACTAACTAAGTCATCAAAATTAACATGGCATAATCTCTTGTGCCAAAGCCATACATCATCAAATTTTGCAACAAAACAAGTAGCATTCTCTATATCCAGATAGAACATATTACTTCTATTTTGATCACCTTTTCCAATCAGTTTCCCATTTGTGTCATATATCTTGGCAATTTTGTTTCCAAATTCAACCTTGCACCCTAAATTATTCAATTGTGGCACACTTAATAGGTTATAATTTAGTCCTTCAACATAGTAAGCATTGTCACATGAAATCTTGTCTGTGAGTTTGATAGAGCCTTTTCCTTTTTCATGAATGGAGCATCATTACCAAATCTTACACTATTTCCATCATAACAAATTAAGGTACTGAACTTAATTTTGTCTCCAGTCATGTGATGTGAGCATTAACTATCAATGATATGTCTATCATTTTTGTTCATATAAGTCACAAGTGTAATTGCCTCATCTTCATCAGATTCATCCTTTATTACAACATATACCACTCCATCATCATGTTCATTAGAATCATGTTCATTAGCAATGTAGCATGACTTCTTCTCTTTGTCTTTGTAATCTCTATTATCATCTTCTCTTTTGTTTTTATACTTATTTTCTTCTCTGTAGTTCTTCTTCTGTGTACATCTTGCAACAATATGACCAACTTCATTACAATTGAAACAAATGATGGGTAACTTACCTTTGAACTTGCCTTTACCTCTATGAAATCTTCTTACCAATAGTGCTTCCAATTGTTCAATATCTTTCTCATCTATATCACTGTCATTGGATGCATACTTTATATTTATTTTCTTCTTTTTTTGCTTCACCTCATTGGAGTCCTTCAATAACAACTTAGCTTTGAAACCAGACTCAAGACTCTCTGGTTTGTAATTGTCAAAGTTAGATAGCTCAAAAGTAGTGAGTCTACCTACCAAACCTTCAAGGGTTAGATCATTTCCTAGAATGCATCTCAACTCTTGGATTGCATAAACTCTAATAGCATAGATATATAGTAATGTTCTCAAGACTTTACTTAACATAGTATCATCATCTATATGTCCAGTAGGTCCTCTTATTTCACTAATAACTTCTGTTATCCTAGTAACATATTGAGCAATATTTTCACCTTCTTTCATTTTCATATCATCAAACTTACCTCTAAGGCTCTCAGATTTGGCTCTTTGAACATTTTTGTCTCCTCCATAGATGGTGTTTAGGGCATCCCACATTTGCTTTGTAGTGTCATGGCCTTTGATATCATCAAATTTGGCATTGCTCAGGGAAGAGGCAATCTCCAACATCGCCTGATTGTGTTCCTTTTTCTTCTTTATATCTTCAGTAGTTAGGGCTCCAACTAGATCAACATGTTCCACTGTAGTGGTAGATTGTGCATGATCTCCAAGCCCTCCAAGGTGTAGCTTCATCAAAATTTTCCATGCAGGAAAGTTATCTCTGTTGAGCTTGGGTACTTCTCTTTTAAACATCTCGATCTTTGTGCTTCTAGTACCTTAAAACTAGTCCTCTTAAGTAGATGGCTTTGATAACAATTGTTGAAATTACTTTAGAATAACTGAGAGGTGGGGGGGGGGGGGGGTTGAATTAGTTATTCAAGGTCTAGATGTATAAATAAAACTTTTCACAATTCAGTGAACCCATTAAATATTCATACCCATGCATGCATTCATTGTGTATTTACTAAAACTTGTATGTTACCATCAAATCAATTTGCAGAAGTGTAAAACATAAAAAACAATACATTCATCAACACACTTGACACAATGATTTATGTGGAAATCCAATTTGGAAAAAACCACCAGTAACATGCTACTCCTTTTCACTCTTTTGAAGTGATGCCATGTGAAAGACCAACTCTATTAAAGGTTACAATACACACTGTTAAATGTGACTCGGTTAAGGGATTTTAATCACCCTATTAAAAGTGAGCTTTGTTAGAGGACTTTATGCCATTCACTTGGAATGCCACCTCATTAAAGGATTTTCCAATGACTGTTAGGTCAACCTTAATCCAAAGGATTTACCCTAGACTGATACAATTGTCAGAGAGTAATAGTAGAGCTTTGATCTAATACAACTTACAACTTCACTTGTAGATTACAAATCTCTGTTTAGTCCTCAATTCTACTTGGCTTTCATACTTTTCAGCTCTAATAGCTTGTTCACCCTTCAAGAATTCATCACCTTAAGCCTTCTTGCTTAATATGCCATTGTAGACTCTTCTCTTGGGTCACTTGATGAAGGAAACCTCTTAATTTCTTTTCCTCCTTAGGTTCTCGCACATGACACAAACCTCTTTTGCTTCATGACTAGATATTCCTATAAATAGGAAATTAGAATATTTTTCCACTCATTATCTATCGTCCAAATTAGGGTTTTGGATGGATTAGGTAGGATACAATGTATCTACCCCATATCTTGTCATTTCTAGAAACTTCTCCTAGAATCCATTTGAATTCACCTAAAAATGGTTTACATCAAATTCTATGCCACCTGCTCAACAATCTTATCTTCTTCCTCATTTGCAAGTTTCAAGAAAACAAACTTGTAGGCTTAGATTCGGTGAATCTTTGATCTTTATCATAATGTAGTAGCTCGGCATTATCAACCTTTTGATACTTGGCACATACTGCATAGCTCAACATCAACTATAAAATCACTTGGCATTAACTAAAGTTTACTGGTGCTTGACGTCAACTAAACTTTACTTGGCATCAACTGTCTTGCTTGACATCCACTAGATTTTGCTTTTACTTGACTCCAACTAACTTTTTTCTTGGCTTGCACTAACTTTTCTTGGCACCTATTGTCCGCTAGGTCAAGCTTGGCAGACAAACTTTGTTTAACTTATTCTTCTAAACTTTCTAAGTGCAACCAACCATTTTGTAACCTTAAGTAGATCATCAATACATCATGTCATCACTATCTTAGCTGATCCTTGTACTTCATTACATAATCATAACTCAACCTTTCCTCTAGGTGCTTTGTTTACATCTTGTTGATCAAATCCTCCTCATTAATTAACTAAGTGATAGTACTTGAATCTTATAAGCAATTATCTTACCAACAAATAGTATGTTTGACATTAGTGACAAAATAATGATTGAAACACATAGTCTTCTTCAATAATCTCTTTCTTAACAATCTCTTTTTCAATGATATTTTCAATCCAATTTCAACACCACAGAGGACTAGAATTGTTGCGATTAATCTCAGACAACAATAAAAGTTACATGCAAATATTACCAACATCAAAAAATAATAAATCACATAGAAGAGAACACAAGACTCAAAGATTTAATGTGGTTCACTCAATCCATGGGCTACATCCACCAACAACAAGTTCAATATTATTATTATCCAATGATTTTAATGCACAATCCTTGATAGCTCAATATTGCCGCAAGAAGCTGCAATATCACCATACATTATTAAATCCCTAATCCTAAGCCATTTTATAAAAGATTTTGCCACTTACAAAATTAGGGCTATAATAAGTCATCCAATATGAAAATAGTAGTCAACACCTTTTAAAATATAAGGTCATTTTTGGCTTTAGGGACGTTGCCCCCAAAAAATCCCATGGGGGCATTTCCCCTCAACTCCACCTTTACCGTGACAAGGAGCACACCTGGGGTGCTACCCCAAGACCCTACAAGGGGCACTGCCCCCAAACCCCAATAAAATAATCTCAAGAGAAACTACACTAAATAAATCTTCAAGTTTGATTAGTCTCCAAATCACAACAAGAATAAAGTACAAAGTATGTTTTAGGATGGATGTCTGGGTAGGATTTTGGAGTGAATTGGAATTGAATGGTCCAAGTTAACTTTATAAGGGTAAATGATGTTTAGCTAGTCAAATTGGATCAAACTTTGATTTTGACTCAAAAATTGGTAAAAATATGATAAGCATCGTTTAATATGTCATTAAGACCATTATACTTCCATTGGAAGTTTCTATGAGTAATATGACTCTCCAAATGCAAAAATTGCAAAAGTTGTCATTGACAACTTTGTAACTTTGCAAAGTTGTCATAATAACATTGAATTTTTTTTGAGAAAATACCTAAGAAGTGGTTAAAACATAGTTTAGATAGCTAGGGCACAAACACTTGAGCTATATAAGTCCATTCCTTATCAAAATTAAGGGTTATAATTACTATTGTACATATTTGGGAAGTGAATGCAACAATTAATCTACAAACTTAGTTACAATCATGTTTTCAACCCACACATCTACACTCCAATGGATTGACTTGGAATTTATACTATCATGATTAGTTAGTGTTTTGTGTCTACTTTCTTGTGCTACATTTTGATTTTTTGATGTTTTGTTTGAGTAGGTGAAAGTTAAATTCTTTGTTTGGTCACTATTCACTAGTCTTCATAGGGTAACCAATACAATAATAGCTCTAAAATAAAATCTAGTGGTTGGACTTGAATGATGTTCTAGAATATGTAGGGGAATTGCATTTAATCTATGAATATGGATTTTGGGGTTTGTACCTATGGGTTTTCCATTTTTTCTATCGAGCCCTAACTAAGTCCTATGTAACTGCCTAAGAAATTGCAGAGACATCATAAGATGAATAAGGAGGTTAGTGGATTAGTTTGGAAAATCAAAGTTTTTGTTTCAATAGAAGATCCCTTGAAGTTGGAATGTACCAAGGGATAAGGCTTGGTGAATCCATTTCACTGGTTATTGAAGCCAATAAAGTGACTACTATCATTGAATAGAAAAAATCCTTGTAAATAGGCCTATCTGTAGGAAGCCACTATAAGGACACCATGAGGATCCAAAACCTTAAAAATCTTCAAGAACTCTAAAAAGGGTATAATTAAATGTGATTTATTAGGGTCCTTGTTTAAAATGTTTCAAAGTTACAGGCAAGAAACCCAATTAGGAGGCTTAATTGGTATAAAGTGCTACTAGCCCTAGATGAGGGTATAAGAAGCTATGAATATTTGTGAGAAATAAAACCTTAATCTTGGTCAAATACATTCAAATGGAAACCCTCAATCCTATTACAACATTGGTGGGGCTCCTGATGTGAGGAATGAGGTTTGAAGCTTGAGCCTTTATCTCATTGTGGAGTAGGAGGTTGAGATCCCAGAGTGGGGTCTTAGAGTGAACCTTAGAAAGACCTAGAAGAGAGCCTTGTGAAGTGTTAAGAGAGATTGGGAGTAGTGAAGAAGGATACTGATCCCTATCAAAATGATATGGATTCTAGGATACAAGGACCCAAAATGAATTTGGAAGATGGAAGTATTGATGGAGGGATAGCTATTTTGGATGCCAACTTTGATCTTGCTTTAGGACTTTATGCTTGAAGGAGCTTCTTGGGAATCCACATTTTTTGACTTGTAATCATTTTGTGGGTCCTTTGATTGCATTGTTTACAAAAGATATTTAGGAGCTCATATTGTTTTTAACTTTTCTTTTCAATTGATGGGCCTTTGTGGCCTTTTTGATACTTATTTTTCTTATTGGATCATATTTTTCTTTACTTTGACATGTCGATTAGAATGAACATATTGATCCTTGGCTATATGTGGATTTCTTGACTTATAGACCTTATGTTTGGCATCCAAATTACTTGGAAAGGGGCTAGAATTAATCGACACATAAGATTTATGTGGAGTTATTTTGGGTGGGTGGAAGGTTTTTCAAGATGTGCACCTTTGCTAACTCACATATGGGAAAGGGTAAATGGATTGTGAACTAGTGAATGAAGGAACATATGGACCTAATATAGATGGAAGGGGTGAAGAATGAGGTATACATTTGGAAATAGATTTGGAAGGGATACCAACACCTTGAGAGTGAGCTTTAGGATTGATGTCATGGCCTTTAGTATTTCATTAGACATAAAAATGTTTTAACATACTTTTTTCTTTAATGTTTGACCCTTTGAATCGATAATGCTTTTTACCAGGATGAGAATTTCTAGTAGAAATGAGTCCATGTTTAGGTATATATAATATAGAGGAATTGATAGGACCATGAATTGGAATAGACTTGAGAGAAATAGAAGAACCCATTTTGAGTGGAAGGGGTTCATGAACCTTTTGTACAAATGTGTTCAAACTATGAGGGTGATCTTAATGAATAATAGAATCCTTCAATAGAATGAGAGTAGTATTAGGATATGTTGGAATTCTTTAGAATAACCGAGAGCGGGGTGGGGGGTGAATTAGTTATCCAAGGTCTAGATATATAAATAAAACTTTTCACAGCTTAGTGAACCCATAAAACATTTATCTTTATGCATGCATCCATAAGATTATGCAATCACTTAAAACTTGTAGGTTACTATAAAATCAATTTGCAGAAATGTAAACATGAAACATACAAAATTCAATAGCACACTTGACACAATGATTTACGTGGAAACCCAATTTGAGAAAAATCACCAGTAACATGCTACTCTTTTTCACTCTTCTAAAGTGATGCACTGTGAAAGGTCAACCTTGTTAAAGGTTACTGTACACAATATATTCGTGTATTCATGAAACTTTAATGCATGGTGCAAATAAAATGACAAAGAACTAGACTAAACCCAATAAATCATTGTCTAAATGTAAACTCTACAAACATCCCATGTTTCCCTAACTACAACTACTAAGAATGCTCTTAGACCAACATCTCAGCGATAGTTCTAGAATGAGAGTATGCTTAAAATGCAGATTTACTGATATGTATACAAGATCTAAGATGCAAATGTAGATTATATGTGAGTAACACCTCTTAGAATACTACCAAAATGGATATGCAATGAACTAAAACTGTGTTAAAATGATACTAAATAACATGAAAACAAAGCTAAAATGCCATCAAAATGACATAAACTTACTAGAATAACAATGCTAATATGCTTAGTATGACAACTTTGAATATGCCTATAATATAGATGCCTAAAACTTGGGTCCCTTTGCTCTTGAATTCTCCTTCTATTTATAGGATTTTAAAAGGGGTTGGGGTAAGAATCTAAGTTTTACCTTTGACTAGTGAGTGAATGTGAAATTGAAAATATCTCATAAGAGAAAAGATGAAGAGTCCAAAAGTCTTGATTTTGAGGATAAATGGGGATTTTTTTCAATTCTTTTAAATGTAAAGGAGGATTTTCATTTTGTGAGGATAAATGGATTTATTGATTTAATAAAAGTTCCATATATTTTTAAAATTTTGTCTTTTTCCTTCTCCTTTTTGAATTTCATTTTATGATTTTGAATTGTTTTTCTCCTCTTTTTAAAGTTGGTTTAGGTCTTATTAATTTGATAGATGATTTAATCTATTAATGACTTGATGTAATCCTTAATTTTAAAGTCTGCTATCTTCCTCTCAATTTGCATTGTTAGATCGAGATTTGTGGTGTTTTAAGTCTTTGCCAATTTTTGGGTGTCTACAAATGCCCCTCTTTGAGCTAATATGCAAAGCATATTAGTTCAAAGACTATCTTGATTTTCTAATTTGAGGCCAAATTCTGATGATTGAATGTTTGTTCAATGACATTTTGACATTTCACAGGTTGATATGATGTCTGGTTGTCATTGATGGCTTGCTGTATGATTATTGTTGATTTTGTTGATTGATGTTGCGATGTTTTTACTTGGATACCCTAGTTTTGGTTGATTTGATGTTAAAATTTTTTGCTGGGGTAGAATGTTTTTGATTTTTCAAAAAATTTTGATGCCCTAATTTGGATGCCCCAATTTGATATGGATATACTGCCCCTTAGAAATGAAATTGGAAAAAATGAATGGGCAAAAATTAAGGAGGTTCAAATTTTATTTTTGAAATGTTTGATACATGGTGGATAAAGAGGATCAAGTTGGTTTAAATACAATACCCAATTCACAAAAATGAGCAAAAAGGTTCTAATGTTGGGTAAATAGAGTGAAAAAGTGATATAAATGCCCCTAAGGAGGGTTAAATAGGTCAAAAGGGCTTTTATCCTTGTTATTTTCACACTCTCTTTTGACATTTGGCAATTTGGAGCTCTAAGCTAGCAAGGATGGTGGTCCCTTTACGAGAGCACATATTCGAGCAGGGTCACAGGTATGAGCAACCAGCAAACTATGGTGCCCCGATAAGTCATTGATCCTCCATTGTTAAGATTTTTGCATGTGTACCTAGTTTTTTTGAATTTTGTGTGAATTGTTGTGGTAAATGTGACAGTTTAGCTTTTTTAGCTCATTTATAGTTTCTTTTAGTGCATTTGTAATATTATAGCACTTTTGAATGATGTTTGAGCGCATACGATGAATGATTCAATGCATACGAAACCCTAGCATAGGAGCAAAATAATGCATTTATTAGGAAAATAGTGCATATGTAGCCGTAAATAGCACATTCAAATTTTTAGGTGCATTTGATCGATTGTATAACACATATGCATTATTTTTTAACACTTTATTTCAAATAGCACTCAGGCACTATCAAATAGCGCATATGAGCATAGGAATAGTGCATAGCCATCCTATAACACATCAGAGATATAGAATAGTGCTTTTAAGGCTTATTACAATGCATGTGGCAATTTTAGTGCATCCATTATGTTTTGTAGCACATTTGTCCCATGAAATAGTAAAAATTGATTTTGAAGTGCATGTACCTATTAAAATGGCATCAATGAGAACTTGAAGGGAAGAAATTGATTGTGAAGCCTTGATTTAACATAAGATGACTCAAAAGACTAGATTCTAGGTTTGTGGGGTAGTGATTTGTCACAAACAAACAAAAAATAGTGATTAGGTAGCCGAAAAGTGATGTTGTAGGATCAAACTAACAAAAGTGATAAAAAGAATGATGCTCAAGCTTAAGATATAGAGTAGGGAAACAAACATGTCTTGCTCAAGATAGAGAAGGACAATGTTACAGGTTCAAGATAGAACCAATAGCTAATTAGCTAGAGATTGATGTAGGATGATCACTTAGGATGAAAATTGATGTTGTTGTTTGTTTGATGAAAGAAGGTATGTAGACGAAAGCTCATGGTACAATGATTGTATCCATGGCCCCTAGAGGCAGTAGGCAAATTGTCGATCGAGGAGTAGTAGGTGATTGATAGATGTGGGTTCCCCTATTTGTTATAGATGCCCTAGTTTTGAGTGAACAGAGGGCTATTGATAGCTATGGCTGAGCAATGGCACTCGAACCACAACACCTTTTGCCTGCCCATGGGTGAGATGATTGTGACACCAGAGGATGTATATCAATTATTGTGGATCCCAACAGTGGGAAATTTGGTGTACTATGATTAGACTACAGATGGCATTGCATTCAGAGATCTATTTGGAGATGACAACATTGGGGATGATAGTGTATCCTAGTTCTAGATGTTGCAGTATGAGCCATTGCAGGCAGTGTTGGCTAGATTGATAGGGGGTTTATGTTGCCAGATAGATGAGGGTAGGGATGTCCAGTTGGATGCGGCTAGTTGATATAGGATATGATTGATCAACCACAAAGATTTGTATGGGGTAGTTGCATTTTGGCCCACTTATATCATGACTTGCATTAGGTTGTATATTATAGAGCTTCATTGCTATTAGCAAGTGTGATATTGTTATAGCTATGGACATGGGAGCATCTACCCATTACTTGGCCTATATTTGTGCGATGACATCCTCAAGATATGCCTTATATATATACTTACTTCGGTGTGATCATGCGTCCCCATTTGGGCAAGATAGAGTATTGGCAGTAGATTTTGGATGACATTGATGAGGTCATATGGAGACCATATAGGTTTATTGAGTCGTGGGCCGAGGATGAGGATGAGATGGTATATTTCTTTGGCTCAAGGTATTTTCTTGGCAGGGTTCCCACAATGATAGAGAGATTTTGTTTCAGGTAGGTTGTGAGATAGTTTGGTTGGCAGTAGGGCATGCCACAGGGGTTAGCACATTATGCTTAGGTTCAATTAGAGAGGGAAGTATAGGGGCTGACCTTAGAGTATGCAGCTTGCATGGAGGCCTTTCTACAGATGATAGATATGCCACAACCATGGACATTGTGAGATGGAGAGGTAGATGTAGGGATGGAGGGGGACTATTCACGATGGTTTTGTAAGCATCCATTTTTGAGATACACAGATCCAACAAAACCTATTCTGAGCATTGATGAGCCACCTCGTACAACACCCCTCTATGGTAGTACCACTACTAATTGGCCTCGCCCTTTGTATCTTCCCCCATGCTCTAGTGGAGGGGAGGATGGAGATGATGAGGGTGGTCTGGAGAGAGGTAGAGGGAGGTGGCAAGCCAGAGGGAGAGCAAGAGGTGTGGTTAGATCATGGGGGAAGATATAAAGGTCGAGGCCAATTAGTAGTGGTACTACCATAGAGGGGTGTTGTATGAGGTCCAGTACAGAGGCTAGGAGGTGCGCATGCAGGGAAGTTTGGAGGGATCTGGGGCCATGAAGGTGTGAGGGTGAGAGGAGGGATGGGTAGTGGTGTAGGATCTGATCAGTGGGATAGGACAGGGCATGTGAGGGCCAGGTTACCTAATGATGTTTAGTTTATTCAGTGATAGAGGCCAGGAGTATAGGTCCCGATCAGAGATCCACAACTATAGGGGCATCAAGAGTTGCCACTAGATGTGCAACCACCACTAGAGAGACAAGGAGGATCTATTTATTTAGAGTCTCAAATGAGTGCCATGGAGGTGTGGATGGGTGAGTTGGTGAGTATGTTACAGGAATTTATAGCGGTGATGACATTGAGGCCACCACCACCACCACCAAGGATAGATGGGGCATTGACTAGCTAGATGGCCATAGCTATACATGTTGCAGTGATGATAGACGTGATCAAGTAGGCACCACATAGGAGTGCCCCCAGTGAGCAGGGACCTTTGGGTCAGCTACCTACATATGAATGAGTGTATATTATGTGTTATGGCATTACTCATCATTATGTAGTATTATTCATTTGATGTTCATTTGATATTCATGCAGAGGTACTTGTTGATCTTTGGATGTTCATGTGGATAGACATTGTGACCTTTTGATGTGCATGTCATTTGATCATTTGGATCTTCCTGTTGATGTAGTCCATCTTATATTCATGTTGATTTGATTCTTTTGATATATTGTGTGATCTTTTGCTTTATGAGTTATTTGAGCTTATAGATGTACAGGCGTGTATGCTTGTTATATCATGGGCTCATGTATGCATGTAATGGTTTGATGGATACAGTAGTAGTGTATATATATATATATATATATATATATATATATATATATATATATATATATATATATATATATATATATATATATATATATATATATATATATATATATATATATATATATATATATATATATAAAATTAATGTAGCACGATCTGTGGATAATGAATAAAGGAATGAAATGGCAAAAAAAAAGAGTTGTAATGAATGAAAATGTGATGAAAATAGGCAGGAATGAAAATTGATATAATGCAATGTGATATAATAATATGAAATGTAATGAAATGAAATTTGATGTAATGCAACATAATGTAATAATATGAAATACAATGTGTAAATGAACAAAAATGTTAAGTAACAAGATGCATGAATGAAATAAAATGCAATGAACGAAAATGTAGTAAATATGTGAATGTGATGAAATATGTGGATGTAATGAAATATATGGAAATGAAATGTAATGTGGTGAAATGAAATTTGATATAATGCAATGTGATGTAATAATATGAAATATAATGAAATGAAATTTGATTTAATGAACTATGACAAAATGAGTTGTAATGTGATTAAATGAAACGAAAGGTGGTACGTAATCAAATGAGATTTGGTGTAATGAAATGTGATGTAATGAATTGTGATAAATGTAATGGAAGGAAATGAAATCAAATGAAAAGAAATGAAATGTGATAAAATGAAAGGGAATGAAAAGAAATGAGAGGAATGAAATGTGAAAAGAGTGGAATATAATGAAATGAAATGTAATAAAATGAAATGAAATGTGTAAATGAATGGAAATGTGATACAACGTAATGGAATGAACAATGGAAAGAAATGACATGAGAATGAAATGAAATAGAAATGTGATAAAATGAAATGGAATGAAATGTGATAAAAATGGAAAGAAATGAAATGAAACAAAATGGAATGGAATGAAATGAAATGGGATGGAATGAAATAAAATGGGAAGGAAATATGAAATGGAATGGAATGAAATGAAATGAGAATGAAATATGAAATTTGTAAATGAATGGAAATGTGATAAATGTAATGGAATAAAAAATTGAAAGGAATGACATGAGAATGAAATGTACTAGAAATGTGATAAAATGAAGTGAAATGAGAGGGAATGAAATGTGAAAAAAATGGAATATAATGAAATGAAATGGAACTTATAAGGGAGATGAGAAGATAAGGTGAATGAAAGTGAAAAATGGAAGGAAATGAATGTACTAGAGATGAAAAGACATGGGATGGGACTCAACTTTTGAAATTCAAAAGCCATGAAATGAAACTTGAGACCTTAGTAAGAATAGAACAAGGAGTGAACGCATAAGATGTGATGAATGGTGTAATGAATTAGTGACTATAATTGCTTGAGATTCGAAAGCCACATAATGGAATAGGTGGGATAGAGGATAGGCGAGAATGAAGTGTGATGCATGATGGTAGTGTTGTGATGAGACCAAGTACACAATAGTAGAGTTTTAATCATTGCACAAGTATGTTGTTTTGTGACTTGTCGTTGGTAGCCTTACTCGAATTGTTTATCCTTTTTGTTGATCACTGTTGATGAGACTTGTGTGTGTGTTATCCTGATTTATGTGCCAACTGTGTGTTTGCAATAGACCCAAGATGGATATGCAAACTAAATGAATGCAACTAACTATCGCTTCTATTGTAAAGAGATGCGAATTAACTATCATCATAGAGCGTTTAATAAAAAGTATCCAAGTACAACCACCACTAGCTTAGCTATGGTGATATGAATATTGTGTCACGCTAAGAAGTACCACCAATCATGGATGATGTACATGAAAAGTATGATGACTTATTAAAAAAACAAATGCTATAGCCATAGTAAATAAAAAAATATGCATGCAAACAATTATATGTCAGATAAAGTCTTTACCTAAGATATCATACAAAATTGGTCGAGGTACACATGGCTTTCCAAATGAGAGGAGGTGCTTACAAGTGGACACCAATAATGCATAAAATCAAAGGATCACTAGAGTTGAACAATGAAAAATCAAAAGCAAATAAAGTATCATGACTTCATCTTGTACCTCTAGTCGAGTACATCATCAAGGTATTAGAAGTGCATAATAGTAGAAAAACCAGTACTTGCAAACTAGTAGTGCCGATAGTTGTGTGTAGTAGTGTAAAATTTGTTCAATCTGTGGATAATTTTTTTGTAATGGTTAGGCAACAAATCATGAAATGTGTCAATGGGAAATCTGTAGTAGAATGCATGGAGTGTTTGTTGGCAAAGAATGTCAGCCAAATTTTTTTGGTGATAATTATGGTGCAGGAATGGTGAAAGTGTACTTGTTAGGGTGCAGTGGGAAGCAGAGAGTGGATGCATGGTAAGGTTAGTAAAGAATGAGTCTAGGCAAGTGATGGCCATAAATAGGTGGATATCATAGAGAGTGAATGAAGCAAGGTGAAGAGTATAACATGGTCATTGAGTTGATTGAGAAGTCTAAGGAATTATGTGAGTGAAAGAATGTTGGGCTCACCAAATCAGTCACAATAGGAGGGTGATGCTAGCCAGGGAAGGTGGATTAGGCAAGGGAAAAGAGAAAAGTGCATTTGGAAAACCTCTAAGGAGTTGGTGTATTAGTCTGAACTACAAGTGTTAATTTCAAAGCAAGGTGAATCAAGTCATATGAGATGAGGGTTGGCACAACCTAAAGATGCAGGGATTAGGGCAAAAGAAACACCCTTGTTAGTATTAATGATGTTGTTGGGGACTACAAAGCAACACGCATTGCAGGTTGTATTGGATGACAATGAGCTAATGATGCAAGCAAAGAATAGTCCACCCAAGATGACAAAGAGTATGTTTAGAGTGGAGGAGGAGGCAGGGGAGATAAAATCTCCTAAAAATTCTATAGGAAAAGCTTTGAGGGAGGTAAAAAATGTTAGTGTGGGTGAGGGGATGAGTGAAGCATGTCAGTTGATTAGCCTCAAAATTTTGGGAGAAGGATCAATGGAAGGGGAAGCAAGTGGTGTAAATGTAGAGGAGTTGCGGCTAGAGGTGGGAGGTGGAGACCAATCATCAAGCAATGTGGAAGAATTATGGAGAATGTTGGTTTTAGAGAGAGTCCAATTGGAAAATGCCGAACATGAAGTCACATTTTTGTTGGGATTGATGGAGAAGGTGCAAGAAGATGGAGTGAAAATGGAGGCACAATGACTCTGGGCGATGGTGAATATGGAGCAGATGTAGGTACAATCACTAGAAGTGAAACTGCATGTGGAGCAATTGCATTCAGAAGGGAATGATGCAAGGATTTGGGAGGACCAGTTATGAGCTCAAAGATTATAGGAATCCCTAAAGATGGCACAAGTGGGATTAGAGAGCATTCAAAATGAGCTAGTATTGTTGCAGTCGTAGTCTGATTCATTCAGGGAGGCAATTACAAAATTGAACTCCCTATCATTGAAATTGCAGGAGCAATTAGCATTGAGTGAGTCAAAGCTGAGATAGTTGCAGCAGCGGTTGGGTGAGGCAAAAGTGGATGTAAAGCATTGGCAAATGGTGACTGATCAAATGTAGTAGGAGTGGGATGTGGCACAATGAGCAATCACAGTACCAAGAATAAACAAGCTGGTGGAGAATGTGTTCATGGATATGCAATGGTTGACAAAGGTACACCAGGAAGCTACCTATTATATGAGACTTTATCATTAGGTATTCTCAAATGAGAACCAATGGGAGACACAATATGTGGATAGAAAATTTGCACAATTATTAAATGCAAAGTTATGTGGTGGTAGGTTTTCAATTTCCATGGATGCGGTGTGGGTAGATAGAGGATTGATGCTAGGGGCTTCTTCTTCGGGAGCTAGGTCTGAAGAAACACCATTTATTGGACACTCTGTCTTGCCACCTCCCCTAGGGAGGCTAGAATAAATGATCTGTAGGAGGATATTGGAATGTAATGTTGTCATCACTGTCATAATAGAATAAAATATGTGTTTGTTTTTGTAGCAAGAAAAAGGACAACTGGTGGTAATGTTAATATGTTGAATGAACATTGCCATTTTTTTTGATGTATTTGGATGTTTTTAAAATTTTGAGGAATTTGTGGATCTTTTTGAAATTTTTGGGAATATTCAAATATTTCTGGGTGTTTGGAAAAGATTTAGAAAAGTGTCAATCTTCATAAAAGTGGGGACAATACGATCTATAGAGGAAGACAAACCTTCGCTTGTATGTGGGGAACTGAATGTCTGTGTGGGCTCCTAATGAAAGATGAGTACAAATTTGTGTAACAGTTGGAGAGCCGAGGCATTTAAGGTGGAAAATATAGGAAGTGCTAAACCACAATTGTGAGGCATAAGTTTGTATATATTAATAGCCTTTATAGACAAGGATAAGGCCAAAGTTAGGCTTTGATGGCCAAAAGAGGCCAAGAAGGGCTTTGAAAAAGGAGCTTGGGTGTCTGCAAAGGATGTTTGGGCTTTGAAAAAGGCATCTAGGGCCTGAAAAGGTGTTTGAGGGCCTAAGAAGTCATTTTACCAGCTTGAAAAGGCCAAAATAGGGCCTTGAAAAAGGCGTTTGGGCCTAAAAAGGCATTTTGGGGGCCTGAAAAGGCCAAAATAAGGCCTTGAAAAAGGCATTTGGGCCTAAAGAGACACTTTGGGGGCCTGAAAAAGGCAGTTAGGCCCAAAGAAATGCTTTAGGAGCTTGAAGTGGTTCTTGAGGGGCCTAAAAAAGTTGTTTGAGGGGCCTGAAAAGGCACTTTGGCCTAAAAAGGCATTTGAGGGCCAAAAAAGGTGAAATAGGGCTTCAAAAAGGCATTTTGGCCTAAAAAGGCGAAACAGGGCCTTGAAAAAGGCATTTTGGCCTAAAAAGGCATTTTAAGGGGCCTAAAAAAGCACTTTGGCCTAAAAAGGCATTTGAGGGCCTTGAAAAAGGCACTTTGGCCTAAGAAAAGTGTTTGAGGGCCGAAAAAGGCACCTTAGGGGCCTAAAAGGAGAGGAGATCATGGCCATCTCTCAAACTTATGCTTACTTATTTTGTGCCCCCTGTTAGGTATTGATGAAAGAGTTTGATGGCTATCTGGGCTTTTCAGGATAACATTGATACATTTGTTGAAAGGATGTTAATCAATCATGGCCACTCCAACATAAATAAGACTAATAATCCTCGAGAATTGTTGTTCTTGACAATAGGAAAGAAGAGGGGACTTTACTGGAGGCTCTTGCACTATTCGTATTGTGCCAAATTTTCCAAAACCTAGCGAGATGTTTCAGGACATAACTACGCTGCTTCTTAATGTCATTGAGGCACTCTATATTATTTTGCTTGGGGTAATGGGGTAATAAAACATGCTATAAAATATTGAAATATTTTCCAATATAGTGGGCCTCACCATTGATTTGAAAAATTCATCAATAATTCATACATAGTTAAATAGCTTATTTGAGCTGAAACAAAGTATGTTTAACTAGAATTTTGCGGTGTTGTTAATTTTTTTGATTTTTTAGCTATATTTGGCAATTATTACCCCCTTTGGAATGTTTTTGGTAATTTTTGACAAATTTTTAATGTTTTTGATAATTTTTGATAATTTTTGAAATTTTTTGATAAATTTTGACAATTTTTGAATTTTTTTGATAATTGTTGACAATTTTTGAATTTTCTTGATAATTTTTAACAATTTTTGAATTTTTTAAATAATTTTTGACAATTTTTGAATTTTTTTGATAATTTTTGACAATTCTTGAATTTTTTTGATAATTTTTGACAATTTTTGAATTTGTTTGATAGTTTTTGACAATTTTCCAACTGGTGGGGGTGAAGCGAGGATGTGAGTGAGATTTGTTGGAGTATGGAGATAGCTAGGACCGTGTGGAGGCAACTAAAGAGTCAAGGAGACCAAAGTGGGCCAAAGGGGCTAAGAGTGGGCTCAAGGAGCTATATTGGAGATGATGAAGGCAAAAAGGATCTTTGGAACATAAAAGGATCGAATAAAAAGCTAAAATTGATGTTGGGAATTATTGGCCATGGCGAATAACTAAGAGGTGCACTAATTTTCTTGCAATTCATGTCCATGGTATCTCAATACATAATCTGACTCTATGTTTCTCTTGATCTATTTTGCTTCCCTTTGGTGCTGTTATACTGGCTATCTCTACTGCTGTGAATTGTGTCTGATGCCAAGAAACCATTGAACTGGAATCCACAAGTATTTCTCAATTGGGTATGTGCGAAATTAACTCAATTGTGCTAAGTAAGCCACAAACAAGAAAAATTTGTGTCTGAGGAAGTTGCTTGGGTGCTGTCTAGAGTGTCTTTCAACATTGAAGGACTTGTGTTGTTTAGGGAAGTCAAAAGGTGCTATCTCTTGCTCCTTTTGAAACCAAAGGTGGCATTTCTCACCAATTTTTTTGGTATTTTTGGTGTTTTTTTAAGGTATTTTTAGGTGATTAATTTTTTTTTTTTGGTGTTTTTTAATTTTTTAATTTTTTTTTGGTATTTTTGGTGATGATGTGTTTCTCAAAGCTTTAGACATAGAACCTTTTGAGATGAATGCTATTGATAAGCTCTGCTAGGTCTGTGCAGTCACAATTTGAAAGTTTGTAAGTACTTGTCTCAAAAGATTCTGTGATAATGTAAGGACCAATCTAATTAGCCTCCCATTTTCCTTTCTTTTCCCTAGTAGCTTGGTTTTTTGGGTTTTCTTGGAGCACTAGGTTACCAACCTGAAAGACATGGGGTTTGACCTTTTTGTTGTAATGTCTTGATAATCTATTCTGATATGCTTTGAGGTGTTCATCTGCCATATGCTAATGTTCTTGTAATAACTCCAACTTCTCTAGATGGGCCACTCTATAGTCCTCATCTAATAGGATATTACGAAGAGTAACTCTCAAGGATGAAATCTCAACCTCTAAGGGAAGAATGGCTTCACAACCATAAACCAAAGAGAAGTGTGTTGCACCTGTAGGTGTCCTAACACTCATCCTGTAAGCCCAGAGGGTAGGATTCAACTGTAAATACCAATCTCTACCAATATCGTTGATGGTTCTCTTGAGAATTTTGATAATGGTCTTGTTGGTTGCCTTTTCTTGGCCATTGCCTTGGGGGTAATAAATTGATAAGGAGTGGTGTATAATGTGAAATTTCTCACATAATTTGTTAATTATTTGATTCTTAAGTACAAGGCATTATCAGTGAGAATGGCATGAGGTATTCCAAATCGACATATGTTATGGTTTAGGATGAAGAGATTTATTTTCCTGTAGAGTTAGCAAGTGGTGCTGCTTCAACCCACTTGGTGAAGTATTTTGTGGTGGTGATAATCTATTTATGTCCATTAGAGGAAGGTGGGTGGATCGCTCCAATTAAACCAAAACCTCACTGATAAAAAGGCTATGGTGTAGCCAAAGGGTTGAGCTCTTGGGCAGGCACATGAACAAGGTTACCATGGATTTGACATTTTTTGCAAGTCTTGACATAGTTGATAGAATCCTCTTCCATGGTTAGCCAAAAACAACTGATCCTAAGAATCTTCTTTGCTACTGTAAACCCATTGGAGTGTGTCCCACAAATCATTGCATGGACTATTTTTAGAGTGACTCTCAACTCGTCCTTCTCAAGACATCAAAACAAAGAACTGTCAAGACCCTTCCTATACAACATATCAGTCACCAAAGTGTAGTGTCAGGTCTATCAAATGAAATTACTTCTTTGGTTTCCTGAAAGGTCAGAGGGGATGGTGTTATCATAGAGGTAAGTGATGATGGGGTTATACCAGAGGGAATCAAGAGCGTCTAAATGATGAATGAGAAGGGAATTAGGTTGAGTAAATTCAAGTTGAACCACCTCCTCTACTAAGAACTCATACCACTCGTGCTGCTTCAGTAATTGAAGCAAGGAGGCCAAGGTGGCCATGGTGTCTACTGCTCTATTCTTGTCTCTAGGAATTTGTTCAAAAGTAATATGAACAAAACATGCCTTAAGTGTTTCAACCATATGTTTATAAGGCAATAACTTGTCATCCTTGGCTGATATGTGTCAGTGACTTGATTGATGATCAACTTGAAATCCTTGTAAACTTCTAGCATTGTTAGTTTTCATTCTAAAGCAAGCTTGAGATCTAAGACCAAGGCTTCATATTCTACCATGTTGTTGGTGTAGGGGAAAATTAGTTTGTAGGATTTGGGGATGGTAACACCCAGTGGCTTGATGAACAAAATACTAATGCATGAACCATGATGTATGTAAGAACCATCAAAATAGAACTTCCAAGTTATTGGCTCTGTTTGAAGAATGTGCATATCTAAAAAATTAGCTAAGATAGGATTTGAGCTCTTTATAAGTGCATGTACCAATTGGTCAGCAATGGCCTATCCTTTTATTGCTTTCCTATTGACATACTTGATATCAAATTTGCTTAGGATCATCACCCACTTGGCCAATCTGCTTGTTAATGCTGTTTTGCTAAGAATATATTTGAAGGGATCAATCTTGGAGATGAGCTTGACCTTATGTGTCAAAAGATAATGGCATAGCTTTTGGAAAGCAAAAACAATGGCTAAACATGCCTTTTCAATAAAGGAGTAATTTAGCTCATAGTTGACTAGGGTGTGACTGATGTAATAAATGGCCCTTTCCTTTCTTTGGTCATTTTCTTATGCTAAGAGGGCTCTAATTGATTTTTTAGTTAGGGACATATACAATAGTAATGGTTTGTGTGACATTGGAGGCACCAACATAGGCGAATTCATCAAGTAGGTTCTGAGTAAATCAAAAGCTTTCTGATATCGATCATCCCATTTGAAAATTATGTCTCTGTGTAATACGTGGATGAAAGATACACACTTCTCTGCTAAATGGGAAATGAAACAATGGACTGATTGAAGCCTTCCTTGGAGAGAACATAGCTAACTAAGGTTATTCGGTAGTTGCATGGTAACAATGGCTTGTACCTTTTGAAGATTAACTTCTATCCTTTGGCTGAGATAATGTATCCTAGAAGCTTGCCAAATGTAACGCCAAAAGCACATTTCTTTAGATTTAGCCCAACTTTGAATGCCTCTAGGCAAGTAAATATCTTGTCCAAGATGGGGAGATATTCTTCTTAAGTATGAGATTTGGCAAGGATATCATCTACATATTCTTCCATAAAGATGTGCATCATGTCATGAAAGATAGTGGTCATGGCCTACTGATAGCTGGCCCCTGCATTCTTCAACCCAAAGGGCATCACATTCCAACAAAATGTGCCCCATGCACAAGTAAAGGTTATTTTCTCTTGGTCCTCTAGAGCTATCCTAAAATTATTATACTCTGAAAATCCATCCATAAGTGAAAACATGGAATAACCCATTGTCAAATCTATAATGGTGTTAATGTTGGGAAGGAAGAAATCATCTTTTAGACATGCTTTGTTTACATCCTGAAAATCAATGCAGATGCATATTCTACCATCCTTCTTTGATATAGGTACAATGTTTGATATCCATAACACATACGCTAGGGGTCAGATAAAGTTGGTACTAACCAATTTCTCTAAATTTTCTTTGACGAGTAGAGCTACGTGGGGATGTACTTTCTTGAGTTTTTGTTTTACTGGCTTGACCTCTAGAGAAATGTTGAGGTGATGAAGGTTTAAAGTTGGGTTTAATCCTAGCATGTCTACATAAGACCATGCAAAGTTTATTTGCCTCTCTTTGAAGAAGAAAATGAATGTGGTTCTTTCCTCTGTGCTTAAATACTATGCCAAATAGATGATCCTTGGTTCCTGCTATGTACCAATGTTGACCTTTTTGGTTGGTTCGATTAGGATGGATGATGTTTCTTCAGAGTGCTCAGGTAAGGTATCAATCATCTATTGGAAATTTGATTGAAAAAGAGTACTATCAAAGAGGAAGATTGCTGATAAAGAATGCTTTCAATCATTGTTTTGTCACTGATGTCAAACCTGTTATTTGATGGAATGACAATTACTTATAAGATCCAAGTACTATCACTTAGTTGATTGATGAAGAGGATTTAATCAACAAGATGTAACAAAAGTACCTAAGGGAAAGGTTGGGTTATGGTTTTGTAATGAAGTGCAAGGATCAATTAAGACAATGGTGAAATGATGTATTGATAAAATACTTGAAGATACAGAGATTGGCTACACTTAGAAACTTTAGAATATAAGTTGTAACAAGGTTATCTGCAAAGCTTAAATAAGTTCATTAGTGAGTGTCGAGCAAGCTAGTTCATGCCAAGCAAATTTTTAGTTAGTGCCAAGCAAATTAAAAATCTAGTGTATGCCGAGTGATATAGAAGGAGCCGAGCAAACTTCAAGTGCCAAGCATTAGAAGACTTAGTAGATGCCGAGTGAATCCACAGTAGGTGCTGAGCATTAGTAAACGTAGTTGGTACCGAGTAACATAGTATGTGCCGAGCACTAGAATTTCAGTAGTGCCAAGCTGATGCGTTATGTGAAAAGTCAAAGATTCACCAGATCTGAGCTGACAATTTTGTTACCTTGAATTTTGTGAACTAGATGGAGGATAAGGGTGATGAGCTGGTGGCACAGAATTTTAGATAAACCATTTTTGAGAAAATTTAAGAGGATTCTTTATGATGTTTCTAGAAGGAACAAGATGTGGGTTAGATTCAATGAATCCTACCTAATCCATTCAAACTAAAATTAAAGGAGGGAAGAATCAAGTGGGAAAAGCATTTTCCAAACTTCTATTTAAGGAGTCACAAGCCAAGAAGTTAGAGTGGCTAGGGTGCCAAACTGCAAAGTTGCTGAAGGATGTCAAGGAGAAGGTATTAAAAATAGAGCACAGAGACTCTACTTTGATAAAGTGGTCATATAGGAGATTGCACTAGTACATCGAGCATGAAGACTCAAGGAGACAATGCTTGAAAGGAGAATAAGTTGTCAGAGCTACAGAGACTGAAAGCAAGCAATGTTATGAGCTGAACAGAGATATGAAATCTACAAGTTAAGTTGTGAGTTGTATCAGGTTAAAAGCCCTTGTTGTTACTCTCTAACAAATTGTACAAGCTAAGGTAAAATCCTATGGACTTAAGTTGGTTTAACAACCATTTGTAAATCCTTTAACAAGGTGGCATTCCAAGTGAATGTTCTAAAGTCCTCTAACCAGACCCACTTCTAATAGGGTGGTTAAATCCTTTAACCATGTCACATTTAACAGTGTGTTGTAGCCTTTAACAGGGCATCACTTAAGAAGAGTGAGAATTGAGTACCATGTCACTGGTATTTTTTCCAAATTGGGTTTCCACATAAATCACTATGTTATGTGTTGACCTTTCATGTGTTATGCTTGCATGTTGATTTACAATAACTTGCTAAGTAGGAAAAATTTGAGCTTGGATGCATGAACAGTTTAGTAGGCTCACTTTACTTGATGAAAAAGTTTTAATTGGACATTTGGACCTTGAATAACTGATTCAACCCCCCTCTCAATTATTATAAAGCATTTATAGCAATTGGTATTAGAGCCATATGCCAATTTAGTTTAAAAGTACTAGAAGCAAGAAGATCAAGATGTCCAAGAGAGAAGTTCCCAAGTTTAACAGAGATAACTTCACTGCATGGCAAAGGTTGATGAAGCTGCATCTAGGATCAATAAGTGATGATGCACAAACCTCAATTAAAGTAGAACATGTTGATCCAACTGTACCCACTACAAAAGATATGAAGAAAAAGAAGGAGCACAATCAAGCAATGTTGGAGATTGCCTTTGCCCTCAACTATGCTAAATTTGATGACGTCAAAGGATGTGACTCTGCATTCAAGATGTGGAGAGCCTTTACTAATATTTATGGAGGAGATTAGAATGTTCAAAGAGAAAAAAGAGAAAGCTTAGAGGAAAGTTTGATGACATGAAAATGGAGGAAGGTGAGAATGCTACTCAATATGCCTCTAGAATGAAAGAAGTGGTAAGTGCAATAAGAAGTTTGGGTGGTTATTTGGAAGATGATACTATTAATACCAAATACTTAAGAACCTTGCTCCCCATCTATGCTATTAGAGTTTCAGCCATCCAAGAGCTAAGGTGTGTCCCAGGAAATCAACTAACTTTCGAAGGAATAATAGGGACACTCACTATATTTGAATTGTCCAACTTTGATAACTACAAACCTGGGAACCTTGAATCTAATTTCAAGGCCAAGCTATCATTTAAAGACACTAAGGAGGTGAAACCAAAGAAGAAGAAGAAAAAGATAAAATATGTATCCAGTGATAGCAACACAGATGAAGAAGACATGGAACAATTGCAAGCACTACTAGCCAGAAGATTTCACAGAGGCAAAGGTAAATTCAAAGGTAAGCTTCCTATCATTTGTTTTAATTGCAATGAATTAGGATATATTGTTGCAAGATGCACATAGAAGAAGAACAATAGAGAAGACAATAAGAACAAGAACAGAAGAGAAGATGATAGCAGAGATTATAAAGAGAAAGGCATAAAGTGCTATATTTTTGAAGAAGAGGACTCTGATGAAAATGATGATGAGGTAGTCTATGTAGCCATGAAGGATGAGTCAGGTGAAGATGAAGCAACAAAACTGGTTACCTATGCAAACAAAAATGACAAGTGGATCATAGACAATGGATGCTCACATCACATGATAGGAGACAAAAGTAAGTTTATTACCTTTACTTAGTATTATGGAAATAGTGTTAGATTTGGAAATGATGCTCCATGCCAAATCAAAGGAAAAGGTTCTATTAAAATTATAGAGAAAATCTCATATGATAGTCCATACTATGTTGAAGGATTGAACTACAATTTGCTGAGTGTATCACAGTTAGGAAATGTAGGTTACAAAGTAGAATTTGGAAAAAAAACTGCCAAAATCTATGACACTGATGAAAATCTAATAGGAAAAGGAGAACAAACTAGGAGTAATTTTTGTTATCTAGATATGGAAGATACAACCCATCTTATTGTTAGACTTGATGATGTTTGGTTATGGCATAAAAGGTTGTGTCATGTTAACTTTGACAATCTGATTAGCATTAGCAAAAAGAAGAAAGTCAAAGGTTTGCCTAAGCTGAAGAAGCTTGAAAATACAATGTGCAAATAATTTCAACTAGGAAAGATCACCAAGTCAAGTTTCAAAAGCAAAGTCTACATTTCCAAAGAAGTATTAGAGCTAGTCCATACCGACTTATGTGGCCCAATAGAAGTGCAAATCTACCAAGGAGATAGATACATAATGTTGTTTGTGGATGACTACTCTAGGATGATGACTGCCATGTTTTTAAAGAAAAAATTTGATGAATTTCAAATGTTTAAGTGGTATTTGGCTAGGATTGAGAAGGAAAGAGGAAAGAGTCTGAAGTGCTTGAGATCAGATAGAGGAGAAGAGTTTACATCAAAAGAATTTGAGACATTTTGCAATGACAAAGGAATCAAGAGACAAACATCAACTCCAAGAACTCCACCTCAGAATGACATTGTAGAAAGAAGGAATAGATTAGTGATAGACTATGCTAGAACCTTGATGATGGAGAAAAATGGAAGTACCAGAGAGAAGTTGTAAGTGCTGCTGTGTATATTCTGAATCGAGTACAAGTCAAGAAAGGTACAAATGCAACACCTTTTGAATTATGGTATGGTCACTCACCCAATGTAAAATATTTCAAAGTTTTTGGTTGTAAATGCTATATTCTTAAAGATACTAGAAATGGCAAGTTTGATGCAAAGTGTGATGAAGACATATTCCTTGGATACTCCACTAGAAGCAAAGCATATAAGTGTTTGAACACTAACACTAATAAGACTGTGGAGATTGCAAATGTAAATTTTTATGAGCATGCCAAAGTTCAAGTTGATGAATCCAAGAAACCAGAAGATTATAAATCTTTTGTATACTTCTATCAAGGAATGCCTACTGAAGATAATGCTACCAATCAAATTGGAAATCAACAACAAGTTTTAGCATTAGTCAAGTCACAGCCAGTGAATGCCAAGCTACATTCAGAAGCTAAGTTGTAGAATGAAGATAATGCACATTTTGATTCTGAAATTAGTACACATGGAAGAGATGATGAAATACTTGAAAGTGATGTGCAAAGTGACTTTGAAGATGAAGGACCAAACATGGAAAGAAGGACAAAACCAAGACTATCCAGGTATGTGAGAGGACATCACCTTGTAGAACAAATCATTGGAGACAAGGAAGCTAGACCAATGACAAGGAATAAACTAAGAAATGAATCATGTCTACTGAGAAAGATTGAGCCCAAAATAGTGAAAGATGCACTACAAGATGATAATTGGCATAAAGCTATGGAAGAGGAGATAGATCAAATTGAGAAGAACAAAACCTGGACTCTAGTTCCAAGACCAGTTGATAAAAATGTAATTGGTACCAAATGGGTCTTTAGGAAAAAACTTGATGAGAATGGTGAGATAACAAGAAACAAGGCCATACTAGTCTGCAAAGGCTATGCACAAGAAGAAGGATTGGACTATGGGGAAACATTTGCCCCTATTGCAAGAATGGAAAGAGTAAGAACACTACTTGCATATGCTACTTATAAAGGTTTTAAAGTCTATCAGATGGATGTAAATTCTACCTTTCTGAACAGTATATTGGAAGAGGAAGTCTACATAGAACAACCTAAGGGATTTGTTGATGAAAACAACAAGGATATAGTTTGCAAACTGCATAAAGCACTTTATGGTTTGAAGTAAGCACCTAGAGCATGGTATGAGAGACTGCATAAATACCTTGTGAAGATAGGATTTGAAAGAATAGACGACAACAACAACTTGTATATCAAAGCAGAAAAAGGTAAAGACATTTTGATATTTGAAATCTTTGTTGATATAATATTTGGAGGAAAAAATGTCCCATGCAAAGATTTTGCTGACCAAATGAAATATGAGTTTGAGATGTCAATTTTTGGAGAAATCAAATTCTTTGTTGGATTGCAAGTACATCAAATGAAGCATGGCATATTTGTGACCCAATCAAAATATATCAAGGATATACTCAAGAAATTTGGATTAGAAGATTCAAAACTAGTTAGTACACCAATGATAATAGGACATAAGTTATCCAAGAATGATGAGTGAGCTGAAGTAAATCAGACAATATATAGATCAATGATTGGAAAGTTGCAATATGTTGTACATAGTAGACCAGACATTGCATTAGCTATTGGAATAGTGGCAAGATTTTTTTTAACCCAAGAGAAAATCATCTGATGGTAGTAAAGAGAATATTGAGGTACTTAAAAGGAACAAATGAATTTGGCTTATACTACAAGAGGAGTGAAAAGTTCAAGTTGAAAGCCTACACTGATGTAGATTGGGGAGGTAATATTGATGATAGAAATAGTACTAGTAGAGGAGCACTTTTCTTAGGAAAAAGGTTACTTACTTGGACCAACAAAAAGCAAAGTTTAACCTCACAGCCCACAACAGAAGCTGAATATATTGCTGCTATTATCAATTGCACTAATATTGTATGGATCAAACATCTGTTGCAAGGTATGAAGGAAGAAGTAACTGAACCTATGATACTCTATTGTGATAACACAAGTGCCATCAAAATATCAAAGAATTTTATGATGCATGCCAAAAAAAAGCATATTGCAATTAAGTATCACTATGTGAGAGAATTGGTGGAAGATAAGCAAGTAAGGATGGAATATGTCAGCTCAAAGGAATAGATTACTGACATCTTTACAAAAGCACTACCTAAAAACGCTTTTGAGTATCTTAGAGGTAAGTTAGGGGTGATACCCCTAGCCAAGGTTACTTGAGAAAAAGCAAGACTGCCCTGCATCAAGTGAGTTGATTTTTGGCATATTACAAATTGATGTAGAGGATATTTACTTTAGGATCATGCCTGAAGTAATCAAAGTGCTGAAGTTCCAAATTAGTCACAAGCAAGGTGACAGAGGGAGAAATTGGAGTACCTATAAATACTACTGTAGACACTAAAAATTGTCCCGAATGACTTTATTAATTTAATTAATAATGGTCACATTCTTCTACTTATTTAATTAAAATTATTTTAATTAAATAGGTTCATTTTTGGCCTAAGTATTTAAATTTAATTTAAATACTTCCTAGCCTTAATGTGTTAAATTTAATTTAACACATGATTCTCCATTTATTCCCTTTTTAAAATAATTTTTATTTATTTAAATCCTCCATATCCTAATTAATTTCTTCTAGACCTAAATTAAATTAAATTTCATTTAATTTAATTTTTATCCTAATCTATAAGCCTAAGAGTACGTGTACTCTTATGAGTTGTCATCACAAGGGTTTGCATTTCTTTTTAAGTACATGGTGTCTACAACTTGAGAACTTTCTACACACATGTGCCACCTCATCATTTTATCCTCCCAACTAAGGATATGAGATAAGGAGATAAGGTGCTTGATTGTTAATCCTTATCCTTATCTTCTAGACACCCTCTAGATGTTTCCTGAGAGTCTTTAAATAGAAGCCTTGTCTGAAGCATTGCATATAGAGGATTATTGGATTTCATTGACACGCCGTCGCTTTGAGTCTAGAATCACCACATTGAGAGCTTGCATTATAGCTACATTTCCATATGGAGTTCATAGGCTGCATCTTAGTGATTGGTTAGTTGGTAAGATTTACATTTGTATTGCATCTTAGTTTTTGTTGTGCATGCATATTTAGTTTTCATTCTAGTTATAGCTTGCATCCATAGATAGTTTTCATAATTTCATGTTCATTGCATCATAGAGTACCATTTGAGTGTGACTTCCTCCATATTAATATCTTGAAAGTATTCTTCTTTTCATATAGTCTAGGATCATATTGCACATTCACTTTGCACTCACACCCACATTTGCACTTCCACACAAGGGATTTACTTATTGTTGTGTTTGTGAGAGCATACCAAACACACACTCCATCAAAGATACACCAACAATGGCTACACATAGCTGCCCTTGTTGAGTAGTAGAGGTGGTTGGAATTTTTGTTTTGTTGGTTGCTTTTGAGAATTTCTTTTAAATTAGCTTGATTCCTTAGGCTTCCAGCAATTTGTACATTTTTCCAGCACACAGCTACACTTGCATGTTAAGATGCTGAGATAATATGTCTTTGGCATTGTTGTCAAAGAGGGAGAAATAGTAGAAAATAATCAAATCTATAGAATTAAATGGATAGAGGGAAGAAACTAATCAATCTATAGAATCAAATGGATAGAGGGAGAAGTAGCTGATACCAGAATAGTAGAAAATGATCAATGCATGCAAAGGGACAAATAATGTAAGAGGGAGTCAAGAGCAAAACAAGAACAAAGTGAATAGTAGAAAAGAGAAAGAAAAAGAATGTTCAAATATGTAAAAGGAAATAGTAGCTTAGAGGGAGAAAACAATGTAGACAAGAATCAATTAGAGGAATAGAAAAACAAAAAGGGAGAAGATAGTTTATCAACAAAATAATTTAGAGGGAGTCAAAGAATTTAGAGGGAGTCATAAGCTAGTTTGTATTGCCAAAAAAATGAATAGTTTTGAATAAAGTTTCTTTTTGGCATTTGATTTACTCTTTTAACCTAGTTAGCATTTTGATAACTTGGTTGATCAGTTTGGTTTGCCATCAATGCCAAAGAGGGAGATTGTTGGAAATCTGATTGAAAAAGAGTACTATCAAAGAGGGAGATTGTTGATAAAGAATGTTTTCAATCATTTTTTTGTCACTAATGTCAAACCTATTATTTGATGGAATAACAATTGCTTATAAGATCCAAGTACTATCACTTAGTTTATTGATGAAGAGGATTTAATCAACAAGATGTAACAAAAGAACCTAAGGGAAAGGTTGAGTTATAGTTTTGTAATGAAGTGCAAGGATCAGTTAAGACAATGGTAAAATGATGTATTAATAACATACTTGAAGATACAGAGGTTGGCTACACTTAGAAACTTTAGAAGTATAAGTTGCAACAAGGTTGTCTACAAATCTTAACTAAGTTCATTAGTGAGTGCCAAGCAAGCTAGTTCATGCCAAACAGATTTTCAATTAGTGTTGAGCAAATGAAAAATCTAGTGTGTGCCGAGTGATATAGAAGGAGCTGAGCATCACTAAACGTAGTTGGTGCCGAGTAATATAGTATGTATCAAACACCAGAATTTCAATAGTGTCTAGCTGCTACATTATGTGAAAAGTCAAAGATTCACCAGATCTAAGCCAACAAGTTTGTTACCTTGAGTTTTGTGAACTAGATGGAGGATAAGGATGATGAGTTGGTGGCACAAAATTTTAGATAAACCATTTTTGAATGAATTCAAGAGGATTCTTCATGATGTTTCTAGAAGGAAAAAAATGTGGGTTAGATTCAATGAATCCTACCTGATCCATTTGAACTAAAATTAAAGGACGGAAGAATCGAGTGAGAAAAGCATTTTTTAGACTTCTATTTAAGGAGTCATAGGCCAAGAAGTTAGAGTGGCTGGGGTGCCAAATTGAAAAGTTGTTGAAGGATGTCAAGGAGAAGGTATTAAGAACAGAGCACAAAGACTCTAGTTCGATAAAGTGGTCATATAGGAGATTGTACTAGTACATCGAGTATGAAGACTCAAGGAGACAATGCTTGAAAGGAGAACAAGCTGTTAGAGTTGTAGAGACTAAAAGCCAGACAATGTTATGAGCTGAATAGAGATATGAAATTTGCTAGTTAAGTTGTGAGTTGTATCAGGTCAAAAGCCCTTGTTGCTACTCTCTAACAAATTGTACAAGCTAGGGTAAAATCCTATGGACTTAGGTTGGTTTAATAGCCATTTGAAGATCATTTAATAGGGTGGCATTCCAAGTGAATGTTCTAAAGTCCTCTAACTAGGCCCACTTCTGATAGGGTGGTTAAATCCTTTAACCAGGTCACATTTAATAGTGTGTTGTAGCCTTTAATAGGGTAGGCCTTTCACAGGGCATCACTTCAGAAGAGTGAGAATTGAGTAGCATGTTACTGGTGGTTTTTCCCAAATTGGGTTTCCACGTAAATCATTGTGTTATGTGTTGACCTTCCATGTGTTATGCTTGCATGTTGATTTATAGTAACTTGCTAAGTAGGAAAAGTTTAAGCTTGGATGCATGAACAATTTAATAAGCTAACTTTACTTGATGAAAAAGTTTTAATTGGACATTTGGACCCTGAATAACTAATTCACCCCCACTCTTAGTTATTCTAAAGAATTTATAACATCATCTCATTTGTGGGTGCCACAGTTGGGTTTTCACCATTGGACGTGTTACTTCTATTTTTTTCCATTTTTTCTCAAGATCAACTATAACTTGGTAGTGATCCTCAAGGCCATGAACTACTTGACCTATTCTAGTATAACTAAGATGATTGATATCAGACCTTGCTGTATGTATTTCTTTGGTTCTTCATAGATGAGATGGTTCAATTGCATCAAGGTAGATGAAGACATCGTAGTTAGTGTCAAAATGGGGAATATGGTGTGGCTCATTTGTATCTCAACTAAAGTTTGGGATGGACTAGGGAGAGTGATCATAAAATGAAAAGGGTTCTATGGGGTTCAAAAACATGATCTCATTAGATGGCTCATATGCTGTATTAGTTAGTTCTATGACATGTGCTTCCTCTAAGGTGTCAAGAAAAGTAGAGCTCGTGAGCGACTCATAGTAGTCATCTTCAACTTTTGCTAGAAAGAAGTTAGGAAATAGGGTTTGAAACTAAAACCCTTCAATATGTTCATCATCCTTATATGATGTGGTGTGATGTGTCTATTTTGTAGTAGCCTCTAAGTTGTTATATTATACTCTGAGTCTTGGTGAACTAAGACCAAAATGAGATGTTGATCCTTGTGCAGTGAAATCATTGGATATGAGAATGTGAACAACATCACATTCTTTTTCATGGATGGGATCTTTAGATAATGATTCAAATTCCCACTTAGTGGAATCATCATCATCTTTGTTATTGGAGGTTTCCATGAATGGTTCTCTTCTATGGTGTGAATTGGGGAGGGATAGATTTACATTTATTATATCAGCTGCCTTCTTGTTATTACCACCCCTTTCTTTTGGTACCCATGCCAGAGTGGAAGAGGTAGAATCATTGTGCTTGGGATGAGACTCAGGGGTGATCTATGCCTTAACTTATTCATTGTACCCTACCCCTATTTTAGATTTGTTAAACTGAAATTGTGCTACAAGAGGTTCGACAACGCCTTTCCCTTTCTTTAAGGGGCCATCTCCCATATATCCCATCTTTTTCATTAAATCAAATCTTTTCCATGTAGATGAGGGGAGATGTAAATATTTTGTTTACTAATTTCTTCTACTGTGCTGGGGGGTACTCCACTTGCCTTAACAAAATGTGCATGATAAGGTCTAGTGGTGGATGATGGTTTTCCATGAGATGTTGGAGAAAGTGGGGAATCAAATAAGGAAACCAAGTACTCACCTACCCCTATATGTTGCAGTTTACACTTCCTATCAAACTCCTTCATCAACCTATCCATTTATTTATATTGTGTTTATTTAGGGTCCTTTGATAATGATGGTGAAAGAAGGGAAGAACTTGAACAACCAATTTTCTCTTTACCCTTAGTCGATGTAGATGAGTGGTTGTTATTTCAGCTAGTAGAATATGAAGTGTCTATTGATGTGGATTGGCTGATGCCATCTGTCGGGTGCCAGTTTCTTCCTTGTTATGAGGAATAAGGGAGTTATAATATTATGTAAAGTTTTGGTCCCCAGGTATGGTCATCTCTTGACCCATGTATGGAAATTTAAGACATTGATCATAAGTGGAGAGAATAGCTTGCATGTTGTGAATCCACAACCTTCCTAATAGGATGTTATAAGTTAATTGCAAGTCTAAGACTTGACAAATGATTTCTTTCACAATTGGTCCTACCCTAATTTTTAGAATAACCATGCATTTGGAGGATCTCTCCTTGTCATCATAAGCTTTAATAGTGATTTTCTTCCTTGGATTGACAACATCCTCCGTATATCCTAGGGATTTTACCAAATTTAGTGTTCAAATGTTGAGACCTACCCCACTTTCAACCAATGCTCTCTCAACTCTATTTTTGTGGATAAAGACTTCAATATGTAGAAATGAATTTTGTAGTTGGATGATGGACATGTCATCTTTGGCTGAAAAGGAGATGCAATGAGGAGCCACAAGATTGCTGACCATGTTTTGAAACCAAATCACATCAAGGTCATTTGGCACTAAGGCTTTGGTGAGGATTTCTTTATGCTCTAGTGAGATTTGCAGCAACTCGAAAATGGAGATATAAGTGAGAGTCTTAAGAAATTGGTTGACCAAGTTGTATTCAGGCAAGGAGGAACTCATAGTTGCATGATTAGAATTTGTCACGGGTCTTGGTAAAATGACTTTAGAGGCCTAGCCTCAGGTAACAACATTTGGTGATTGTTTCTTGCTTTTGTCCTTAATTATGATGATATTTATGGTGTCATAAAATCCAGAGGTCATGTCGATGCATGTGTTATTGTGGTGATATGCATAATTAACCTTATTGTGAGGAGGTGCCTTTTGATTAGCTCTAAAGGATTCACCCTTTTCATGACTCATGAAAGGGTTCTTAAAGGTTGTATGATCTTCATTGTTGCTAAGATTATTCACTTCGATAGTTTTGTCATTGATTAATTTTTGTATGGCCCCCTTAAGAGTGAAATAATTATTTGTAAAGTGCCCCCTATTTTGGTGATAGGCACAAATGTGCTTATCATTCCACGACTTTCATTTGACTTGGGGTTCATAAAGTTTGGCCTCAAGTAGTATAATGAGTTCATTGGCCAACAGGGTTTATAAAGTACTCTCATAAGACACCTTGATAGGTGTATACTCCTTGGGTATATGGGAAGACTGATAACTTCATAGAGGAAGAGCTTGATTATAAGCAACTTGTTGATTAGATGTCGAGGGAGTTGTCATGGTATGTCGGTAAAACGAATGGGCATTATCTTGTCAAAGTGTGTTTGAATTGGTGTTGTTGATGATAGGATATGGTTGATTTAGAGGGGGTTGAGTTTGAGGTTTAACATGGTTGGCTTCAACCACCTCATCATTTACAGTGTTTTTGTTGTTTCTCCACCACATTTTTTGTTTATCAGTAGACTGATTAGAGGAATTGTGATTCTGCATGGAATTGTTGGAGAAACCCTTACTATCTCTAGATAATTTAATAATGTCATTGTTTATAAAGGTTTCTTCTACCTTAGAGGAATTTTCTAAGGTAGTCTTAAAATATTTAGGCCCTTAGAGTTGGAGGCAGTAATTCATGGGTTTTGAGAGACTATTGATGAAGATGTCTGTCTTCTCTTTGTCTGGTATGTCTCTATGATACTTAGCAAACGTGTGTCTCCACCATTGTAGGAAGACCTTGAATTGTTCACCAGGAAGTTATTTTGTGTTACATGAATTGATCATGGTAACTTTCCTTTCAATGTTATCAAAATATTAGGTGATAAAAATGGAAGCCAATTGGTCAAAGGTTTTAATGTTGGAGGGTAGCTTGGAGAATCACTCCATGGCTTACCCCCTGAGGCTTTTGGAGAACAGATGCATTAGGTAAGTCATGTCATGAACAAAATCCATACTCAGTGTATAGAATTGTCTAAGGTGATCTTGTGGATCTGATGTACCAATATATTTATCACATTTTGAGGGAATGGTGTGAAGGTAATGCTTTTATCAAATGGAAGAGGGCGCTTCTTTTCAAGGTTGAATTTTGTGGGTTGTATTTTCCCTCACTTCATCCTTTTCATTTCCAATTGTAAGTCTTGTAATTTTCATGTGACAATATCTAAGGGTGACTATTCTTTATCTTGTTTTAGATTGGTAGCATCAAAGTTAGACGAAAATTTTGCACCTTGTTGTGCTAATGCTAATATATAGCATTCTTTATGTTTCTCAAGTATTTTGTCCATGATATCAATAAGTTTGGGATTTTGCTAAAAGTCTTCAATTTTAGTTTCAATGCTCTTTTCATCCCATATGTTAGATGAATTGATTTTGGTAAAGGGTTCTGAACTTTGGTTAAACATGGGTGACTCGTGAGTAGCTGTGTTTGGTGAACAATCTGTTGGGGTAATAGGCTCAATGAGATCTAGATGTTTTGTGCACTTGATGGTTTTGTGGTTTGATGTTTTGTATGTTTGATCATTTTGGCTTCGCGAATATACTAGCTTTGTGCAGTGGCATGAGAAGTGAATATGATTCCTCTAACTCTTGTGCATTTTCACAATATGAGGGTTTCCATTGACCATGATTTGTTTGGAGTAGTAAGCTAGGTTGGACAAGATGTTTGGAAATATTGATAGGATAAGTTCACTCTCGTGAAAGTAGGTAGGGAATGAATTTGTGTCTCCAGATGTTTCTAGCTTGATATGTGAAAGGAAGCAATGAGGACTATTGGATTAATAATAATGTTTGTAGCTTTGCTTGTTTCAAAAATGGTTTCGGTCAATTAAGGATCGCTTAGTCTCAAGAATATCAATGGGACAAAGGGTATCTAAATTCATTGTTCATTTGTAAGTATCATGTACACAAGTAGCCTCTATTTTAGGTTCTTTCTTAAATGTGTCATAGGATTGACTAAATGCACCATTTTATTGATCGTATGCATTATTTCACTGGTCATATGTGCTATTCAAATGTTCAAATGTGTTATTTTATCTATCATATGTGTTTTTATGTAGGGAAAATGCACTATTTAAAGCTTCAGATGCACTATTTTGAATTTATATGTGCTATAATAGAGTTCAAATATGTCATAGAATTATCCAAATGCATCGTTTGGAGTGGTAGCTATTTCAAAGTCTTTCAATGATGTTATAGTTTTGGACTTGGTTTCTTGTTATCAGTTTATAGTTATGTCTTTTGGAAGGACTGTGATTTGAATTGGAGTTTGTTATTAAACTTTTAAAACACATCCAATCACAATAGTAAAAGCCACAATAAATTATAAAACTGCATGCACCTAGAAAATGGAAGAAAAGGGCTTCCTAGCAAGGTTGTCTTGATCCGATGACTAGTGGATTTTAGTTTTTAACCATAAATGTTTGGATTTACCTCTCCTGTAATAGAGAGCTTTCTACCAATGCTAAGGAGGTTTGGTGCAATCCCTTATGAGACTACTAGAGGAAGGCTATGTTTTGAACACGAGTGACTTGCATTCAATTGGAATGCAAGATTAGGAGACGTTCCCTTTCACTGGCCCTGCTAAGGTAACTCGGGAGGTAGCCTTTCTATGGGTGAGTAATCCTACCTAGTAGAAAATAGGAAAATGGAAATCATAAATAGGTCTAGGAATTTGATCACTCTAGGAGAGTGAAAACATATCCCTACTGTTCTAACCTCCCAAACACAACAAACAAGTTTTGTTCAATTCCAAGCCCTCAACTATAGTAGACAAAGATGCTCCTAGTTAAACTACATGTTTGTTCTTTCCGTATTTGACTATGACTAACCCTCACAGAAGGTTTTGCATTATGATCAACTCTCGTGAGTTGAGAGCATAGGCCTACTTCAGATTAGATTAGTGAGGTCAATTATACTACTTAGAATAAGTTATGGATTTTAAAAAAATGTTGCTATCTAATTTATGAGGGTTTAGATCTAATTTCCTATTTTAGAGCTAGCAAAGGCTAGGTGCATTTTTGTGGGTCTTCATTCCTATCGTGCATTTCTAGTAGCCTAAGAGTTCTTTTTAGCTTAGATGAGACATGCAAATAATCAAAAACCAGATCTAAACATTAGATGTGAAGGTTAATAGCTTGGATCAAATGTATAATAGAAAATAACATATGTGTTACAAAAAGTGGTACGTGCACTATAGGAATCATCAAATGCACTATAAAAAGGAGCAAATGCACTACAACAATAAGCAAATGCACTATAAAAATGATCTAATGTGCTATAAGAATGATCAAATACATTGTAGAATGCTTCAAATGTATTAAAAGACTGGGTGGAAGCATTAAAATTGTGTGCAAAAGTGCTTTCATGTTAGGGGAGTGGCAGATCCAATCTTCATGAACATGGAAACATCTTTGAAAGTTTGTTGATCTCGCTATGAAGCTTCTCACACACTATAAAACCTACAGAAGGTTAGATCTGGACCAAAAGCCAGAGAAAATAAGCAAATCTAAACAAAAAAGAATAACAAATCTTAAAAAAAAAAAAAAGATTAGCAAGAAAACTTGAAGAATAGAGAGGCTTTAATATGAAACCCCATGGTGGGCACCATTTTGTACATGGTATATTCTTGCATTTATGAAACTTTAATGTAGAGTGTAGATAAAATGATAATGAACTAGACTAAACCCAAGAGATCATTGTCAAAATGTAAACTCTATGAATGTCCCATGTTTCCCTAACTACAATTGCTAAGTATACTCTTAGACCAACATCTTAGTGATGGTTCTAGAATGAGAGTATGCTTAAAATGTAGATCTACCAATATATATACAAGATCTAAGATGCAAATGCAAATTATATGCAAGTAAAAACTCTTAGAGTAATCCCAAAATGAACATACAATGAACTAAACATGTGTTAAAATGATACTAAATAACATGAAAATAAAGCTAAAATGCTATCAAAATGACATAAACTTGCTAGAATAACAATGCTAATATGCTTAACATGAAAAATTTGAATATTCCTATAATGCAGATGCCTAAAACTTAAGTCCCTTTGCTCTTGAATTCTCCTTCTATTTATAGGATTTTAGAAGGGGTTGGGGTAAGAATCTAGGTTTTACCTTTGACTAGTGAATGAATGTGAAATTGAAAATATCTCATAAGAGATAAGAGGAAGAGTCCAAAAGTCTTGATTTTGAGGATAAATGAGGATTTTTTCAATTCTATTAAATTTAAAAGGAGGATTTTCATTTTGTGAGGATAATGGATTTATTGATTTAATAAAAGTTCCATTTATTTTCAAAAGTTTGTCTTTTTCCTTCTCTCTTTTGAATTTCATTTTATGATTTTGAATTGTTTTTCTCCTCTTTTTGAAGTTGGTTTAGGTCTTATTAATTTGATAGATGATTTAATTAATTAATGACCTGATGTAATCCTTAATTTGAAAGTCTGCTATCTTCCTCTCAATTTGCATTGTTAGAATGAGATTTGCAGTGTTTTAAGTCTTTGTCAATATTTGGGTGTCTATAGTTACAATACACACTGTTAAATGTGACCATGTTAAAGGATTTCAATCACCCTATTAGGAGTGATCCTTGTTAGAGGACTTTAAACCATTCACTTGAAATTTCACCTAGTTAAAGGATTTACAAATGACTGTTAGGTCAACCTTAATCCAAAGGATTTACCCTAGACTGATACAATTATTAGAGACTAACAATAAGGCTTGTTCTAATAACAACTTACAATTCCATTTGCAGATTATCGATCTCTATTTCAGTCCTCCTTTAAGCTTTGATAGCTTGTTCACCCTTCAAGCATCCATACCCTTAAGCCTTATTGCCTAACATGCCAATATAGCCTGTCAATTAGGTCACTGAATGTAGCAATACCCTTGACTCCTTGTCTTCCTTATGTTCTCACACATGACAACCCTTGCTTCTAACCAACCATCCCTTTAAGTAGAGAATTAAGATCTTTTGCTATTCATTTTCCATCATCCAATTTAGGGTTAGGATAGATTAGGCAGGATTCAATGAATCTACCCCTTATTTCATATCACTTATAGAAACTTCTCCTTCAATCCTCTTTGAATTCACCTCAAAATGGTTTACCATGAATTATGTTCCACCAACTCATCAATCTTATTTTCCACCTAGTTCACATAATCCAAGAAAACAAACTTGTCTTCTTAGATCCATCGAATTCAGGATCTTTCTAATAATGCTGGCACTTATCATTAACTTGCTTCTGATGCTTGGCACATATTGCATTGCTCAACATCCTCTATAAAATCACTTAGCATGAAATAAAGTTTACTGGTGCTTGGCATCAACTAAACTTTACTTGGCATCCAATGTTTTGCTCAACATAGACTTTTACTTAGCTCCAATAGATTTACTGCTTAGCTTGCACTGACTTTTCTCGACACCTACTATCCATTTGATCAAGCTTGGTAGACAAACTTTATTTAACTTGTTCTTCTGAACTTGCTTAGTGTAACCAACCTTTGCAACCTTAAGTAGATTATCAATGCACTATGATATCAATGTCTTAATTGATTCTTGTACTTCTTTTTATATCATAGCTCAACCTTTCCTCTAGGTGTTATTGTTACATCTATTGATCAAATCCTCTTCATCAATCAAATAGGTGATAGTACTTAAATGATATAAGAAATTGTCTTACGAGAAAAAACAAGGTTTGACATCAGTGACAAAATAATGATTGAAACACATATATCATACTTGTAACAATATATTTTCAACAATCTCCTTCTTAACAGGATCATCTAGTAGGATATGATCTTGTTGAATATATGAAGGGATAATGGGATCATGTGATGTAAATGAAGGAATTATTGGATCTTTTGGAGGATCTAGGGATGAAGGATACTTTGATCTTGACTTGGATTTGGATTATTGGGATATATGGTAGGGTAATCTTGATCTTGATTTGGAAGTGAAAGGTCAAGGTGAAATGGATTATCTTGGATAATGGGGTTTTTGTCAGTTTCAAGGGAATGAGGTCTTGGTCAAATATTGGATGGGATTGGTCATTGATGGTATCTTGATCTTTATTAATTTTAGGACTCACTTCTATGATATTTAGATCATCCTCTTGACATGGGGTAGGAAAGTTTGAAAAGGGATTAATATTTTGATATGATAGATCTAGATTTTTAGTTGGACTATTTGAAATAGGATTAATTTTATATGGAAGATATAAATGTACTAGATCTATAATCTAGTAATCATGAAAGGGACTTTGATGAAAAATGAGACTAGTTTGAAGTTTTTCTATGGATAGCCTTTTGAGGGTTTCATAATCAAAAGAGAAATTTGAGGGTAATGGAGAAAAATTCTCATGTGGGTCTTTAGGAAATAAAGGTTTGGTGGAAGACATAATTTTTTCTTGGAGGTTCATTTCTTGAGAAGAATTAGGCATTGCATTCATGTGAGTATTTTGGGATGAGCCATTTCTAGACATGGGTGAATCGTTATCCTCATCTTCTTCAAATAATTTTTGAAAAATTTGCTGAAGAGTATATGATTTGGATTTTTTTTCTTGGTTGATCTTGTTGGTGTTTTATAAATGATATGTATATGTTGTTCATATATATTTTTTGAAGATTTTACTTAAAAGCAATTTCATTGATCATGTTTTCTTGATGTGTAAAAGTTGGCATGTTTGAGGTTGAGCTTGTTTTAGAGAGACTTATTAGATTTGTCAACATAAAGTGTTCTTGATTAACTTTCAATGTTGTTGTAGGAAAAGTTTTTTGTGGTTGAATAATTTGGATCAAATGTTGTGCTCAAGGTGAAGAAATTGTTCAAAATCATGGGGTTGACCCCATTGAATCATGCTATGTGTTGGTGAAGTGTTATGTGGAGATACCATGTTGCACATGCCATTTGGAAAAGATGACACATGTTTTCAAATAGGTTTGCATTGATCATGTTCAAGGACTTGGTTATAAAAGGTTTGGTCTTGATCATGATTAAATTGATTAAAGGTTTAATTTTCCTTATTGAGTTGTGCAATAAGTTTTGGTATTTTTGATCTTTGCATGAGAGATTGCACATTAGCTTTAGGAAAAAATTCTATTAGATGTTTAGAAATCTTATCCATGTCTTTGTAGACTGTTTCAACATTTTCTATTTGTTTTTCCAATTCTTGGACTTCTTTGTCCAATTTTGCTTGTAATTTTTGGATAAGGCATGCATCAAATTCATGTGATTGATCATAGGTTGTTGAGGGTGTTGGTGTTTCAAAATACTACTAAGAAAAAAAATACTTGATACCAGATTTTTGAAAATACAACTTGGTCTAAGGGTTAGCAACCTCCTATAATCAATGAAAAAAACTTCAGATTTGGACCCAACTTGAATAGAATCACAGGGATTCTCTACTCTTTAGGTTCTGCAAAACCAAGGCAGGTGCACCTCAGGGATATCTAGACATGTAATTCATTTATAATTCATGGCTTCAAAATATGCTTATTAACATCATTTTCTTCTTCACTTCTATTCCTTATAGAAGAAAATGGTCACAATTCTTCTATACTTTGCAAATAATCCTTGATAGTAGCAGCTAAAAATGACATCAAGGTATTATTACAAACAAGTGATGATCAACAATTTAACTCTTCATACAAGAAAGTAAAGATTGATTTGATTTATATTTTTTCTCTATGCAACCCCATGAACTCAACAATTTTGATTCCAAATAGTGATTAGTGCCTTATCCATTAGTATAGGGAAATCACACCAATACAACTTGATCTATTTAATTACCTTATAATTGAAACTATTAGTAGTTAACTCTAAATCTTCTTCTTATGAATATCCTCCCACACAACTAGAAAACCTATTAGTTCTATGAAAGAATTTATTTAATTCTTTGAATTAAGAGCAATCAATGAACAAACATACAACCCATCCAATCTGCAATAAAATGAGAGAACATTATTAATTCATTCTCAAATCTTCAGACATATGAAATAGGAGACAAAATTTAGAGACACAGATATTTGTAGAACCCTCCTTTGTATTTATTTTCCTTGAAAACAATACATTATTGGCATTAAGTTTAGAATAAGTCAAGACTAAATACTTAATCCTTCCATGTTCTAATATTCTCAGATATACAAAGAATAATGCATCACAAAATTAACACAAAGACTACTGGATTGACTACAAAATATCCTAAGACTCAAAATTATACAAAATTTGGACCCTTTATCTAGCCTTGGGATCTCATTTATATAGCATGAGATGCAACAAGCTTCAGGAAAAGAGAAGAATGAAAACTATCCTTAAGATAGAATATATTCCACAAAAAGGGTTGTTGTCATAATAAGACAAAAAATTGTGCAACAGAATGTCTACATCATGAATCTTCTTTTTGTGGTGCCATTTCTGTTGCAGCTTCTTGTTGTCATTGATCTTCCAACTATGGGATAGCTTAATCTCCATATGAGGTGTTAGGTTCTAATAGCTAGAGATTTTATACAACTCGTTGATCTCCCTTTGAATCATCATAAATTGAAAAGCCAATAGTTACAATTAGTTATTCTACTGCTAAATCACTAGTCTGACTAATTGCCTCTATTACTACAACCAATTGATCTTCTTTTCTTTCTTTTGGTGCATCTATGATTTGTAACTCATCTAGTTCACACCACTTCCATTGGTTTCTTTAGATATCAATTATTTGATTGGGCAAGATCAACCATCCATTTATTGTAAAGTGAGTCATCTGGCCAATTAAAATTTAATATTTTCTACTACTTCTTCAGAACATCTTCTCCCAGTTTATTAATTTCATCAAATTCATTTTTGAAAGAATCAAAGAATAACTAAATTCTAACAACTTCTTCAATTGTTTTGACAAACCATGTGTTGTCCTTTTCATTTATGACATTATTCAATTTGATGCACATTAGTTCATCTAGCTCCTTGGCCCACTCTTCTTTATCTTTCAATTTATCCATGGCCTTGAGTGCATTAGGGAAAAGTTTAAAACATTCACTAAGATACTTTGAATAATAATTAACAATCCTACTCTACAATGTAACTCTCTTGTTATCAAAATTAGAGAGGTCATTAGTCATGTCAAAAGTCTTCTCTATTTGCTCACAAGAAAGACCAATGACTGAACAACATAAAATTGTGACATCACTATCCCTATTGTTCTATTTTTTGACAATTGGATTCAAGATGTCCTCATTAACTTTTAACTCATTCCATGTATCCATTATTTTTGATAATTTATCATAAAATATAGGCCATTCTACCTTGTCTACTAGATACATAACAGAATCTCTTAATTTATTTTCATACTAGGCACCCAAATCCACATGTAATGAACAAATTTTAGCCCTTTCTTCTTCAAGCTCTTCAGTTGTGCATGCTTGGAGTTCCTGTGGGGTGGCTAGTATCTCTACAAGGGGAGTTGACTTGAAGGGTTCAATCAGAGGACAAGGAGGATAAGTAATCTTGGGATGGCTAGATTCTTCTACTTTTCTTTTTCCAAATTGCTTGTCCATTTGAGTAATTTGAGCCTCCAATTGATGTATTCCATTTCCTCTTTCCTCATAGGCCTCTAGTACCTTTTCAAATCTAGCATTTAGTTCTAAGAATTTCATTTTGTCTTTTGCAACAACCACCACTCCAAAATCTGCCATTTCTTTGGTCATCCTAGAAACTTTATCACTGTCCACCTCATATGCCTTGTAAACCATGAGGTTGCCTGTATGTTCAGTGTCTAAAACCTCTTGAATCATGGCCTTGTATTTTTTCTGAACAAACCATGTTACTAGGGCTTGATTGTCATCATTGTATTTCAACCCCTTATGGGCTTGTAAGACTTCTTCGTCAATTTTGAACTGGGTATCTTTTGATTTCATCACAGTGTCAAAAATCATAGCATTTGCAATATCCCATTTAGGTAATATTAAGACCCCTGAATCCCTTAGTAGTTTCCTTCCCCCTTTAGGGGTTATCTATGCAAATTCCTCAATAAAACTAGCCTTGACCTCCTCCTTGATTTCAAAGTCTTGCCTACTAGGTTGCTTTATTTTAAGCCTTTTTCATTTCTCCTCAAATTTTTTAATACTTTTTCTCCACAAAAATTGAGAAAATGCTCTTTATTTCACAAAAATCTCATCATCAATGAATTTCTTAGATCCCTGTGTAGCTACAAGATCTATTTCTTTACCTCTGAAGTCTCGCACATTGAGAGTTAATGTTGACATAGGAGGTTCGTCAAGCACTCCTTCCATATCTATAGTAGTTATAATAATATCTTTTTCTCCTCCTATTTGTTTAAATTGTTCTCTTAGAGACAATGTATCATCTATTTAGAGAGGATTTTGGGTAGGAGGATACTCTTCAACCCTAGAAGAAGATCCCTATTCCAATTTCTATTTCTTGGGAGTAGGTACATCAGGTGGACTTTCAAAATGTTGTCTCTTGTAAAGAGGTATGGTTTGTACACTCTTTGCCACTACATACAACTTTTCTCTGTAATGTATATTGGCCTAGGTTTATAATTAATCTATTAGCCAACCTATTTTCTACCTTAGTGGCCTTGCTTGGATATGTTTGGGTCAAAATTTCCTTCTTCTCTTTCAAAGTTTGCATGAATCCAACAAAATTATCTATAAGCATATCTATCTTTGCACCCTAGTATTTTGTATCAGTAAGGGGATCATAATCCAGCTCAAAAGCATTTATAGAATCCAAAATCTTGCTATACACTTTCCATTTTTCCTTCCTAACCTCCTATTCTTGTAGTGAAAATTTATTCCTAACTATATCTTCAAGAAAATATACAAGGTGCTTATGGGATTTGGCTTTTATTCTTTCTCTAAATATTTCATTAAGAACCTGTGGGTCTATAAAGTGAGAATGAGATTGAGCCATCTGATATTTATCTAGAAAGTTTTCTAAGTGCCTCCTTCTCTTTTTGAAAAAAAAACAAAATTATGCACAAAAATAGTAATTGGTGAAAGAAAGTACCTTTGGATTTTCCCAACAATTCTCTTTCTTCCACTGATCGTATCTGCCACAAGAGCTTTGCAATTCCCACCTTCAAAGGAACTTGATAGGGTAACACAAGTGGTTTTCTAACAAAACCATAAACTTTGAATATAGTGGACACTACATATGGGATGATATCTCCTCAATTTTGACTTACCTTCAATCCTTTTGCATGATCCTTTGGTTTGATCAACTCTAATAGTGATTGAGGTACTCTAGGACTATCCCCAACCAGTAACATTTTGAGCCTAGAGGCAAAGTACCTATCAAATCTAACAAAGCTAGCATTAGTCACCTCCCATGTCATGACTTCACTCCACAATTGGACATGGATCTTTTCTCCATCTCATTCCAATTCTAATTTCATTTCTTTAGAGAAAAAAGGCAACTCCATTGTACAAACATATGTACATTAACATGGAGTACCAATAGAAAGGCTTATCAACTTTAGCCTTAGCTATACCCATTAATCTAGTATGAATCTCTTCTACCAAGAGAGTAGTAAAATTGAAAATAGAACTCATACCATACTGAAGTGTTTGAGAAATGATGAAAACAATAGAGCCTAGGATGTGATATTGTTCATCCATTCCAAATATCTTGCAAAGAGAGAAATATAGTACTTGTCCTTCGGGATTGAAATATTTTGTCAACAATAGCTCTAGAGTATTTGATGTAACCAAGGGTAATTTTCCTATCTTGACAAAATATTCTTACAATGACCGATTCCTTAAATATACCTTCTAAGCCTTATACCTAGCTTGTAGATCTTCCATGTCTATTTTCTCATGAACTTCATGGTTAGGGTTTAACTTGAAAACCTCCCTAATTAATTCTGGTGAAACACTAAAAAGATTTTCACTAGAATGATTCTTCACTATTCTGTTATTGGATCATACTTCTTTGACATTACTTCAAGTAAGTCGTCATCAAAGAAAAACCCTTGGGATAATTAACTTGCCAATGTCAAATACCCATACATTATTCAAAGTAGTGTTGAGTTTTCTTTTTGCAAACCATTTATGAAACAACTCTAAACCCTTGACAGATGTATTAGCATGTCTCAACCAATTTTCTTTGTCATACAAACCCTCGCTAATCAATAACCTAGGGTTCTTTGGTATGAATTCTTTTCCTCTAGAAAGTTCATTCATGGATTGTGGCATTTTTTCTAAAAAATCATCATGCACAACCCTTTTTAGGTAGTCTACTTTCCCTGAGAAATCCCTTCGGGGAAGCATATTCAACAATTATCTTACTATGAGTATATTTTCTTAATTAACCTAAAATTTAGACACTTACCCGATTTTCTTATTTATTTCTCTAAAAAATCATTGGTAGCAACTTGAAACCTTAGAAAATGCACCTTTAGCTCTGGGTATCTTCACTCTATGAGAATTTTGTAACTTTAGTGTTCAATAATGAAAATTCAAAAGCCTTATTGCAAATTTTGTCTCACACAAAACAACATTGATCAAAATTAATGTCCCAACAATCATATTTCATGCCGTGCCATAGAATTTAAAATCTAGCCATTGATCTTTATAAATTGGATGACTTAGCTTTAAAACCAAATGACTACATTACCCTTATATGAAATTGGCCACATGTCAATAAGGCACTTCTCCACATTCTTTAAAGTTTGAGCAATTTCAAATTGTGGGAAAGCATTGATCATCTATCTCTCAACGATCGACGATCGTAAAAAAACTTAGTTGTCACTACACTTGCCTTTAATATTTTGGACCCATTGAACATTCAACCTCCACCTCATTATACATGCAATACTTCTTGGAAAATGAGTGTAAAACACTTGGTGTACATTCCATCTCAACATTACCTAGCAACCTTCAGAATAATTGACCCCACATGGCCACATGTCACATAGTCACTTTCTCGCATTCTTTAAAGTTTGAGCATCTTCATAAAGTGGGAAAGAACTCACAATCAATCCTCAGATGATCGACAGTGCAAAAAATCCTTTTTACTTTAGTCCTAGTTACCAAATTCATCCAATGAAGTAGCACTAAATTTCCACTGTGTTTTGACAATAGTCTGGCAATTCTAAGTTATTCTGACAGGTCTACCTTTTGTGGCCCATAAAGGAAATGACATAACCCATGCTACATGTCACATAGTTAGTTTCCTACATTCTCTAAAGTCCAAGAATCTTTACAAAGTGAGAAAGAACCTACCATTGATCTTCTCAAGATCGATGGTTCCACAAGATTCTTTTTATGGAAAACCTAGTCATCAACTATACCCAATGAAATGAAGCTAATCTACCAACTATTTTAACATTCTTCTAGCTATCATGACACCTTTCCAACTTTGCGGCCCACAAGAGTGGTGACCTCATTAATTCCACTTGTCAACATGTCACTTCCCTGCATTCTATAAAGTTCATTCATCTCCATAATGTAGGAAAGCGCTCACCATCGATCTCCTTAAGATCGATGATCATGAAGGTTACTCTATCACTTGGTATTTCAAAAGGGCTACCTAGGACCCATGGGGACAAGCATCACATTTTCACTTCCCCACTTTCTCTAAAGCTTGGGCACTTTCATAATGTAGAAAAATACCTACTATTGATCTTATTTTGATTAATAGTTTGAAAAGATAGTGTAGGATTTGAGGAAATATGCAAATCAAATCCATGAAGCCCTCGAATACCTGCATATAGAAAACCTCTCAGAGAAGAAAAAGACAAGAAGAAGCAATGGTTTGATATTAAAAACATGTAAATTGTATATTCAGATGAAGAAGCGATTATTAATTACAAAGAGATCAATCCTTACAAAAGGAGATCAAAACCCAAAAAGGGAAACTTAATAAGTTACAAAGGGTAACCTAAAGGTGAATGCTATTTAATAATTACAAAATAATTATTGAATAGAGAAAGATAACAAACACATAAATTTTTTTTTTAAGAAGGAAGAAAAGGTAATTTAATGAATGAGATTAAATCAACCTTTTTCTTTAACACCCCCTTAAGATGAGCAACAATTCCGTTACAAACAATGTAGAAAGAGCAAGGAAACTACAATGCAATGGTGAAATCAAACTTGGGTCCCAACAACAAGGCCTAATGAGGTACCCAATCATAACAAAATATCTATGAAATAGAGAAATAGAGAAAACCTAGTGGGAAAAAATCTACTCCAAAAAGAGAGCTAAAAACCTAGTGAAGGACTACAAAAGACTCCAACTAGAGGAATGTTCCAGAAAATAAGAACAAAGAGTGATCATGAAGAAAACCACTAAAGCATGAAGAAGTCACAAACTTTGTCAAAAAGAAACTACTAATCTGTAGAACCCCCTCTGAAATAGAACCTAACCAAGTAGAGAAGACTATAATCTACATCGAATTAAGAGGAAAACAAAGGCAAACAACTGAACTCAAAAATATAGATGGCATAAAACACCAAAGCCTGAAGAGCTGATCAATCAAACCAAGGAAGGCTGCAACCAAAGTAGGAATAGAAAGAAGAGTGTCTATATGGTAGATGATCCATCTCACCGAAATGCATAGGTATCCAGCCACTGCAATTGCCAAGTACATAGGATCAAAATACTGAATACATAGCTCACTCCAATGAACCATTACAAATAACTAGAAGAACCCCCCCTAATGTAGATGAGGGCGAGGTGACAGGCAATTGAGGGCCAAAAAACTATTGTAAAATAGAAAGAACCAAGAACATTGACAGTGAGGAAGAAGTACATACACCTATAAAGGCATGTGTCACTGACACATCATGGGGCTAATGTTGTGGAAGGGACACTCACTTAACAAAGGAAGAGGACACTAAAAGGCAAACAACTATCCCCCCATGGCACTTTATAATGTAGTGCGAGTATAATAAATCACAATGATGAAAAAGATCTTAAAAAGCAAGGAGTGGAACTTTATCTTAGTGCATTTGCATTCAAAATACTTACAAATGATATTGACAATGATCAAAAAGGGCAAAGAGCTAATACAATAGATTGTACAGCCCAAAAGAAGAGATCCCATGCCAAAAAAATGATCCCTGGACCTAAAACACCTAAGATATCCACCATAGTGAAAAAAAAGCAAAAAAACATGATAGAAAGAGCATGGAATAGAATCTAGAAGAAATTACAACATTTTTAAAAAGTAGACTAAACTAGCTTTACAAAAATATAATGTTTTCAAAAAACAAAGATGGGATGCTCAAGATATGCCCTCTGGAGTGAAACATTAAACATCTAACTTTGACTACCAGAATAAGCAACCAGTTTACATCAAACCCAAAAAAAACTTTTACCAATGTCTCTGTCTCAAAACTAGCTTTTGAGTACTTCTTTTAGATCAAAAAATACATCCATATGCTCAAGCTATAGAGAAAAAATGACAGGGCCCCTGGAAATGCATAAAAAATATTATTTTTCAATAAATAAATGAATAAAAAATTTAAAAAAAAACCCCCCACTACTGACGGAGCAATAGTTGGGTGGAGGGGTCGGTGGTGGGAGGAGCAGGGCTGTGGCAAAGCCGCTAGCGGGCCGCTAAGCAGTAACTGCAGCGGTTCCACTGTGGTTAGTTAATCACCATGGGTTAAAAACTAGCAAAACTTCATTTTTTTTGTATTTTTATAAAATTCTCCACCTTGGAGTGTGTGTAGAGGCTATATGGCTCTACTAAGAAAAACTTTTTTACCTCCCAAATGAACGTTGTTCAAAATGGGAAAATTTTAATAGGGGTTTTGATGCCTTCTAAATCCATCCGTGAGGTCCATTTGGCCTCAAACTACTCCAAAAATTAGTAACCCGACCCCCTCCCCCCAATTTTCTCAGAAAATACTTGAAAAACTCTAGATCTGATCCGTCAAACCCTTGTTCTTTCCTTTTCTCCAAATACTGAACAAGCTATAGTAGACTTAGCTCTAATACCATGTAGGATTTGAGCAAATATGCAAATCAAATCCACAAAGCCCTTGAATACCTGCATGTAGAGAACCTGTCACAGAGAAGAAAAAGACAAGAAGTGGCAAGGATTTGGTCTAAAAAATATGCAAATTGTATATTTAGATGAAGAAGAGATTATTAATTACAAAGAGATCAATCCTTATAAAAGGAGATCAAAACCCAAAAAGGGCAACCTAAAGGCAAAAGCTATTTAATAATTACAAAATAATTCTTAAATAGAGAAAGCTGAAAATGCATAAAGTGAAATCTTAAGAAGGGAGAAAATGTAATTTAATAAATTAAATTAAATTAACATTTTTTCTCTAATAGATAGACCACACCAAAGTTAAAGCATTTTGAAAAGAACACTGGTGAGTCAACTTAAGGTTAAATCCACGATTAAAGTAAAGGCTAAGGTAAAAGATTTTTAGGAAAGTATTTTCAAAAGATATATACAAAAAATTTAAAGAAAAATATTACCTAGGGGCAAAAATTCCCACGTATTTTCAAAAGAATCAATACAACCCTATTTAAAATCTAGGGCATATGCAATTAAGGGTTTTGTGAAATTTGAGGTTTTTATCTAGGGAGAATAAGTTTTAACATGCACAACCTCTAATTTTAATGAGTCAACTAGGTTTTCACTGTAAAATGCAACATATTTTAGATGTGAAAAACTAGGCCAACAATGGCTCTGTCTGGGGACAATGAATATGCAGATTCATGCAAGGGCTCAAAATCCCTGGAAGAAGTAGACCACGTACTTGACCAATTTTTTGACAACTCTAAGAGAGAAAAAACACTAGAAGAAACACTATGCAAGGAATTTACATAGACTCACAAGAAATTACAGAATGTACAAAAACCGTATACTACTATTCATGGAAAATAAGTATTTTTAGGAAAAATACCTCTTCAAGAGTTGTCCATAAACTGGTAGCTCAAGAATGTCTCCTGATAGTTCTTTCAAAATGTATGAATCCTCTCCCCATGCGACATCAACTAAATAAGGACCTAGCCATATAGGATAAAATTTTCCATGTTTACCTTTGTCTTCAATCCTAGAATTCCACATCATAACTAGGTCGTTAGGTCCAAATTTCTCAACCACTATTTTTCTATCATAAAATAGCTTGACCTACATCTATAAATTTTCATTCTTAGTAGAGGCTTCTTTTCTGGTCTCTGTCAGTCCTACCAACTCATCCATTCTTTCTTGCATATCATCTATGACATCTTCACTATACATTTGAATGTAGTTGTATAGGCCTATTAAATTATTTGAAGGCATTCTAGCTTGGATTCCATATACAAGATCAAAAGGTGCAACATCTATTGCTTTCTTCACTATTACCCTATCAACCCAAACTATCAATTGTAACTTGGAATCCCATTCTTTTTTATTCTCATCCAAAATCCTTTTTATGACTTTTAACAAGCTTTTATTAGTAGATTCAGCTTGTCCATATCCTTGTGGATGATAAGGTAAAAATGTTGACCTAGTTATACCATATTTATCACAAAATTTCACAAATTCTTCTAATCTAAAGCACATCACATTATCAGTCACAATCCTTTGAGGGCATCTAAAAATTATTATGATATTATTCATAAGGAAATTATTCATCACTTTGTTGGTAGCATTTCTCATAGGAATGGCTTCTACCCATTTTGTAAAATAATCTATTGCTATTAGGATCTAGGAGTAACCAGTGCTTAATTTGGAGGAAATCTCACATATAAAGTCCGTGCCCCATTGCTAAAAAGATACTTGAACTTCAATGGTTTTTAGAGGGGTATTTCAAAAAAAAAATAGCTTTCCTGCAAACCTTTGACATGCATCACATCTTTTGACAAGCAGTTGTGCATCTTTGAAAAGAGTAGGCCACCAAAATCTCACTCTTATTATCTTGTGACTAGTAGTTTTAGCCATATAATGCCCTCCACATACCCTTGAATGCATATCATTTAATATCTCCTTAGATTTTTCCTGATCAATGCATTTCAACAATACTCCAAAATTTCTCCACCATAGATTGTTATTAACAATGATATACCTAATTGCATGACTTCTCTTCTCATTACCTATCTAGTGGGGTGGGGCTTCCATGTGTTTCAAGTAGAATATAACATTATTGTACCACTCACAATGATCCACATCAAAAATGCTTGACCTTAAATCTTCTGCTACTATGTTTATTTGGTTGGCATCTAGCTTTGAATGAGCTATTAATTTTGCTAATCCTTTACCCTTTACTAATTTGGTAATTTGGATGTCAATATTAAACTCTTGGATTATGTTAATCCACCTGCACCTCCTACCAAATACCTCCTACTGAGAGAAAATATCCTTAACAACTACACTTGGTACAAATGCTATAATAGTGGCACCTACAAGATAACATATGAAGGCTTTGACAACTTTTACTAAGGCATAAGCCTACTTTTTATTTATCTCATATTTTAATTCTGTAGGCTGAAGGAACTTACTGAAAAATGCAGTGAATTGTTCATACCCTTCCTCATTTTTCTATAATAGGATTGCTGCTACATTATGGAAAGATGCAAAGGAAAAAATATGCATTGGCTTTGCATAATCAGGAGTCCTAAGGATTGGTACATTTTTTTATGGTAGTCTTAATTTCCTAAAAAGTTTCTAAAGGTTCACCATCCCAACTAATAATAGCTCCTTTCTTGAGAATTTTAGATATTGGCCTACTAATCTCAGTGAAATTAGTAACAAATCATCTTAGAAAATTTATTTGCCCAAAAAATGACTCCGTTCCTTTTACATTTTTTGACTTGGGAACTTTATCAATTATAGCCACTCTTTTAGGGTCAACCTTTACCCCATCTTTAGACACTATGTGACCTAACAATCTTCCTTCTATCACTCCAAATGTGCATTTCTTTGGGTTTAGAGAGACTTAAAAGAAAAATTTCATTTCAAGCACCAAAGAAAGTATTTGCAAACTAAATGAAGACATTGAATTTTTATCAAGCATATAAGTGCATGGTTCTTCACCCAATTAGAAAGGAAATGTGATTTAAAAACAAGTTATTGCTATCTTCTTTCCTAATTAAAATTGCATGATAGTTGTTGTTCATTAACCCATTAAGAAAGAAAATTTTATAATTATATGAAAATTTGTTGTTCTATCCTCCATAATTAAATCCAAGTGAGATTTATAGAGTTTTTTAGTGCCTCTTGGACACTCAATTTGTGTCACACTCTAAGCCCTTCTATCCAAGTGATTCCATGAGTTTGAAATGCTTGGATGCCAGCTTAGAGCTCCTTATCCATGGAGTGCAAGATAGTATGATTCAGAAATGAATGCTCTTAGCTGAGCCTTAGAGACACTCTTCTTGCTAGAAAACCATGCAATGAGATGTTCTAAAGACAAGATGCAAGAATGCAAATGTCCACAAGGAGTTCCTCAAGGATGCAATACAAATGTAGATTATACCATATAAATATGCAAAGTGTAACTATATTAAACAAGATGAGAGTATTACAATATCCAAGGTAACTACTAAGTGATTTAAGCTATTGTAAAGAAACTAAGCTACTATGAAACTATTGGAAATATAAGAGGAGTAACTAAGAGGGGAGGGGTGAATCAATTACAAAAAAAATAAATCCAAGATCCCTTAGATGTCAGAACAAAATAATAAACTTTGAAAACTAAACTCTGTTGATGCTCGATAAATGCACAAAGATGCTGTAACTTGGTAAACACTGAGAATACTTAGTAATTACTTAACATGCAAATATTAAGATGTTAGCTGTGATTACTTATTAATTTAACTTAGTTGCAAACATAGAAAATAAATAGCGTGAACACATTTGAAACCAAGATTTAACACGGAAACCCAATTTGGGAAAAACCACCAATTGCAACTAGTTACTATTTTCACTCTTCTAAAGTGAGCCCTATTAGGAGCTAACCCTATTAAAAGTTACAAAACACACTACTAGGTGTGACCCTGTTAAAGGATTTAATCACCCTATTAGGAGTGACCTTGTTAGAGGTCTTTAGACAATTCAATAGAATTGCCACCTTGTTAGAGGATTTACAAATAGCTGTTAAGTCAACTTTGTTAAGAGATTTAGATCACTACTATAATGGTTAGAGAGTAACATTGACATAACCTAATTTGGATGCAATTGAATTGCTGATTACAGATCTCAATTCTTGCTTGTACTTGATCCTTCCTGATCAAATGTATCCTTTCAGCTTCACAAGGATATTCTGCTTATCCTTCTAATTCGATTCCTCTTTGCATCATTAGATCTTCAAAATCTTCCATGCATTCACATTCACACACTATCTCAAGGATTAGCATTTATTTGTATCTTTCATATTTTTAAGTTGGCTCAAATACAACTTGGAATAACTAATATTCATCTTTTTACTCGGCTAGAACCAATAGATAAATCAATCAAACTCAATATGCCAAACTAAGAAAATCTTTCATTAGCTGACCTTGCTCAGTAGACACTAACTCAGAAATGATTTTCCTATGTTAACCAAGTGAACTTAGTTAACATTGCATACTTGCACAGATCCTTTGGTGACTGAGCGTGCTTGGTTAACACTAATTCCATCCAACATTTCCTTCATTAATTGAGTCAACTTGGTTAACACTCAACTTTTGTAATCTTTCCTTTGATGTCCAAGTGAACTCAATAGACACTTCCTAATGGAATTACAAGTAGGAAAGGTGAACTACTAGGGGGGTGTGAATAAGTAGTTAAAACATGAACCCATAAAACATTTCACCACTCATCCATCTCATGCATTCAATAGATAAACTTGAAATAAAATGCAAAGCATAAACATCTAAAACATGTAAAAACATAAGAAATCACACATTTGACACCTGATATGATTACCTAGAAACCTTCCAAATGAGAAGGTAAAACTGAGGTGGGGATGACACATACAATTCTTCATGACTATAGCAATAAAGTGTCACCAATTAAGTTTACAATGAGTTGACCATGATACATGATCTGCCTTGTGAAAGGCCTACCCTATTAAAGGCTTACAAGGACTGTTAAGTCCCACCTTGTAAGAGGATTTCAACACCCTATTAAAAGTGTGTTTGGCTAAAGGACTTCAAAACATCCACTTGGAATGTCACCCTGTTAAAGGATTTACAACAATCTGTTAGGACTACTCTGTCTAGGAGATTTAACTAAAATCACCTATTAGGATGTTTCAACATAGATCTTGTGATTAGCTTTGCTAGCCTAATTAAAGATCAAATCCATACTGTGTCCTTCTTGATACTCCTTGGTCTAATATGTCAATGTTGTATCCTCTATCCTTTGTTCTTCTCAAACTAATTCTACAATTTGCTCTCTTACAACTTCTACGTCTACATGCAAACTTCACCATTATCTACCTTCAATTCCTTACATACTCACTCTTAATGAAGTTTAGGGTTTTTTCCTTCTTAAGAAGACTGGAAGACTTAGGGTTAAGTATGAATCTACGGTTGAGATTCATCCTTATCTTCAAAAGATCATATTCTATTCTTAGGTTGGCTGAAAAATGATTTACATAGTTGTTTGTGTAATCTCAAACAACTATGTCAAATCTGTATTACTTGGCACTTAAGGTTACTGATGCTCGAAACCTACTAAAATTTTGTCTCTGACTTGGCAGCTGAACTACTTGGCATCTACTATTTGGTTGGCACTTGAATCACTCAACATGTATTGTTTTCTCAACACTTAAGTGACTTGGCCCATGAGTGACTCGACACTCATTGGAACTTGACATGTATTGTTTTTGCATATCATACTCGACATGTATTACTTAGTTCAATATGAACTTAGTGAATGTTTTAAGTGTGTTGACACTCAATTGTCAAAATCAATCTGAGATCAACAATCTCACCCTTTGACATGAGTGTAAAAAACACTTAACCTTACATAATCCATCTAACCTTCTTAAGTATAATATATTCACAACTCGGCTTATATAAAAATTTTCAAAATTTTCAAAATTTTGTAATAGACTTTATAGCTCAAAATTCATAACTCCCCCTGAGTTAATGTGCCTGTTTTATCCAAAAATTTGTTCTCCATTCTAATTAATTCTATCTCTTGTTGATACTCTTTGTCTTCAAATATGCTAATACTCTTTATCTGATATGCTCTGCTTCTGCTCTTCTATTTGCTCTCTTTGAGGTTTCTCCACCTGTGGTTTACCTTTATCTCCCCCTTGCTTATTTATCTCCCCCTTTTTGACATTTATGTCAAAGGGTTTATACACTAATTGTGTATTTGTCCAAGAAAGACTTGTGGACCTCCATTATTATTTTTTAGAATAGCATGCCAATTATCACATGCAATATCAATTGACTTGATTTGGATTGCTATCTTTGCTGCAAGGTGAACTAGTCCATCAAATGTAGAAATATTAGGATATTTCTTCATCAAGGTTTCTTCATATCCTAGTTCCTTGTGGATTATCTCCATATGAGGGGTTAGGGAGGCTTGAATGTTAAGCAACTTGGCTCTTATATTAGCCTCTTCTACTGTTAATACAACTAGTTGACTCTATGATTGAAGCAATGAATGCAAGTGCTTCTCACTTTGAGCTGGATTTTGAGGTAGTTGCATATATAAGGTTTTCAATTTTCTCTCTAGACTCAAAATTCTATGGCTTGTTTCTTGTGTGAAGAGTGTGGCATCACACAGTTTTATGTACAATGAGAATATGTTCTCAAGTACCTTCTTCACTGTCTCAATTTTTGTAGCCAATTGTACTTGTGCTAGTGCTATATCACCAGATATTTCCTCATTGACTTTCCCTTAAAATTTTCTTTCTAACCATTCCATAAGTTTTGCATTTTTATCTTGGTCTTCATCATTCACCTGATCCACAATATTTGATAGTTGTTCTAATAGTGGCTTTGATTCTTTAGGAGTAGGAAAATTGAAAACATATAAGAAAATGTCTTTTATTTCTTGCAATGCTTGCCTCTTTTTATACTTCTTTTTGAATATTTCTTAATTTTTCTTCTTTTCTAAGGCTTGTTACATTAAGCCTATTTGTTCCAAGGTAATGTTTGCATAGTCATATTTAGGTATCACTATTTCTTCATCTAAAGTTACATCTCCATAGTGAATTACCTTAGCAACATTGGATGAGCTGGAGCCTGGTGCTGAAATATATAGTGGTACAACTTTAGTGCTTGGCTCCTAAAGGAATTTTTTAGGAATTCCATGATAGGACTCAAATTTGCATTCCTGTTTTGAGTGTCCATTCCAAATTTTGAGTTGCTTTGAGCCCTAAAGGCACATTTTCTTGCTTGTGTGCTTGGTTGTTGTATTAAGGTCTAAGAGGTGTTTTATGTTTCTAACACCTTTCATTTAGCCTAAATATGTTTTCTATAATGATAAAATGATATTCTGAGTCATTCTGTGAAGTTCCATTTTGAGTAGTCTTCAATTCTGCATTTTTTGCCCAAGTGTCAAACAATGACAACATGCCATGTTTGCATTTGAATATCTAGTACCTAGTTAAGATTCATGTTTAACCACTTTGAGGATGTTTAATATGCATACCAAAGAACCTATTTTCCAAGTTTCAAGTCATTTCAACATGTTTTGACTAGGTTTTGTATGTCTCAAAGTTAGTAAGTTATCTCTATTGTAAATTTGCATATTGTTCATAATTCCAGGTAGCCCTATTTGTCAGGTTATAACTTTTGACCAGTTGACCCAAATAAGAAAATTCCTTTTGCATCATATGCTAGGGGTTAGAGAATTGTTAAAATTTAGATTTGATCTTATGATGAATCCATTTGATCAATTTTCCAACATGATTCTAAATGCAATTTATAGCTTTTTCTTGTGTCATGAAATGCAGATTGGTCAGTACCCTTGTTTATGATGTTATAACTTTAGATCTATGATTTCCTAGATCAAATGGATTGTAACCCTATATTCTACTCTAAAAATACTTCAAGTGTGCCAGTTTGTAAACCTTGATGAATAAATCTACGCACTTCTCCACGACCATTCCATTTGCAAAAACACTTTTCTGCTATTGTTCCTTGTCTTGCAAATCTGAGTAGCCCACTTTGCATGCTTGCCGAATGTGTCTTGTGATCCTTCATGAGTCCAAATCAAAGAATTACTTTCTCCTCATAGCAATGAAATAATTCCCTAGTTTTCAAGCCTTCAAGTATCTATTAGCCCTATTTTCAAGGCTCAAAACAAATGCAATTTCTAGTTTTTCTTGACAATTTGATTTGCGGGTAGTTTCAACTAGGCAACTTTGAACTTCAATATCTTTGGACGAATGGTCATCATGCTACAAGATCTGACAGGATGAAAGAATACATAATAGAATATTGACATGTTAGCTTTCAAGGCCTAGTTATATGTTTGAGTCAGTTTTTAAAGCCAGTTTTCAGGCCTTCCTGTCAACGGATCACAACTTATAGATGGGTGATAAATTTGGTTTTAATGATGATTCAATGTGAAATTTTGATTTCAGTTAGTCTGATAAGATCAATGGATCATTTTGAAATATTAGTTATTTGAAAAAGAATTTTTTTTAGCCAGACCCACTTTGGGGTCCGATTGATTCTATCAAATTAATGAAGATTGTGTGCAAATTGAAGTTTTTGAAAAGGAAAGATTGACAATTTCTAATTGTTACAAACTTCACCATATGCATATCATCATTTGAGTTCAAATGAATGTGTAGGATTAGGTGTATTATGAATGACAATGGAGCCAAATATGTGCAGGGGACCATTCATTGGATTATATATGTCAAAAGTGTGCACTACAATATTTTGAGCTACAAAAGATAAATGGACGTTTTAAAGTAATACGTGGCAATGAGTGGAATGCATTGATTATTCTAAGTTTTAGATATTTTTGAAAAATTATGTTGTACATGCACCAGTCATGATATTTCAGCTATTCAATTGCAATGCCATCTACACCAACTAAATAAGGATCTGTAGAAAAGAGTCTTCACCCATGTTGAGGACACTGAAGACTACAACATGGTTGAATTTTTTTTGTTACCATATATAAAAACTAATCAAACTGTGTGCATACATTGATTCTCACTACTGTTAGAAGGGGGCACTCATATCCAAAATAAAACATTTCCACAATAGTGGAGTATGAGCATCCAAGTCAGGGGAGTTGTTTGGAGAGGCGCCAGAGTGAGAAAGAATACACAATGAGCTCCAATCAATGAAATAAGAATATCCATGTGAGGCATAACAAGGCACAACGATAGAGGAGCTAGGTTCTCCATGATTAATAGCAAATGCTTTTAAGCCACTCATGACAAGTGAAATTTTAGAGCACCCCACACTAAGCAAAACACATCCACAGCTGCAGAATTAGATCTCTACACCTAGCAAAGCCACAACTTGTAGGGAGGTGCCATCTGTAGGAGGCAGTCCACGTCTCAAATGTAGTGGAGATTGTGGATAAGAGGATAAGGGCAATTTTTCCTAGCAGAAATGGAAGAAGGCATGAAGAAGGTTTGTCCCACATGCATATGTGGATAAACTATGGTTATGTTTAAAAACATGGGCACTCAATAAGCTATGTGTCTAAAGACATGAGATCTTTTGAGCCATCCATAATCGCTCGTATATGAAGGGGTTCATTTGGCAATGGTGGGTGATGTCAGTATTTTTTTGACCATTTAGGCAGAAGGCAGAAGAGTGATTTGGTAGAGACACCTGACAAGCCATTGTGTGGTCAGGAGCTAGATTTGGAAGGGCTCCGATGTTGCAATCATGTCAAGAGATTGGGGGCTAGTTTATATGGAGCTAAGATGCTATGACACACCCATTGTCGTGTGATCAGGAAGTTAAATGTGAAGGTATGCAATGTTCCAAAATTTTGTGAGATCGGGAGAAGACTTTTACTACATTACAATGCTCTGAAGTTTGCTGCAAGGTCAGGGAAGTTGAATTTGTGAGTGGAGATATTACAAAAATGCATAAATTACAAAATTAATACTGTGTACATGGATGCAGGGTCTGCTAGGGTAAAATGACAAATGAGAATTTGACAAGTGGCAAGGAGATTTAAAAAGTGAATATAGAAAATGAAAATATCAAAGATATTCAGCATATAATTTTCAAATGATAAATGATTTGATAAATTTATGATTTCATATAGTTTATGCTATATGGATTTTTAAATTTTTCATTTTTTTACTCCGTTCATGGCTTGAGGGCTAGAATTTTGAATCGACCTCGGGGGTACATTTTTTGTCCGAAAGGTGGAGTATGATATACCGATAAAACTGGGAAGAAATGAACTTTACATTTTTGCAATCAATTTTTGCACAGGTGTTCACTAGAAGCAACTACAATAGGTTTTGTGATTTTGGGGCAATCTTAGTGAAAAATGTAGAATTATGTTTTCAGATGAAATTAAGATCAGATATGGCTAGAATTTCATCAAATTTGATTTTAATGGCAATTTTAATGATGATTTGATTGTTTTAAAGGTAGTTCGAAGTAATCAAGTGTTTTTGTCAACAATACAGTAAAAATTTCATGACAAAGGAAAAAGTGACATGCCAATATTAGATTTGTGGCTCCAACTTAGATTTGATGTGTATCTGATTTTTTTTATGGAGATATTTTGCTAATTGTTTTGAGGGATATCAGATATTTTGTTGCATCATTTATGGTTTTTGATGGTAGGTAGATGAGGGAAGATTAGTTTCAATAACATTAGATTGAAGATATCTCAGTGGGACACATGTCAATTTTAGTTTCTAGATCCTAAAATATCTTCTCTTCTATATATTCTTCCTCTCTACTCATTTTAAGGGTTCCAATTTTTATGACTAGTGAGACCACAAGGTTCACTCCTATTTTAGAGTTGTGATACCATTCTTAGTGTTCCTCTATTATGAACTGTAGTAGTGTATTTATTTTGAAGCATTTTAAGATATACAGTCATTCCTTGGTGTTACTTTCAAAATTTTGACATAAGATGATGTATTGTTTTCAATGAAATTAATATAAGAACTTCATTTTCTTTAGTTTTATTCTGATTCTCATCTCCTTCCTTTTTTATCTATAATCTTTTGTGTTTGGGAACAAAGAGCTTAAACTAATTTGCAATCCTTTACATTTGTATGTTTAGATAAATTTTCTAGTGGAACAAAGATCCATGTAAATGCTTGTTTACATTGACAAGGTTGTAGGTTACACCAGGAGGATTTCACAATAAGTATGAGAGTTTTTATGAAGATTGATGTCTATTTACAAGTTAGAAAAATAGATCAGATGTCTAGATATACAAGTATACTTTAGGTGTCCATGTTTATGTTAAGGTTTAGTTGATTCCTAATGGATAAGGAACTGGTCAGCTTAGAGGGTGCATGTTCTCTCTTGTTGCATACCTGGATTATGTTGAGATCCAAATTATCAATCAATTATCTTTCCCTTTATGTTTAAGAGTTGAAAGAGTTTATCTCACTTGGTTTATTAGGTTCATGTGCTTTGTTATTAGCTATTTCACCCATGAATGCTTGAATAAACATAGAAGATTAAGGGGTTTTATGTATTATTGAGATTCAATTTATGCTTTTACACTGGTACCATATAAAGAATCCGAGGTCCACTTTCCTAGGTCTTGTAGAGCTTAAAGAAGAAGAAGGAATTAACCTTGTAGTTGGCCCAAGATTAGTAGTCAAGTGTATCCATTATAGGAATTTACTAGCCTTAGATGTACTGGTTTGGTTTCTTGGTTATTTTCAAATCTGTTAAATTAGGAGCCAACAAAATGGTGACTTTGCTGGGGACACAAGTTGTAAATGCTTGATAAGGAGTTGAAATCTCTGATATATTGTGCATTTTCAGTTTGGTATTCAAGGTTTTGTGTTCCTCAGTAATGTTTTATCCAAGACAATAGTAGCTTTGAAGGTTGAACAAATATTGTATTGTTACTAGTGTTTTCTATCATCAGTCAGTTCAGTTGAAAGTTTTTTCAAGGTGCTATAGTGTTCAGAGTCAAGAATGAACAAGCATGGTTTGTTCTCTATTTTTCAAGATTTTAAATCTATAAGAGTGGTTTGATGATCTATGTTTTTCCTACCATTGAAAGTCTAGTTCATATTTTGTCAAGTAATAAATCTTGTTTTATATTCTCATATTTGTGAGTGGCAACTCTATCTTTGTACCAGTATATCCTTGTTGATTTCATGTAAAAAAGGTTGAAGGAATTTTAGTTGTATGGACATATTTGAACCTCTTGATGGTCTCTTGGAAAAGAAGAATTTCTTGTTTGAGGTTCATTTTTGTTACTTTCTCCTGTTATAAAAAATTTGAATGTTTGAAAGTGAATCACAATTGTGATTTATTTGTCCTTTTAAAGAAGGTGGTGGCTCTATAATGTTTTCATTTATGGTGTGAGGAAGTTTATGTCAGCACCAGTGCTAGAATTAGCAAAGGAAAGGTTTTGCATCAACACTTGAGGTATTTTATTTTTCATGGTGTTTCTCTTGTCATGTAAGAGAGTACTATATGTACGTGTTCTCCATCAAGTGATTTTCAGCACTAGGAGGAGGAGAATAGTGTGGTAAGTTTTATACACTTCATTGTAATAAGTTTTAGCTTATTGTATAAAGTTTTGTGAAGTGTTTGAAGAGATTCATTTGGTAGAAGGCTATAACCCTGCTACAAATTACAAATTACAAATTAGAATTATTGTTGATGAGTATCAAGGCTTTGAAGAATGACAAGTTTCCTTTCATCAAGTGTGCAGTTGGTTAGTGATGTTTGTAGATCTTTTTCTACCAAGAGATACATGCCATTATTATTTGATGGTATCTATGGTTTCCCAAATGTCATTTCTAATGATATTAGAAAATTTTTGCCTAAATTTAACGGGAACCATATTGTTTCAGCTATTCATCATGTTCAAGTTTTCAATGATTTGATGGGTGACTATGAGATTACTCGTAAGGATGTGCACATGAAATTATTTGTTCAAACTTTAGAAGGTGATGCTAGAGGCTAGTTTTCCTTTCTACTGGTATGCCTTATTTCATCTTGGAGTGAGTTGCATTTAACCATCATGGAGCAATTTGGAGAAAGGGTAAGCACATCTGATTCATAAGGAATTTTTTTAAGGATTCATATTGAGAATGGTGAACTTGTTCCTCAATTTAATATCAGATTTGCAAGAACCTTGAATGAGATCCCTGAGAAATGTAGACTAGATGATCAAGTATGCCTAATAGTTTATTTTGATGCATTTGGTAAGAAAATGAGTTATTGGTTAAGGGATAAAGAACCTCAGACATTATATCAGGCTTTTGTGACTACTATGGATATTGAAAATAATTTGAAGTATGGACTTACTAGGAGTCATTTCTCTAAGGGTGCTTTCCTGCATGATGAAGTCAAAAATGAAGTGCACACTAGTACATTTGAGACCATTTTTCGATCATTAATGGTTGAAATTTTGACCCAATTTTTGACCAAACTTTGACCAACTTCAACCGACCCATTGTTCAAAATTTTTTCGGTCGAAATTTTGACCAATACGTTGGTCGAAAAACCTCAATTGCCATTTGCAAGTTCTGACAAGAATTGGTCAAAATTTCGACCAATAAAGGTAGAAATTTCCACCAATGAAGGTCGAAATTTTTGACCAAGCAAGGTAGAATTTTTGACCAACAAGGGTTAAAAATTTTGTGGATTAAGGTAGAAATTTTGACCAATGAAGGTCAAAAATTTTGACTAGTGAAGGTAAAAAATTTTGACCAATGAAGGTAGAAATTTTGACCAACGAAGGTCAAAGAAGTTGAACCAAAAAAGGTAGAAATTTTGACCAATAAAGGTCAAAAATTTCGACCAACGAAGGTAGAAATTTTTACCAACAAAAAGGTGTAAATTTTTTTTCAGGCATTCTATAAAACAGTCACATGTCTTGCGTATGATATGACATTTTGCATGCATCCTGCACTCTCTCATCCAGCTGATGATGGATTACGGAGAGTGATCTGAAACCATGATGATAAAAAACACACACAATCAAATCCAAAATGAACTTGCATTACAAATAGATTGTGGAAATCTGATATTGTTAATTTTGCATGCATGTCTACCAGGACAAATATATGTTTAAGTTGTGATTGTCCTGGTAGACATGCATTCAATTTTACCAATATCAGATTTCCACAATCCATTTGTAGTGCATGTTCATTTTGGATTTGATTGTGTGTTTTTTAGCATAATGGTTTCAGATCACTCTACGTAATCCATCATTAGCCGGATGAGAGAGAGTGCAGGATACATGCAAAATGTCATATCATACGCAAGACATGTGACTGTTTTATAGAATGCCTGAAAAAAATTTACCAGTGAGTTGGTCAAAATTTTGACCAGATAAATTTTGACCAATGGGTTGGTCAAATTTGGTCAAAAATTTGATCAATGAAGGTCAAAAAATGAACCCAAATGCGCTAGTATGCTCGCCAAGTTGACTCTTTGAGTTTGGTCATCAAGTCATCCCACCAAAGTGCCTCAACAAGGTCAATCTTTAGGTCTGCTCATCAAGCTTACTCACCAAGTCAGCTCACCATGTCACATCTCTAAGTGGCCTCGCTAAGTCGGCTCGCCAACTTGCCCCACCAAGTTGCCACTTTAAGCCCACTCACCATGTTAGATCGCCAGGCCGGCTCCCAGCCAAGTCAGCTCACCAAGCTAAAAATTGAAGTACGCTCACCAAGTTGACTCTCTAAGTTCACTCACCAAGTTCGCCCCCTAGGCCAACTCTCCAGGTTAGCTCACCAAGTCACCCCCACCCAGTCACCTCAACGAGTTGACTCATTAAGTTAGCTCACAAAGTTGACTCACCCAATGGTTTTACCACCTTGCCCCACCAAGTGGGCTCACGTAGTGTGCTTACGAAGTTGCCCCATACAGTTTCTTCTCTAAGCTCACTCACCATGTAAACTCACTTGGTCGGCATGCCAAGTTTTGTCATCAAGTCACCCCACCAAAGCACCTCATCAAGGTTAGTCTTTAAGTACACTTAGTAGGTCAGCTCACCAAGTTGCTTCGCAAAGTTGCCTCACCAAGTGGCCTCGATAAGTCAGCTCACCAACTTGCACCACCAAGTTGCCACTTTAAGTCGACTTGCTATATCATCTTGCCAAGCCAACTCTCATAGTCAGCTCGCCAAGCTGACAATTAAAGTACGCTCACCAAGTAAACTCTTTAAGTTTGCTCACCAAGTCTGCCCTAGGTCAACTCTCCAGGTCAGCCCACCAAGTCACCCCCACCGAGTCACCTCAACGAGTTGACTCTTTAAGTCAGCTCACCAAGTCTACTGTTCAAGTACGCATGCTAGGTCGGCTCGCCAAGCCCACCAAGTCATGTCACCAAGTTGATTGTTCCAGCTTTGTTACTTTTATACCAACTAAAGCTTGTGCTTGGACTATTGACTTGACCTATCAGAGGCTCTGCAAATGATTCTTCTTTTACATTGACTGAAGGAAGTGTATAGCCTGAATTTTTTTTTGTACTTGCAGAGTTAAGGGCACTACTGAAAAATGGCCAAATTCCTGATGTTGATGGTTGAACTTCCTAAAATAAGAAAAGACGATATCAATGCATCAAGCAAATTGTTATGTGCTCTACTTTTCTAATAGAAATATTGGAAAAGCACCCAAATGCTATTGTAATAATCAATAAAGCACACAAAATAATAATATGATAGATTAAATTGTATAATGAACATATAACCCAGTCAGACTTAAGCCAAGAAATATGACATAACTTCACATTTCATTACTTTGTAAGTCCAATAAGCAGGAAAGCCAACCTGGTTTAATATAGTTTTTCCAATTATAGTTACCTTTTGGCCAACTTAACTAAATTGCTAATATAATAATATTTTTAGCTCAAAAAAGGGACATGTCCCCTTCTCAGTCTTAATGCATATTAAAAACTTGGTGTATGCAATGTAAAGGCGGAAGGCGATTCAATGATCATTAGCCATGCCATTCAAAGCAGGAGATTTTCAAACTGGACAAGCATCAATATTAAACAAAAACATTGACTTATCCTATATCGTCAGAGCCCTTTCCCTACACCATGTATATAGACTTTAGAGAAATCAATGATGAAGCAACTAATCAACTAACTATACCATTGATAAAGAAGTGGAGTGTGTAATTGACAAACATGTAGATGTGTAGAAATCTTTTGATACTACGAAATTATTAAAAAGTTGCTGTCTCCAGCATTGATCTTCAATCATATAGTTTGGCAAAGGGTAAACTTTCATAGGATTTGGCCTTACATGATAAATTATTGATGAGCAACATTGGTGACTTGAGAAGCATGCAAATAAATTGATTTCATAAAGAAACATAATGGGTGAGTACAAAAACTGTAATGACATTTATGTAGGAAGAATTATGAACATTAAGTTGAAAGTGACATCTATGCTAGTTGTGATATTCATATCTGTTGATATATGACAGCTTCGGTCAGATTATCTTCATAAAAAGTCTAAAACTATACCAGCTTCATATCTAAGTAAGTTGAATCATGTGCATAATATATATATTCAATATCTTGTATATGGATCAATTATATTGGATTCAATGAGTTACTGAACACCAACTAATCGTGACCTTTCACAATTAAGAGCCATGACCGATCCTAAAGTTGCTATTGAATATAATATATATATGCTTTCCTGATGGGAAGATACACATTGAAATCAATAAATGTGATATACTTCCTATAGTTTGAAGATCATCATATTTGCAGAACAATACTTATCATCTTAATCAACTATCTCATTTTAGCTGGTATCAGAGCAAAATTTGGGAGACATAAAAGTTACAGTAGGATAGTCAATTGGAAGGTGAAAAGGATTCTAGTTGTCCTATATGAAAATAACTTCATGAAGCGATAATGGAAGAAGGGCATTAACATTAGAGGAAGTATTTCAACACCTTCTTAAAATTGCAATATTAGAGCCACTCGATCTTAGGGGTCTTTCGAAGGACTAAAGTTGAATAAAAAATGGATTGCTGATAAACTTGAACTTATTATGAATATTTGGAGCATAGGTGGTGAGACAAGGAAGTGAGAGCACATGTCCCAAGTTTCAGATCTCCTGCATAGTATTGTGAGATCAATGTTTGGATGTGTACTTGTGTAGGTCATAGTATAGGATGGAAAGCTTCAATGATGAATCAAAAGTCTATGTCACTCATGAATGTATATACAATGCTTCTTCACTCTTCGCATGGATGTCTTAGCATCTGTGGCACATTTTGGGACCACTTGTAGCTCCCAATCCATGTTCAGGTTGTTGAACACTACAAAACTCAGGGGAGTTAGGCAATCAATTATCAATGTTTTGATAGATGCAAAACATGTTCAACATTCTTGTTTGCACTTCAATGTTGCTGAACGTCGGAGGGAGATAAGATGGACAATGCCAAGAAGAGATATTGGAGAGTGTTCGATGTCAATGCTCATGGGCACCATGACTTGGGAATGTTAGAATGCCAATGGTTGATTAATGTCAGTGCTCAAGTCAGCACCAAATGTGGGCACTGTCGATGTTTGATGTTTGTTCTGGCATTGCAGATTAATCAAAGTTTGGATCACATGATGCTTGAATATGGTTGTTTCAAGTAAATGTCACATGATGTGCTTAATCTGCTGATACAATGTTCTGGGAACATTCTGCCCATCAAATGTCTAGTACAATCAACATTGAGATGATTTCTTTCAAGGCACAGTAGAATATACTGAGCACTCCCTATTTAAAGATGAGGATTTGCAATGAACATGGTAGATGCTTGCAGATGATGCAAATTTAAGAGAAATACTCATCTTTCCAAGCACTTGTTGAATGGACTTTAGGGATGACACGACAGTGCTGAGCTGGAGATGTATCATTGGGTTTGATGGATCTATATGCTATTGGGGGATTGGGCTTGCTGGGTGGATGTGCAATGCTATGACAAAGCTCTGCAACAACTGAATTCTCTAGATTGAAGATAAAGATTCATGGTGGCTTGGTGTAGATAGCTCAGCCACGATATGAATGCTACCTATGTGACTCGGCTGATCATTTGGAGTAGATTGGGTGGTTGCCAGGAGAGATATAAAGTAATAAACTTTGCATCAAATCAACCAGAGCTCTTGATTAATATCTTTCTTGTGATTTGATTGATTGCAATTGTACCTACTAAGAAATCACCATAACATATGAGGCAATCATTGTTGGGTAGTACGAGCAGTCATCTAAGAAATTATCACCATGCAAGATTACAGAATCATAATTAGAAGAAACAGTTTCATTTTTCAATAATGTTGTCCAATCTACAAACTTAGTGTAAGAGAGGTAACAGGGAAGGACTTCCATCAAGACAACTAGCTTGGAGGAGAAGTAGGAAATGAAACTAAGACAATTCTTGAAGAAGCGTCTGATGAAAAATTTCTTTCAAAATCACAGGTTCTTGTGGCATTGAATGAAGAAGAAGTCACTGTTGTAACTTTGACGGGGTTTGGTATCTTGCATTTGAACACCCTCATTCATTTGAAGGCCCAAAGATATTTTTTTATAGGCACTGTACTTATGAGGCCTATGCCAAGTTCAAGATGTATCCAAAATTTTATAGTACAGAGGAAGTGAATGAGATCAGAAATGATGAGTATGGGTTATCTAGAAAAGACTAAAAAGACTTTGAAGGGTTACTTGGCTTATTGTGGATTTGGACTCTTTTCTTACCTAAAGCAGTTGCAACATTGGGAATCTTCTTCATTTGGTTTTATCAGCAATATCTACAAACTTGAGCTCACATGCACTAATTGAGCTGCCTAAGGAAGGAATTGTGGAGCATGATATCAATGATAGGATAATGGATTATCTTAGTATTCCTCAGATGAATCAATTAACTAGATGGCCCAAACTACAAGGGAATGAGCCTCGTGATAATGGAAAATTGATGATAGTGTGATAGGGAAGAGAATTCAATAATAGAGGCTAAGTATACTTTATTTTCTAAGTATACTAACTTTTGCTAATTCTACTAACTGCTACTGATAATGGGGCTCCAGGACTGCCACTCCTTGTCCATGCTTGCATTGTATTATTCTTAATGAGAAGGGTTCAAAAAAGAAGACATTCCATCCAGGCAGACCAAAAGGTCAAAGGAATAACCTCCAACTCGAGCACCTGAAACAACACAAACAAAACCGAAGTAACATAAAAAAATTAGAAAGTCTACATGTAAAACTGAGCAAATAGAAGCTAGCAACAAGTATGTAAGGAAGGGTTGGGTACTCCTAAAGCAATCTCTCCATGTAGATAAAAATGTTCCTAGTCTAAAAACCATGGACATGTAACAAAGATTTTGGAACTATTATCCCTTGCTTAGCCACCTCAAAAGCATGCATACAAGTGGCTTTGTCAACTGGCCTTTTCCTTCACTTGATCGTACACTCTTTGTATTCTTTTCCTTCTATGTTCTTGGCTATTTGGATATCTATGATAGCTTGAACTTCTTTTCTCTTTAGGGGCAGTTATAGTACCCAACTTTTCTTGTAACCTTTTGAAGCTGCTCCTTGTTTTCACAATTTTGTTCTTGCTAACAATAATATGAATCAATATAATGATCATTAGAAAGGACTGAATTCACTAAATCATATTAACGAAGTAGAATTTTCTAAAATACAATGTTGTTTCACATGATGATACTTTATATAAAAACCCTACTCAAATTATATTTTCATCTAATACAAACTAATTCAACTCTCTCTACCTCAAGAAACTTGAAGTCTGGTTGAAGAGTGAAACATATTCCTTCTTGAGTCAGCAATGAGCGAATAACAAGAGAAAACCTTTCAAGTATGCATATTGGATACTGGTACACGAGTCTGTTGAATTTTTTTGCAAATAGAGACTACACATTAATTTCATTAAAAATGAGATTGCCAATAGGAGTTACAACACATGAAAATTAAGAGAATAAATATAAGACTAAAGAGAGTGGAGGACATGAGGATCACTCTTTGGAATTCTAAATAATATCTTTTGAATTAAGAAATTGATCTCCATGCTGCTGACATCAACAAGGAATACAATGGAAGAGGACACATTTGATGTCCATGCTGCTGACATCAACAGGCATATAGTCTGGCATTGACACAATGTCCATATTGGTGTGCATCTAAAACCATTCACATTCTATAAAAGGAGATTCTGCATCACTACATAGAGTAGCTCAGAGAAACTAAACAAAACAAATCCAAGGGTCTTTTTTAATACATTGAAGAGAATAGAGACACTCCAAATCTATTCTGTTATTGAAGAGTACAATATAGACAGAAAATGAAGCTATGGTGCAGAATTTATGTAGAAGATACTGACTTGATGTTAATTATTTATTAACATTTTCCATAGTGTCTTTGTTACATTCTTTCCAATATGCATAGTATCAAACAAATGCACAATTGGGAGATCCTTGTAGTATGGTAACCTACTAAATTGAGTAGGATAACTTTTCATTCCTCTAGGAAGTTGGTCATTGATGCCTTGACGACCTTCACAAGCATCAATTACAACATTAGTAACTATAAGACAATATCAAAATACAAATTTTAAACTTCAGACGACAAATTGGATATTACCTCGACAATTTAGTCGATCATATTCCAACTTCCATAAATGAGGTGTCATTCTTCATGACCTTGATGATGTCTCTTCTTTCCCATTGAAAAGATGTTTTTCGGCAATTTGATACCTATGATTACTGTGGAGAAAGTGTCTAAATTCATCAAACACCTGCTTTCTTAAAGTTCTCGAATGATGAGATTTCATCTTTGGACCACAAACTGGACATGCAAATTTTCCCTTTGTCTGAAGACCTACAAGATCATGTAGAAGTGGATCATGTACAATTATCATGCACAACTTAAACATTTGATAGTAATGTGTAAGCATTATAACAGACCAGAAATATGTGATATTAACAATATAACATACCACAAAAATGAGTTAACCCAGGGGCATCATGTATTGTCCATACAAGCATTGCATGGAATTGAAATTGTTGATGTCCTATCGGTCTAGGGATGTCATACATAGTGATGCCATTCCATAACTTCAACAACTCGTCAATCAGGGGCTCAATATACATGTTCATATCTTTCACTTGGTAATTACCTAGCAATTGAATGAACATAAACATTACATTATTATTATGACCATTTTCATGCACTATTTATAAATTAATTTAGATAACTATAAAATGATAAAAATACCTGGCACAATCATTGACAACATTATGTGCTCCCTCTTTATGGACATCCAAGGAGGAATGTTATTATTAATAACAAAAATAGGCCACACTGAGTAAACAGATCTCATATCTCCATATGGATTGACACCGTCCGCTGCCAATGAAAGCTTCAAATTACGAGGTTCTTCTTTAAAGTGTGACCATGTTTCTTCTATCTCTTTAAATGTAAAACCATCGGCAGACATTCACATAATGTCATCTTGACTTCTATTGCGTGCATGGTAATCTATAAATTGTGCCAAGGTAGCGCACTTGAATAACCGTTGAAGACGTGGAATAATGGGAATGTACCGAAGAACCTTGTGAGGCACTTTTTTTGTTATTTGATCTGACCGATATCTACTACTATGACAATCAGGGCATTCTACTGCAAATTCATATTGATTATGATATAGAATGTGATCATTGGGACATGCATGTATTGTTTGATACTTCATTCCAATCTGATCCATAATGTTAGATAATTCTTGGTACGAACGAGGCAAAATGTTTGATGGTGGTAACAAAAACTCACTAATCAACCTACAAAAACAAATATGCATTGTTAATATAACGAATAGTAATTGTATGCTAACATTAAAAATGACAAAAATGACATACCTTAGCATACATGACATTGCTACATTAGATATACCATTCATAACCTTTAAGTTCACCAACAACACTATAGCCAAGAGTAGAGTTGTTTGGGAGCCTTCGTATAAGGGCTCGTGTGCCTTCTCAAGCAAAGGTATATCAAGACCATCTTCATCATCATTATCAGATTCGCTAGTACCATCATTGTGAGCCTCTTCATCACCTGCCCCAATACCATATTCTTCAATCATGTCCTCTGGCACATTATCATCTTCTTCCATGAGAGTGTTATCCTCAGCTTGGATATTCAGACCTCCATCTTCCTCCAGTAGGTAATCCACATTCAGCAATGGACACAAATCGTGGCCCCCTTCAACATGACCATGTTGCCTACAATGACTTTGGGCTGTTGTGATTAGAATTCTTTGAGTCTTTAAGCCTTTAAACTTCTTGCAAGGACAATAACATTTATTAGGTTTTCTTTGGAACTGAGCCCACAATGCAGCCATTGTCTCATTTTGTTCAGCGTTCATATTGTCAGGCATGGTCTTTCTTCACAGGAAAATATATCTACAAATAAATTGGACATCATGTGATTAATGTTTTCAAATGTAACTAAAATGATCTTATAATTTCTAGAAGGCGTAGATGTTTGCAAAATGTGCAGTACCACCCTTCTACCAAAAAAACACACCTAGTATAGAATAATGGATAAGATCAAGACAACAATAATACTGGTCCTTCTATTGATACACCTTTTGAAGGTTGAATAAGGTCATAATTTTGCTAACCCACTCTGTTTTATCTGCTATACTTTCTGCTTTCAGCACAATTGCACTATGTGTTGGAATAGAAAGCCATGAAACAAAGATCAGCAACCATTTGAGCATAGAAGGTGCCAATTTAATATAAAAATATGTGCACTTGTAGTTTGAAACTTGAACCCCAAAAAGACACACACCTTTTAGTACTATTCTGTATGAAACCTTGTTGTTTATTTTGAATGTAAGACTTATAGCTATAGCATCAGAACCATTTGCCTTTTTTGAGTTTTTAGAACTTGATTTAGCTAGAGTTGGAGAGTTAGAAGTACCATCATTAATTAATTTATTCAAAGACATTAATTCATTAAAAATTTTTGTGGTGCTTGCTAGATAATGAAGAAAACCAAATACTCCATATAAAATTACACAATCGATAAACAGACAGAAACAGTCAATCTCATTTTTCCGTTACTTGATTTAGAAGTTTAAAGGTTCCAATTACAAAACAATTTTTGTATCCTTCGGGGAACTTTTGAAAAAGACCAAAAGCCTTTACAATCACAAGAGATCAACTTATAGTATACTTAAATGTTAGTAAAGATCTGCATTGTAAAGTTTCCTGGAAGTGACTGGCGCACATTACAATTACTATGCTACTTAGGCACCACGATATTGCCACATAGGCTTTACGATAAACTTAACCATTTCTATTACTATGACACTAGTGTAAGAGTCCTACACCTTATCAGTCAAATCCTACAACTCTTGTCATCTTGGTGTGACCCTTGACTAGAGGTGTATCCAACATCTTAGGATTGTCCTACAGTTGAACTAGTGTACCTAGGCAAAGGATTTCAGAACTATGAAGTTAACCTCTCATCCTATCCCACTTGAACTTGAGTCATGTTAGATCATGGGGTTACTAAGGAATAAGATTACCTCCTTTGGTATTCAAATCCTAGAGATACATGAATTTAACTTCTAATTACAACTGCTGAAGAACATCATCTCATAAATTATAATGATTCTTGTCCATGGATTAGTTTGGTAAGTGTAATTGTAATTTAAAACTTGGCTCCAATGGATCAAATGTCGCTATACTTGGAATTGCCCCACATCTTGTCCATTTGTAAGTTTGATCTGATAATTTAGAATTCATAAAATAGTTGAAAGTGTTATAATTTTCTAAATAGAAGAAATATCTTCTACCATCATGCTACATGCTAGAAGGGAGAGAGAACATACAAAATTTAGTTGTGTTACTGGTAGAGTCCTTTGACTGTTAAAGTATCACTTTCATATGCTTTGACTTTTGAGACACAAAAAATCAAAGCTCATTGTTAAGATAGTTTCATATTATAGCAGATGATTTTTTTTCCATTTACATATTTTATTTTCACATTAAATTTAGTCTCTTTGGTTTTGTCCATCCTATTGTCAACTGATGCAATGGTTTCTTCTTCTAGAGTATTTAGTCAGTTTTCTTATTTAAAAACTATGGTGATTAGCACTACCATTTTTTATTAACAAAAAGGATATACAACATACTAGTAAATGATGTCATTACAATTTTCTCAAGGTTTATTATTTCTAGGTTGTGTATGTTACTATCTAGGCTCAAAAGTTTAGTCTTTTTGAAGATTATCTTATAGGAAGAATTATTAATGTTTATATTTCAAGAAGAATGTAAAGTAAAAATGTAGACATGAATACCTTCTTGGGCATGCTATAACTATAGAAGATTCAAGATCACATATGGAAAGTTTTAAAGTAGAATAAAGAATTGATAGTCTCTAGGGAGCTACAGCTAAGAGGTTAGGAATTTTGTACATTCTAACTATATATGTTAAGGAATCTTAATGGAAAGATCAAATTAAAGTAAGATTTTAGAGAGATTGGCTACAATTAACATGCCAAAACCTTTGAGAGTTATACGAGGCATAGGTGACTTGTAGATGGAAATGTATGCTAGAAAACTTGGTGTAGTTCTTTATTACTTGAGAGGGGATCTTAGTGATAGCAATTAGTCACTACCTGTGCAGTATTCTACATTAATGCAAACTTGCACCGAACACCAGCAAAAGGAAGGAAACAGAGCTGAATTTGCATAGTCTACTCACAACACCCACTTGTAGACACTTGGACCATTCTTGGCTCAATTTGTAAATCTCATTAAGAATTTGTAAATCTATCGGATTGCACATGTAAAATTCAAAATAATATACATCCACTATTCATGTCACGTCATCCCCAAAATAAATGAAGATGCATAAAATAAATGCAAAAATACTAATAAAAAGAGGATGAGGATAAACTAAATGTAGAAAAATGCTTCTAAATTGTCTAAAAGGCTCACTTAGATATAAACAGTGGGGAAAGACTTCTTTTGAAGGCATGGAAGACTGGATAATCATAAGATAACCATAGTAAATTCTAGCCTAAGATATAAGACAGTTTTGATATGCATAAAGGGAGCATAGGAATTAAGGAATGATTGATGGAAGAAGGGAGGGGAAGATAGTAAGGAAGTACCTTCATTTGGTCAACAATGATGAAGAGTTTGACCTTATTTGAAGGGTGGTAATTGTGAAAGGCTGTGACCAATGCAAGGGGCACATGTGGTGAACAGAAGTGACTCTTTCATTTTAAGATATAAAGAAGAGGTTTTGTTTGAGGAGGGCATCCAAGGGAGATAAAGTTGGGGAATAACATATTAATTTAAAGTGGTGATTCAATTTTTATGACAGGTGTTGAACCTTCCACGAATAACATATAAAAGAAGAATTTTTTTTATGATCATTTACCATTCATCACTTCCAAATACATTAAATCAACACACAATCATCACTCCTCAATTTATGAATTACAACATTCATTTAGTCATCATTAACTAACTATCAAATTGTCAAATCAAAGGAAATCATTCTATCATTCATCAAACATCAGTTGGGAATAAAACAAACTTGCAATCAATTCTTCAATTAATTCAATCTATGTGCCTTCTTTATGTAGCTTATCTTGCAAAGCCCATTCTTAAAAGGAGTGTAAGCAATAACATCAGGTGGAATTTCTTTCTTGTCCATTTCTGCCCACAGTTTAAAAGCTTGTTCTACATTACCATTCTTGAGATGTTCATCAATCAATACACTGTGTATAGTTTTGTCACGAATCAAACCTTCTCCAAACATTTCCCTCAAAAGCAAATGTGCCTCCTGTATATTACCTTCCTTGCATAACCCAATTGTAAGAGTAGTATAAGTAATCACATGAGGCAAAATACCACTCTTTACCATATTATCAAATAGTTTGAATGCAACACTTGTGCAGGCAACCTTGCAGTATCCAGCAATAATGATATTATAGGTAAAGTTTTTTGGAGCCAGACCATTTAGAATTAGTTGGTTTAAGAGTCTGACTGCTTCTTCTAGCCTGCCAGCTCTACAATGACCTAAAATGAGCTGTAAGTGCACATATCAGGAGGTATGTTCCTTTCAAGTATGTAATGTAATATTTGATTGCCTAGCTTTTCTCTGCCAAACTTGAAATAACAAGCAATGAGAGTGTTGATCCCTAGAGCAACCTGGCTAATGTTGACAGAGAAATGTGCTTGGACATTGCAGGAGTGGATTGAACTTCAAGAAATTAATTTGGATTGTGTTAAGTATTTAAGGAAGATGAGAATTCTATGATAGTTGAGCAGCTATATGTGCTGATGAAGATTTCTCTATTTTTTATCAGAGTGTTGAGCATTAGCATTGATGTAGCCCTACTCTCTCGATAGAGAAATCAATTAACCAAGATAAAAAGGAGAGTGGTGTTAGGATTTCCTTATTTGCTTGCCTAAATGTTTGTCTTAGGCTTCCTTTGGCCCTTACAGCTAAGAAATTTTGTGCTAGCAAATCAACTTCTGAGCATCATACCTGTCAGGACGATATGCTATATTGCAGCTTGTGTAATGTGGAGGTATGTTTTAGATATGTAAAACTTTTCTAAATTGAATTTGCTTATTAGAATCTATAATTAGTGTGGATATTAAATGATTATCACCTAACATACCAATACTAATCTTCTTTAGTTTCAATATATTTTGGTTAAATAATCTGTCATTGCCTATGCAAGTGAAGGAGAAATGGATCCCAACTCCATCTATTTACAATCAAGTCATATTTTCTAGCTAAAAAATCCTTGTAGAAAATTTTTGATGGATGCAAAAACTTTTGATCAACAAGGTTTAATAATAAGGCATATGACAAGACTGCATATTAATTTAATGTGAGCATATATACACACAACCATATCACTAAAGAATCCCACTATTTATGCCCTGAATGACATGATGCAAATCCTTTCACTATATGCCGAATATAAAAAATATATCAAGATACTACACTCTACGCTTTATATCTAAAGAATTTTGTTGTCTGCTTCAAAATTATAGTGGTTGATTACTTGGAAATAATGGTACAATTGAACAACCACCACTAGAAATTATGTTCGAAATAACACAACTTAGAAGGAAAATACCATCAAATCGCCTTTTGTTCAAAATACCATCAAGTTAAACCCTTTTTCCGTGTACTCCTAGCCACAAATCACAGTGGTAGGCCCGTACCGATCTAAAGAAACAATAGGCCGCTAGAGCAGTTGTTTATCTTCCACCAGCCCAGGAAGTTGTTTACCTTGAATCCGCGGCGGAATAGCAGAGACAGTTGATCGGGTGGACCGGGAAGTGGTGTGCACGAGTCTTCTAGGCGCAATACAATAAGATTAGGGCAGAAAATATAATGTATTTCAAGTTTTCGTTAAAGATGAACCAGGAAGTTGTTTACCTTGAATCCGCGGCAGAATAGTAGAGATAGTTGATCGGGTGGACCGAGAAGTGGTGTGCACGAGTCTTCTGGGCACAATACAATAAGATTAGGGCAAAAAACATAACGTATTTCAAGTTTTCGTTAAAGATGAACCCGTGTTGGTCAAAAATTTTGACCAACACGGGTTCATCTTTAACCAAAACTCATCACAATTTGACCAAATTGACCCCAAATTTTCAAATGGTCGAAAGTTTTGGTCAAAAATTTGAGTCAAATGTACTAGTGTCTACTCTTCTTCCTATTTTTCTCACAGTCTTGAGCACCATCTTCTGATCCACAGACCCAACAACTATTATCTTGTGCATGCTCATCTCTATGTCCACAGTTTGCACACCTGTAGAGTTTTATGATAGAATTATCAGCTAAAGTTTGAATGATTTAACATATCTTATTTAATACCCTCCTTCCTTAGTTTCTCCATATTGATATTTTCTTTGGAAATAGTTCAAACAACAACAATTTTCATTCCACACATTGTAGCACTTGCAGGATTCATTCCATGAGCTGAGACAGTAATGATAGAAGTTTTGATGCCCATCTCCCCTTGCTTAACGATAAGCATATAACCTTTACAATATAAAGGAATGGAGCATCGTCAACATTAACAGTGCCCAATTTCTTTAATCCACTAATAAATGCTCATGCCAAACCATGTACACATTCTACATTTTTTTTCAATCCTTCCAGACCATGATAGATTGCATACATAGAAGATATATTGTAATTAATGCCTGTATCATGTAGATATTTCTAGTGGCATTATCTTGCCTGATGTGTTGCTCCCTTGTCTACATTTCCATCCTTAGCACAGGATTCCTATGGGAATCCACATTAACTCCAATAATCCTCCCAGACATCATTCATTTTTACTCTTAAGATGTAACCAAGCAATATAAATGAGGGGCCCCCATAGTCTAGGGGGACACCAACTCTTTGAGAAGACCCAAAGATGATATCCACCCCAAATTGTTTTGTGTTGGTCTCATTTTTAGCTTGTCGCATGTTTCCCCAGTAAGACTCTATGTTGCCTCCCATTATGACTCTAGTGCCCATCGGATAATGCATTGGTTTCTGGGAGATCTTGGGTTCATTCTTTACTTCCTTCATAGTCCTTGACCCCAGTTAGAATCAGTTGTGCAATTATTTCACCATACTAAGTATTGGTTCTATCTTATATCTCCTCTTAAACTATTGTAAAAGACTTAGCGGAATAGTAGTTGAAGTCATCGTATAGTGATCCATTATGTACAATGTGAGTCATATGGGTACAAAGTGGAGAGTGTCACCACTCTGTACATTTATGGGTGTCTCATACACTATGAAGTGGCAAGCACGTGCAGGTTGAGGTGAGTCCTATGAGGCATTGTTGTATACTATGAAGTAGTCATACAAGAAATATCACCCACCAGTACATCACATATTGCATTGGACTATCAGGTTCAATTATTCTTATGTGCACAATACATCAAGCAAATTTAAAAAGAAAAAGACCCTTCACCCTTTTTTCTAGTAAAAAACAAGCATAATTGTTCATGATTTTCTTGATATTGGATTTGTCTAAAAATGAAAAATACTTCTTGGGATTTGAGGTCAGGCTGAAGTTTTATGTAGTTTCAAACAAACAAAAGTCTCTCAAAAGAAGAAATCCCAGTTCATGGCCAAGGAAGAAATTAGAGGATGGAACCTGGTTTCATGCGCATGGATTTTATTCGTAGCCATGGACTCGCAGATCTACAACAGAGTAAGTTCTCCCTAACTGTGCTTTCTTAATCATCATTGAGATTTTGAGTAGAAGATTTTGACAAGGAAAAAGTGGATCCAAGTTACAAAACTGTATATTCATTGTGTATTAAGCAGCTTCAGACAATGAGTAACCTTCAGTTCCTTAGCTGTGGGAGAATGCATGCCAAATGGGGAGCCTGAATGCTTCAAATTAATATGATATGCTTCAAACAAACTTTGAAAAATATAATGTTACATTCTTCCTTACTGAAATTTAAAGGCATCTATCGGTTCATTGGAAGAAACAGAAGTTTCAAGCTTAAAAAATGACAAACTAGGGCACGCCCATGGCTTCCACTGTTACAGCAAGTCATTCTTCCTAAATACTCCACCAATCGATCTTAGCTTAGAAAGAAAATGGATGAATGAAGACAAGAGAAACTTACAAAGAGAATCTACTAGTGTTTCACAGTGAGGATAGATCTTTGGCATTCAAAGGGCGATAACCATTTTTGCAAGAAGCTCCTGCGCGCGGGCAATTTCATGACAATGAAATGCGGAAGCCCTTTTTGAGTTTTGCATTATAAGCCTGTGTTGGTCAAAATTTTGACCAACACGTGAATGGATTTTTAAAAAAAGATGTTTTCCTTTCAGATTTCGACTAATGTAAAACATTTTAATGGATGGTCGAAATTCTTGGTCAAAAAATAGGGTCAAATGTACATGTGGCAGTATCATGTTGAGTATTCAAATAAGGATCAATGTATCCCTACTATTATAGATAATCTTATTAAAAATTTAGAATAAAAAACATGTGAAATTGAAGTTGAAGTCTCTTTTTTTCAAGGGAGAGATGATCTTGTTCTTTCCAAACAGAGTGCATATGTTTGTAGTACTTTAGTGGTAGATATTAAGGTTGATTCACTTGATAAGTTATACATAGAAGATTTAATTTCAATTGTTGATTCTCCAATTGATGATTTTCTTTGTGTTGAGAATGTAACTCATCATGAAGTTGCAAGGCATTCATCTCAGTTTTATGTGGGTGTAGAAGCTAAAAGTTGTGTTTCAAGTGATGTGAAAAATGTTGCTAATTTGGTATATAATTAGGAGGCATCATATGAAGAAGATGATGAGAGTGGTTACTTGAATCAAAGTGAGGAAAATGATATTACAAGTTCATCTTCATACGAGTGTGATGCTGATTGGGAAGAAGAGAGCAATGATGAAAGTAAGTGTCCTTATCCAAGTAAAACTATAATTTCTTCTTGTAGATCTGAAAATGAAAGTGAAATTCCATCTTTGAGTTGTATAAACTAGCATGTGGTTGAAATTTTTGAAGATGAATTGTGTACATAATGTGAGGACAAAGAGATTATTTACAAAGATCAATTACCTAGTTGTGTAGATGAATGCATGACGTTGTGTGTAACTATAATCATTTGCATATAAGTAATTTTATAGTTATTGCTATACATGGTGTGAATGCATATTCATGAAACTTTAGTGTAGAATGCAAATGGACTGACAAAAAACTATGCTAGACCCAAGATATCATCATTAGAATGTAATCTCTACAAGCGTCTCATGTTTCCCTAACTACAAGTGATAAAATAGCTCTCAAACCAACATCTTAGTGATAGTTCTAGAATGAGATTTTGCTAAAAATGTAGATTTACAATAAAAACACACAAGATCTATGACTAAAATGTAGATTATATGTGAAATACAACTCCTAGAAATGCTCTTGAAATGATCATGCAATGAACTAACATGTAATAAATGATGCTAAATGATACAAAATGATGCTAAAATGCTATGAACTTGCTACAATGGAAATGCTAAAATGATGAATCTAAATATGCCTATAGTGTAGATGCATAAAAACTTGGGTCCCTTGCCTCTTAGATTTCCCTCCTATTTATAGGATTTCAAAAGCAGTTGGGGTAAGAATTAGGATTTTCACCTTTGACTGGGGGTGAAAGTGAAAGTGAGAATATCTCATAAGAGGCTAGGAGGAAGAGTCCAATAGGTTGGTTTTGAGGATAATATGAGGATTTTTCAAATTCTTTTAAATGGTAAAAGGGAGATTTTCAATCTTGTGAAGATAAATGATTTTATTGATTTAATAAATGATTTATTTTCAACACTTTTTCTTTTTCTTCCTCCCTTTTTGAATTTCATTTTATGAATTTGAATTGTTTTCTTCTTCTTTTAAAGTTGATTTAGGTCCTGTCAATTTGATAGGTGATTAATGACCTGATGTGAATTTTGATTTGAAAGTCTATTGTGTTTCTTCTGATTTTCTCTTTAATTTGGACTTGATTGATTGGAATTGCATGATTTAGGTATTTGCCAATTTTTGGGTGTCTACAAATGCGCCTCTTTGAGCTGATATGCGAAGCATATTAGTTCAAACACTCTTAATTTTTTGATTTTAGGTCAAATTTTGATGATTGGATGTTTGTTCAATGATATTTTGATGTTTCATTGTTGTTGTGGTCTCTTTTTGTTGATGGCTTGATGTCTGGTCATTGATGATTTGATGTTTTAATTATCATTGATTTGATGATTGGATTGCGATGTTGGTTTGGTGTTGCAATGGTTTTGTTTGGATACCTTGGTTTTGGTAGTCTTGATATTTGAAATTTTTGGTTGGGGTAGAACATTTTTGATATTTCAAAATTTTTTGATGCCCTAGATTGGATGCCCTGGTTTGATTGGATGTTTAAAATTTGATTGTGGTAGGACATTTTTGATATTTGGAAAATTGTGATGCCTAGTACACTGCCCCCTCATAAATGAAATTGGAAAAAGGATGTGCGAAATAGGGATGTTCCAATTTTATTTCTAAAAATGTTTACTAAGAATAGTTGATAGGGAATGTGTAGTCACAAAGTGATGTGTAGAATCAATTAGGTGATGTTGATAGATAGGAAAAGTACCCCCCTCAAGATACAGAGTAGGGAAAACTAACATGTCCATCTCAGCATACAAAGTAGGAAAAATTACTAGTTCAAGATAGAACCGTTAGCTAAATAGCTAGATGTTGTGATTTGATTGATGTAGGATAGTTACTTGTGATGAAAAACTGATGTCATTGTGTAATGTTCAATTGTTCAAGATGGGATGAGTACCCCCAATGAGCAGGGACATTTAGATTAGACATAGACAGATGATCTAGGACGTGAGATGTAGGGTTGATTTGTGGAGCTTTTGTGGTAATTTGGCTAGCTTATCATGTATGTCATTAATGATGAGGACCCATGTATGTTGATGTTGATGACCTTTTGATGTTAATGATTTGATCCTTTTGATTTATGAGATATTCAAGCTTGTTGATGTTCAAACCTGTGCACATGTTATATCATAGACTTTTATATGCATGTGATTGTATGAGTTGATGGATATGGTAGTAGCAGATGTGGATGTGTATATATATGTGAGTGATTAATGTAGATGGATAATGATTTAGAATAGATGATATGTTACTGATGATGTAATGAAAGTGTGATGTGGTAATATGAATGTAATGACATGAAATGAAATGATATGTGATAACATGATATGTAATCTAATGCAATGGAATGGATAATGAAATGAGATGTGATAACATGATATGTAATCTGATGAAATGAATTGAGGTGTGATGACATGATATATAATGTAATGAAACAAAATGAGTAATGAAATGAAATGAAATGTGCAATAAAATGAAATGATAAGAAATAAAAATGTAATGAAGTGAAAGGATATGATATGAAATGTAATAAAAGTAAATGATAAGTGAGGACATCATAGGTAATGAAATAAAATGAAAGGGGTATTGAAATGAAATGAAATGTGATAGGTAATGGATTGAAATAGGTAACAGGATGAAAATGAAATGACATGACATGTGATGTAATGCAACAAAGTGATATATGATAGGATGATATGGAATAAGCAATGAAGTAGGATGAAATGTTTAATGAACAAAGTGTTACATGGTAGGATGATATGAAATAATGAAGTGAAATAAAATGTCAAAGTGCAAGGATGGGATGAAAGGAGATTAAAAGATAAATGGAAATGTGATAAAATGAGACATGACAAATGAGGTGCGAGTACAGGTGAAAAATGGAAGGAAATGAAATTGTTTGAGATTAAAAGGCTATGAGATGGAGTGTCAACTTTTGAGATTCAAAAGCCACAAAATGAATGGATGAAATGGAAAAATGAAGGAGATGGAGGATGAGAAAAGATGATGTAACGAATCAAATGAAATGGAAGGTGGTTAAACGAGATTGTTTAAGATTCAAAGGTGATGCAAGGTAGCCGATGAGGTGGTGAAATTTGGTAGTGACTAATACTGTTAGAGATTTGAAGGCTTTATAACACAATGAGTGGAGTGTGTATATGAGAAATATGTTAGCACGTAATACTAATCTATTAAAAAAAAAAGCATTAACTAGCATAAAAACCATAACATAAATGAGAGACTAAAGAGGAAACCCCAATTGGAAATGTGAGCCAAATGAATGGGCTCTCCCAATAGGATTTAGCTCCTTGCTTGGTAGATGAGTCTAAGGATTGGGATGTATGCTCAAGGTTCTCAAAAACTAGCTTCAATGGAGATGGAAAATGGAAAATTGGTAGCTTTGTGAGCTCTCAATTTGGCATCATAAGGGTATGGTTGATGGCTTTTGGATCTCAAAAGGGAATTATAACTTTAGCTCCAAGATTGTGATGAAATGGCTTGGGAGGGGATTCAATTTATAGGCTAAGGGCTTGAGGGATGGAGGGCTAAGATGGAAGGAGAGATGAAAGTTTAAGGAGGGCTAGGATGCACTCAAAGGTGAGCACATGGATTGTGCTAGTTTAGCACCAATCAGGAAGTGACACATGTCACAAGATGAGTGGATGGAGGAAAGGGGAAGGCTGAGTCAACAAAGGAGGCTCAAGGGATAATATCTTCATAAAGACCCTTCATTATGGCTTGTAAGAGTTTGTAAGAGTCTTTATGGCCTTTGTAAGAGCATTGAAGGCTTAGTGGGTGGGATATTTTGGAGGGAGTTGAGATTGTTGACTTTCCTTGGCTTAGGAAAGTCTTAAGCTCACTTAGGGAATGTGACAACATTAGGGGGTGGATTAGGCTTGGGTTTAGGATTAGATTAGGGATGTTAGATTAGGATTGTGCTTGTTTAGGACTAATGGGAAGGTGACACTTGTCACAAGGAGGATGAGTGTGAGAGGGTAGGGTAAAGGGTTGGTTAAAGACACGATGAGTGGGGTTGAGTATATAAGAGGGATGTAAGAGGAATGAGTGTGGAAGAGGGAAGAGTGTGGAAGATGGATGTAAGAGTCATGAGTGGGCTTGTAAGAGTCTTTTATGTTTTGTAAGAGCACTCATGACTTGGTGGTTGGGATTTTTGAGGGGAGACTTTGGTTTGGTTTAGGAAAGTCTTAAACTTGTTTAGGGAATGTGACAACATTAGGGGGTGGATTAGGCTTGGGTTTAGGATTAGATTAAGGATGTTAGAGATGTGCAAGTGGATGGCATTAATGAGGGTGGGTGAGTTAGTGGCTAAGCTTGGTTAGTATGGGTGGATGGGGTGGATTAGACTAAAAAGGGGGTTTCAGATAAGTTAGGGGCTTTTAGATTTGAGGGTTTTATTTATCAAATAGATTTATTTGATAAATGGGGATTTTGGAATTAGATAGAAGAATAGGATTTAATTGATAAATAATAGGTTATTTGATTTATCAATTAGGACTATAGATAATTAATTAAATTAATCAGCTAGGGGATGGCAAAGGATTAATTAAATAGGAATTTAATTAATGATGCCTTTAGAGATAACTAAATAGGATTATCGAAGTAGTGTAATCAAATTTAGGTGTCTACAGAGTGAAGAGGTGAATTCATGAAGTGGAACGCTAGTGTGGATGGGATGAAAAGCCAAAGTTCATGATAGTTGAGTGCTTAGAAGCTTGCTTTGAGGTTGATGTTGATGTTGTTGTTCATTTTGTTGATAAACAGTCATGAATTGCTGATTAATGTTGGTGAATTGTACCCTAATTTATGTGCCAACCGTTTGTTTTCAAGGAACCTAAGATGAAAATGCAAACTAGATGAATGCAACTAACTGTCACTTTTTTAAAGAGATGCAAACTAATTGTCATCATAGAGCATGTGATAAAAAGTAAGTACAACCACCATTAGCTCAGCTATAGTGATATGAATACTATGTCATGCCAAGAAGTACCAGCAAAGAGGAACAATGTACAAACATAAGCTAGAGCCGCAAGATAATAAAAATAGGCATGCCAACCAGTCACATGTTAGATAAAAGACCTCACTTAAGGTATCATACAAAATTGGTCAAGGTACACATGGCATTCCATCCAAGAGGAGGCACTTATAAGTGGGCATCAATAATGTGCAAAACTGAAGGATCTAAGGAGTTAAACAATGAAAAACCAAAGAAAAAATATCATGACTTCATCTTGGTACCTCTATTCAAACACATCATTGAGGTACTAAAAGCACATGATAGCATAGAAAACCATTATTTGCGAACCAGGCATGCTTCTAGTTGTGTATAATAGTGTTGAGTTTGTTTAGGTCTACCAGGGAGTAACTTTTTGTACTAGGCAGATGGGAAGGCGTGGGATGTGTCAGCGATGATTTTGTAGTAGAATCCAATGGTTGGTGTGCATCAACAAAAATTTGGGTGGTTACATGTTGAAGCCAAGGGTCAAGTGTACCAAGTACCAGTGTGGTGCAATGTAGAGAGTGGATACATGGAAGATTAGTACAAAATGAGGCTCAAGTGAATGATTTCTATAAGGAAGAGAATAGTATGGTAATGAATCAAGGTGAAGTGAGGAGTAGAATGTGATTACAGGTGAAATTGAGAAGTTGTGGGAATCCTACAAGTGAAAGTATGTTAGGTTCACTAGATTAGTTGCAACAGGAGGGTGATGCTAGCCAGGGAAGGTGGATGAGGCAAGGGCAGAGAGGGAAACACATTAGGCAAACTTTTGAGGAGTAGGTGGATCAGTCAGAACTCCAAGTGTTAGCTTTGGGTTCGGGTGAGGCAAGCTAGCTAGGACAAGGGCCAACACAACCCAAAGAGGTGGGGATGGAGGTGGAAGAAATGCCCTTGTCAGCTTTAATGATGTTATTAGGGATTGCAACACAACATGCATTGTAGTTGGTAGTAGATGATGAACCAATGATGTAGGTGGAGGATAGTCTACCTAAGAAGACAAAGAGCATCTTAGGAGCAGAGGAGGAGGCGGGGGAAGTAAAATCTCCTAAAAATTTTATGGGAGAAACTTCAAAGGATGTGGGAGGTGTTAGTTGTGATGAAGTAATAAGTGGAATGCATTACTGGATTAGCCTTGGGACACCGGGATGAGGGTCTAAAAAAGGGGGAACGAGCGGTGCAAATGTGGGGGAGCCACAACTAAAGGTGGGAGATAGAGATCAGTCATCATGGGACATGGAGGGATTGCAAAAATTGTTAGCTGTAGAGAGAGTTTGAGTGGAGAATGTAGAACAAGAAGTCATATTTTTGTTGGGATTGATGGAGAAGGTGTGGGAGGATGGGGTGCAAATGGAGGCAAAACAACTATAGGTGGTGGTCAATGCAGAGTGGGCATGGGTGCACTCACTAGAGATAGAGCTGCATGTGGAACATACACGAGTGAAGGGAAGTGATGCAGGAATGTAGACCAAATGGTCAAGGGCTCAACAATTGCAAGAATCACTGAAGATGGAATAGGTGGGTTTAGAGAGTGCTCAAAATGAGCTAGTGTTATTGTAGTCGCAGTTTGAGTCATTTAGGGAAGTGATTGCGAAGGCGAACTCCTTAGTGTTGAAGTTGTAGGAGCAGTTAGTGTTAAGTGAGGGGAAGGTGAGGCAACTGCAATGACATTTGGGTGAGGAAAAAGTGGACATGGAGCATTGGTGAATGATGACTGATCAATTGCAATAGGAGTGAAATGCAACCCAATGAGTGATCACTGCACAGGGGGTAAACAAGTTGCTAGAGAATGTGTTCATGGAAATGATTATCAGATGAAAAAGGTACACTAGGAAGTCACTTATTGGATGGTACATTATTATCAGGCATTCTCGAATGAGGACTGATGAGAGACATAGTTTATAGATAGGGAATTTACACATTTGCTGAACACGCAATTATGCGATGGAAGGTTTTTGATTCCTATGGATGTGGTGTGGACATATAGGTTGTTGACACTAGGGGCTTCTTTGTCTGGAGCTAGGCTAGAGGAGACACCATTGATCAGACACCCTAATTGTGCCACCTCCCCTGGGAGGCTAGAATAAATAATCTACTAGAAATTGTTGGAATGTAATGCTATCATTGCCATCGTAGGAGAATAAAAGTTTGTGTTTGTTGTTGTGGCAATCAAAGGGACAATTGATGTTGATTGTAATGCATTGTCATGTGTATTTTTGGTATTTTCAAAATATATTTGGATGTTTTAATGGTTTTGTCGAATATTTAAATGTTTTTGGGATGTTTGGTAAATATTTGAATGTTTTTGTATTTTTGTGAAAAATGTTGGAATAGTTTGACTCTTGTAAAAGTGGGAACAATATAATCCATAGAGTGAGGATAACCATGAATGGTAGGCAAGAATGTCTGTGTATATGAAGATCTCATACAGACAATAATAAAATTAATGTGGGGATGTTTCTCTAGGTGTGTAATGAGATGGACATTCTCGAGGCTTATGAAAAGGTGTTTGGGGCCCAAAAGAGGACACTTGGGTCTCAAGTAGGCAAAATAAGGCCTTGAAAAGGTGCTTTAACTCAAGAAAGGTGTGTTGGGGGCCCAAAAGACATCAGGGGTCTTGAAAAATGGAAAAATAGGGCCTATAAAAAGGTGTTTGGGCCAAAAAAGTCATTTGAGGGGCCTAAAAGAAAATGTTTGAGGGGCCTAAAAAGGCATTGGAGGGGTCCGAAAGGACACTTGGGCCTTAAACAAGGCATTTGAGGGGCCTAAAAAGTTGCTTTGGGCCTAAAAAGGCACTGGAGGGGTCCAAAAAGGATGCATAGGCCTTGAAAAAAGTGCTAGAGGGGCCTAAAAAGGTGCTAGAGGGGTCCAAAAAGGACACTTGGGCCTTGAAAAAGGCACTAGAGGGGCCTAAAAAGGCACTTTGGGCCTAAAAAGGCACTAGAGGGGTCCAAAAAGGACACTTGGGCCTTGAAAAAGGCACTAGAGCGGGGAGCCAAGTTCACACGCTTATGCTTACTTATTTTGTGCCTCTGGTTGAGTGAGGATGAAAGAGTTCGAAAGATATCTAGGCTTTCAAGATAGCATTGATATATTTTTTGAAGGGGGCTAAACTAATCGTGGCCATTGCAACCTAAATAAGAGTAATGATCAATGGGGGAATTGTTGCTCTTGACAAGAGGAAAGAAATGGGGCACCTCTTGTACTATCCACATTGTACCAGATTTTCCAAAGTCCTGTGAAATGTTTCAGAACATTACTACACTGCTTCTTAATATCAATGAGGCATGTTTGAGTTCAAATATTTGATGTCCCATTGTATAGCCTAATCAAGCTAAAATGGGGCGGGAATTGATAGGAATTTTGGGGTGTTGTTAATGTTTTGAGCTTTTACGGCCATGTTTGGCAATTATGACCCCCTTTTAAATGCTTTGTGAATTTTTTTTTGATAATTTAAGGTAACTTTTGAATTTTTTTGATAAATTTGGGCAATTTTTGAATTTTTTTGATAACTTTAGGCAATTTTTGAATTTTTTTGATAATTTTTGTCAATTTTTGAATTTTTTTTGACAATTTTAGGAAAATTTTGAATTTTTTTGATAATTTTTGTCAATTTTTGATTTTTTTTTGGTAATTTTGGATGATTTTTGAATTTTTTTGGTAGTTTTAGATTATTTTTGGGTCTGTGGGGGTGAAACATAGGATGTGAGTGAGATTTGTTGGAATATAGGGGTAACCAAGACCATGTGAGGTACCTAAAGAGGCAATGAAGGGAGTTTATGACATCAAATGGGTTGAATGAGGGCTAAAATAAACATTGGAGATGATTGACCAAGGTGGATAGCGAAGATGTGCATTGATTTTCCTACAATTCATGTCTATGGTATCTCAATACATAATCAAACTCCCTGTTGTGTTGAATTTTTTGTGCTCCCCTTTGTTGTTGTCATACTATTTATTTGTGTTGCTATGAACCATATTTGATGCCAAAGAACCATGGAATTGTAATCCACAAGTGTTTCTTGAATCCTACTACTCCCACTTCTAGTTCTTGTTTAGTCTTTGTTTCGTGGTACAAACAGGGGTTTTTGCATGAACATAAAGAGCTGTGGGTGTACATTCAATCAAGGAAAAGGGATTTGATTTTCTCTTGTTATTGTTATTGTTATTGCTATTATGAGCTCTATTTCCCTTGCTCTACTGCTACTGTCATACTGGCTATTTCTACTACTATGAACCACATTTGATGCCAAATGACCTCAGAACTGTAACCCATGAGTGTTTCTCAATTGGGTATGTGTGAAATTAACTTGGCAGTACTTGAAACAAGCAAAATTTGTCCAGAGATGGTTGCGTGAGGGTTATCTTGACTGTTTTTCAGCATTGAAGGACTTGTGTTGTTTAGGGAAGTCCAAAAGTGCCGTCTCTCACCACTTTTCAAACCAAAGGTGGTGTTCTCACTTCTTTTGTACCAATTTTTAAATTTTTTTTTTCTTTTTTTGGTATTTTTAACGTTTTTTGATTTTTTTTGGTATTTCGAATGTGTTTCTTAAAAATTTTAGACATAAAACCATTTGAGATGGATGCTATTGATAGGTTCTGCTAATTCTATACCATCAAAATCTGAAATTCTGTAAGTACCAGTCCCAAAGGATTTTGTGATAAGGTAAGGACCAATCCAACTAGCCTCCCATTTTACTTTCTTTTCCCTCATTGCTTGGTTCTTGGGGTTTTCTCTGAACATTGGGTCACCAATTTGAAAGACACAAGGTTTGACCTTTTTGTTGTAATGTCTTGCTAATCTATTCTAATACACTTTGAGATGTTCATGTGCTATACACTGATGTTCTTCTAATAATTCTAGCTGATCTAGATGGGTCACTTTGTAATCCTCATCTGATAGGACATCTTGAAGAGTAACTCTCAAGGATGAGATCTCAACCTCTAAAGGGAGAATAACTTCACAACTATAAACCAAGGAGAAGGGTGTTATGCTTTTAGGCATCCTAACACTCATTCTATAGGCTCAAAGGGTGAGGTTCAATTGTAAATGCCAATCCCTACCAATATCATTGATGGTTCTTTCGAGGATGTTACTAATGGTTTTGTTAGTGGCCTCTACTTGGCCATTGCCTTGGAGATAATAAATTGATGAAGATTGGTGTATAATGTGAATTTTTTCACATAATTCATCATCTATTTGATTTTTAAAGTACAAGGCATTATCTATGAGAATGGCATGAGGTATGCTAAACTAACAAATGATATGGTTAAGAATAAAAGAGGAGATCTATTTTCTTTTAGAGTTTGCAAGTGGTGCAACTTTGACCCACTTTGTGAAGTATTCAGTGGCGGTGATAATCCATTTATGCCCACCAGAGGAGGGTGGATGGATGGCTCCAATAAAATCAAGGCCCCACTGATAAAAAGGGGTTGAGCTCTTGAGCTAGTGCATGAACAAGGTTACCATGGATTTGACATTTTTTGTAAGTTTTGACATAGTCAATAGAATCCTTTTCCATGGTTGGCCAAAAATAGTCCATTCTAAGAATCTTCTTTGCTAATGTGAACCCACTGGAGTGTGATCCACAAATCTCTATGTGGACTTCCTGTAGAGTGACTCTAGACTCATCCTTTTTGAGACATCTAAATAAAGTACCATCAAGACCTTTAATATACAATGTATTAGCCACCAAGGTGTAATGGGAGGTTTTTCAAATGAAATTTCATTTTTGGTTAGGTGAGAGGTTAGACAGAATGGTGTTATTATGGAGCTAAGTGATAATGGGACTGTACCAAAGGGAATCGAGAGTGTCTAGGTGGTAAATGTTAAGGGAATTGGGTTGAGTAAATATGGGTTGAACCACCTCTTCCACTAGAAACTCATATTGCTCATGCTACTCCAAGAGCTACAGTAAGGAGGCTAAGGTGGCCATAGCATTTGCTACTTTGTTCCTTTCTCTAGGAATTTATTCAAAAGTAATGTGAACAAAGCATGTCTTCGGTGTATCAACCATATGTTTATAAGGCAATAATTTTTCATCTTTGGTTTGATAAGTGTCAGTAACTTGATTGATGATTAACTGGGAGTCTTCATAAACCTATAGGGCTATTAGTTTCCATTCTAAAGCTAGCTTGAGACCCAAGACCAAAGCTTCATATTCAGCCATGTTGTTCTGTAAGGGAAGAGTAGTTTGTAAGATTTAGGGATGGTAACACCAAGTGACGTGATGAAAAAAATACCGGTGCCTAATCCATGGTGTGTGTAGGAACCATCAAAATAAAATTTCCATGTTACTGGTTCTGTCTAAAGAATGTGCATATCAAGGAAGTTAACTAAGATAGGATTGGAACTCTCTATAGGCACATCTACCAATTGATTGACAATGGCTTGTCCTTTTATCACCTTCCTATCAACACACTCAATGTCAAATTCACTTAGGATCATCACCCATTTAGCCAATCTACCCGTTAATGCTATCTTGCTAAGAAGGTATTTGAGAGGATCAATTTTGGAGATGAGGTTGAATATGTGTGTTAGGAGATAATGATGCAATTTTTTGGAAGCAAAAACTATGACTAGGCAAACCTTTTCAATGAAAGAGTAATTAAGCTCATAGTTGACCAAGGTACAATTGATGTAGTAAATGGCTTGTTCTTTTCCTTGGTCATTTTCTTGTGCTAGCAGGGCTCTGATTGATTTATTTGTTACAAAAATATACAATAGTAATGGTTTGTGTGATATCAGAGGTACCAACATAGGCAGATTCATCAAATAGGTTTTAAGTGTTTCAAAAGCTTTCTAACACTAATGATCCTACTTAAAATTTATGTCTTTATGTAGCAAGTGTGTGAAAGGTAGACACTTTTTTGTGAACTAAGAAATGAATCAGTGAACTGATTGAAGCCTACCTTGAAGAGAGCATAACTATTTCATGTTCTTTGAAGGTTGCATATTGATTATGGCTTGTACCTTTTTGGGGTCAACTTATATCCCTTTGGCTGAGACAATGTATCCTAGGAGCTTGCCTGATTTGATGCCAAAAGTGCATTTCTTGGGATTGAGCCTGACCTTGAATGCTTCTAGGTGAGTGAATATTTTGGCCAGTATGGGAAGATGTTCTTCTCGACTATGGGATTTGGCAAGAATGTCATCCACATAATCTTCCATGAATATATGTATCATATCATGAAAGATAGTGGTCATGGCCTATTGATAGGTAGCCCCAACGTTCTTTAACCCAAAGGGCATTACATTCCAACAAAATGTGCCCCATGCACAAGTAAAAGCTATTTTCTCTTGATCTTCTACTGCTATTCTGATCTAATTATACCTTGAAAACCCATCCATGAGTGAAAGCATGGAATATCTTGTTGTGAGATTGACAATGGCATCCATGTTGGGGAGGGGGAAATCATCTTTGGGACATTCTTTGTTTAGATTTTAGAAATCAATGCAGATGCATATGCTACCATTCTTATTTGATGTGGAGACAATGTTGGATATCCATGATGCATATGCCAAGGGTTAGATGATATTGGTGTTGATTAAATTTTCTTACTCTTCCTTGACCAATAGAGCTATATAGGGATGCATCTTTCTAAGCTTTTATTTTACTAGCTTGACCTCTAGTGAAATTTTAAGATGGTGGACAATTAAGGTTGGGTCTAAGCTGGGCATGTCGATATAAGACCATGCAAAGTTTATCTGTCTTTCTTTGAAGAATTCAATGAATGCCTTCCTTTCTTCTATGCTCAAGGACTATGCCAAATAAATGACCTTCGATTCTTGTTCTGTGCTGATGTTGACCAGTTTTATTGGCTCAATCAAAATAGAAGATCATTCCTTGGAATGTTTGGGTAAGGTATCAATTACCCCATCCACGGGTGCCACAATTGGGTTTTCACCTTGGGATGTGTCACTTCTATTTGTTTCCATTTTTTTTTCAAGATTAGCCACAACTTGGTGGTGGTCACTAAGGTTGTGGGCTGCTTGCCTTGCTCTAGTGTGAATAAGGTGGTTGATACTTGACTTGACCATATGCTCTTTTTTCATTCTTCATTGATGAGATGGTTCAACTGCATTAAGGTAGATGAAAACTTCACAGTCAGTTTCAAAATGAGGGAGGTGATGAGGCTTGGTTGTATCCTAGTTAATGAGTTTGGGATGCACTAGGGAAAGTGATTCATAGCATGGAAAGGGTTCAACGGGGTTTAAAGACATAATTTCATTAGATGGCTCACACGTTGTATCCATCAGATCTATGACATGGACTTCTTCTAGAGTGTTAGGGAAAGTAGAGCTTGCGAGAGGCTCATAGTAATAATCTTTGAATTCTACTAGAAAGAAGTTAGGGAATAAGGTTTGAAATTGAAACCCTTCAATGTGTTCATCATCTTCTATGCCACCCTGATGTACTCTATTTCTTGGTGAAGTGGACCTTGAACTATGAGTTGTTCTTTGTGTAGCCAAACTATTAGGGGTGGGTGTATGGACAACATCACATTCTTTATCATGGAGAGATTCCTTAGATAGTGACTCAAATTCCCATTTAGTAGAATCATCATCATCTTCATTATTGGAGGTATTTATGGCTGGTTCTTCTATGGAATGTGAACTTGAGAGGGACAATGTGAACTGTCCTTTTTTTTGGGTACCCACACCAAGGTAGAAGAGGAAGGATCATTATGCTTTGGGCAAGCTTCAGAAGAGGTTTGCACCTTGTCTTGTCCATCATACCCTACCCCTATTTTAGACTTGTTGGACCTAAACTATGCCATTAGAGGTTTGATGATGCCTGTCCCTTTCCCTAAGGGACCATCTCCTATGTATCCCATTTTTTTCATTAGGTCAAAGCCTTTCTTATGTAGGTGGGAGGAGATGTCAATGTTTTGTTGACTGATGTCTTCCATTGAGTTTGGAGGTGTGCCACTTAGTTTGATAAAATGTGCATGATATGGCTTGGTGGATGACAATTTTCCATGTGACCTCAGAGAGAGTGGGGGATTAGATAGGGAGACTAAGTACTCACCTACCCCTTTACGGTGCAACTTACACTTTCTATCAAATTCTTTCATCAATTTATCCATTTCTTTGTAGTGTAGTTGTTTAGGATCTTTTGATGATGATGGTGGTGAAGGAGTGGAAGGACTTGAACAAATCACTTTCTCTTTACCCTTAGTTGATGTTGATGAGTGGTTTTTCATTTGGTTAGTAGAGTGTGAAGTGTTTGTAGCTTTGGACTGACTGATGTCATCTATCAGTGTGTCAACTTCTTCTTGTTATGAGGGACAAGTGAGTTACAATATTGGGCAAAGTGTTGATCTCTAGGTATGGTCACCTCTTGACCCATGTAAGGAAATTTAAGGCACTGGTGGTAGGTGGAGGGAACAACTTGCATGTCATGAATCCATGGTCTTTCGAATAAGATGTTATAAGTTAATTGTACATCTAAAACCTGATAAATAGTTTCTTTCACAATCAATCCTACTCTGATTGGCAATATAACCATGCCTTTGGAGGATCTTTCTTCATTGTCATAAGCCTTGATGGTAATCTTTTTTCTTGGGTCAATGGCATCCTCTGTGTACTCGAGGGTTTTCACCAAATTGAGTGTGCAAATATTGAGACCAGCCCCACCATCGACCAATGCTCTCTTAACTCAATTCCTATGGATGAATACTTCAATGTGCAAAGGATAATTTTGTGGCTGGATGATAGACATTTCATCTTGAGCTGAAAAAGACACTTAGTAAGGGGCAACTATATTGTTGAACATGTTTTGAAATCTACTCACATCTAGGTCATTTGACACTAAGGCTTTGGTGAGTATATCTTTATGCTCTGAGGAGATTTGCAATAGTTCAAAAATGGAGATGTGGGCTAGAGTCTTGAGTAATTGGTTAACTAGGTTGTACTTGGGCATGAAGGAACTTGGAGCTGCTCAATCAAGATTTGTCATAGGTCCTGGTAGGATAATTTTAGAAGGAGTAACAACGTTTGAGGACTATTTTTTATTTTTATCTTTAATTATGATGACATTTATAGTGTCATCAAATCCAAAAATCATGCCAATGATATTATTGTAGTGATGCACATAATTAACCTTGGTTTGAGGAGGTGTGTTTTGATTAGCCTTGGAAGACTCCCTCTTTTCATGACTCATGAAAGGGTTCTTGAATGTCATATGGTCTTCATTATTGTTAAGATTGCTTACTTCAATAGTTCCATCATTTATTGATTTTTGGATGACCCCCTTAAGGGTGAAACAATTGTTTGTTAAGTGCCCCCAGTTTTGGTGATAGGCACAAATGTGTTTCTCATTCCACCATTTCAGCTTGACTTGGGGTTCATATGGTTTAGCCTTGGGTAATACGATGAGTTTATTGGCCAAGAGTGTTTGTAAAGCACTCTCATAGGACACCCCTACGGGTGTATATTCCTTAGGTATTTTAGAAGACTGATATCTTCATGGGGGAGGAGCTTGATTGTAAGAAACTTGTTGATTAGATGTAGAGGGAGTCTTCATGTTACGTCAATAAAATGGGCATGCATTATTTTTTTGAGGTGCAAAAATGGGGCCTAGTTGATTTAAAGGGGGTTGAGTTTGAGTTTTGACATGGTTGGCTTCAACTACCCCATCATTAGTGGTGTTTTTGTTATTGTTTCTCCACCATAACTTCTTTTTGTCAGTGGATGGATTAGAGGAATTGTGCATTTGTGTGGAATTTTTGGTGAAACCTTTACCATCTTTAGATAATTTATTTATGTCATTGTTTACCAAGGTTTCTTCCACTTTAGTGGCATTTTCTAAAGTGGTTTAAAAATCTTTAGGCCCTTGGAGTTGGAGCCAATAATTCATTGGCTTTGAGATTCTCTTAATGAAGATATCTGTCTTCTCTTTATCTAGTATGTCTTTATGATATTTGGCAAACATGTGCCTCCAATATTGTAGGAAGACCTTTAATGATTCACTTAAGTGTTGTTTTGTGTTACATAGATCAATCATTGTAACTTCTCTTTCAATGTTATAAGAATATTGGGTGATAAAAATAGAGGTCAATTGATCAAAGGTTTTAATATTGGAGGGTAATTTGGAGAACACTCCATGGCTTGCCCCCTAAGGCTCCTAGGAAATAGACACATTAGGTACGTTGTGTCATGGAAAGACTCCATACTTAGCATATAGAATTGCCTAAGGTGATCTTGTGGACTCGACATACCAAAATATTTATCATATTTTGGTATCTACACATTTGAGGGAAAGGCGTGAAGGTAATGCTTTTATCAAATAGTAGGGGATACACCTTTTCGAGGCTAAACTTTGTGGTTTGTGTTTTCCCTCTTTTCATCTTTTCCATTTCTAGTTTAAGTCTTGAAATTTTTGTGTGACAAAATCTAAAGGTGACTCTTCTTCATCTCATTTTAGATTGGCCACATCAAAGTCAGATGGCAATTTTGCACCTTGTACTAATGTGAGCATGTAGCATTCTTTATATTTTTCTAGTATCTTGTCCATGATATCGACAAGTTCGAGATTTTTCTAAAAATATTTGATTTTAGATTCAATACTTCTATCATCCCATGCATGAGATGAACCTATTGTGGCTAAGGATTCCAAATTTTGATTGAATAAGGGTGACTCGGGAGAAACTTTGTTTTGCGTACAATCCATTGCTGTAGTAGATTTGAGGAGGTTTAGAGATTCTGTGCGTTTGATGGTTCTACTTGCTATCCTAGCACTCACTCGTATGGGCATCCATTTCAATTTTTTTGGCACACCTATTTTGCATGGTGGCATGAAAGGTGAGTTGGATTCTTTTAGTTTTTAGGCATTTTTCAAAAAGTGAAGGTTTTCATTGATCATGATTTGTTTGTGGCAACAAGCTAGATTGGACAAGGTGTTTACCAATGTTAATAGGATAACATTCACTTTCGCAAAGTTAGGTAAAGGGATAAATGTGTGTTTCTAAACATTCCTGGCTTGATGTGCAAAGTGAGGTAATGGTAATTTTTGGGTTGATGATGATGTAGCTTTTCTTGTTTCAAAAGATGTCTTCAATCAAACATAGAAACTCTTAGATTTTATAAAATACTAGCAAGGAAAAGGGTATCCAAATTTAGCACTTGTTTGTGATTATTATGCACACAGATAGCCTCTATTTTGTGTTTTTGCTCAAATGCATCACAGGAATGGTCAAATGCACTATTTCAGTAATCAAATGCACTATTTCATTGTTCATATGTGCTATTTAAATGCTTAGATGCACTATTTTAACTGCCATATGCACCGTTCTTTGAATCAGATGCGTTGTTTTATGTCTTAGATGTGCTATTTTATAGGCGTATGCATCATAATAGAAATCAAAAGAATTACAAGAATGTTCAAAAATGCTTGCAGTATATGCGCTATTTTAAGGTTTATTCAACAATGTCTTGGTTTTGAACTTGGTTTCTCAATACTAGTTTGAAGTTCTTCTTTCTAGAAGGATTATGATCTGCATTGGCATTTTTTATTAAGTTTTAAAGCACTTCCAAGAACAATAGCAATCAAACCAATGCAAGATGTAAAAAAAAATCACACACACCTAGAAAATGGAAGAAAAATGGCTTCCTGTCAAGGTTATCTAAAGTCGGTGACTAGTGGGTCTTAGTGTTCCAGCTATGTTTAGATTTACCTCTCTTGTGACAGAGAGCTTCCCACCAATGTAAGGAAGGTTTGGCATAATCCCTTGTACGACTACTAGAGGAAGGCTATATTACAAACATAGGTGACTTGCATTCGATTAGGAATACACTATTGGGGGGCAATCCCTCTCACTAGCCTTGCTAAGGCAACTTGGGAGGTAGCCCTTCTATGGCTAGATAATCCTACCTTGTGAAAAGTGAGAAATGGAAGTCACAAATAGGTCTAGGAATCTAATCAATCGAGAAGAGTGAGAGCATATCCATACTATTTTGGCTCCCCAAACATGACAGACACAAAGGTTTAGTTACCAACACTTATACTACTAAAGACAGAGGGGCCCCTAATTAGGCTATGTGAGGGTTCTTTCTTTGTTCAATTGTGACTGATCTTTACAGAAGGTCGAGCATTCTAATCAACTTGAAGGAGTTGAGAGCATAGGCCTACTTCTTTATTAGATCAGTGAGATTGAACATTCTTATTAAGCTATGTTTGAAAACTTAGAAATGCCATACTTTTAATCAATGAAAGCCAAGGTCCACCTACCTAATTTGGAGCTAGAAAAGGCTAGGCACATTTATGAGGGTCTTCGTTCCTGTTGTGCACTGTCTGTGATCTGAAGGCTTCTTCATTAATGTGGAAATGACCTATAAGCAAAAGATATTCAAATTTGGAAGTTAGATTCAAAAAACTATAATTTTTACTAGATTCACTACATAAATGCTCATATGCGTTACAAGAAACCTTATATGCGCTATTTTATCATGCAAATGCGCTATAAGGAAATCAAATGCACTATAAGATGCTTCATATGCATTGCAAAAATGATTAGATGCATTAGAGAACTCTTCAAAAGAACTATAAGAAGATGCAGATGCATTATAGAACTATGCAAATGCGTTACAAAACAATTTATATGTGCTAAAAAAAGATTAATTACGTTACATAACTCTTCAAAAGTGCTATAAGAAGATGCAAATGCGTTATAGAACTATGCAATTGCATTACAGAACAATGTATATGCACTACAAAATGATTGGATGCATTAAAATAGAGTTCAAAATCATTAGAATATCTCTCAGAAGCATTGAAACAGAATGCAAAAGCATTAGAAGATTTAGATCCAACCCTTCTGTGCTCAAGGAAGACGTTGGAATGCTGTTCTTGCTGATATGAGATCTCTTGAATGCTATAGAACTTGTATTTGATCAAATTTGCATAAGAGAATAGCAAGAAACACAAATCTATACTAGAAATAAAAGATTAGACTAAAAAACTTGAAAATAGAAAGGCTTTTAGTTTAGCTCCATGGTGGGCGCCATTTTGTCCATGGTGTGAACACGTATTCATGAAACTTTAGTGTAGAATGCAAATGGACTAACGAAAAACTATGCTAGACCCAAGATATCATCATTAGAATGTAATCTCTACAAGCGTCTCATGTTTCCCTAACTACAACTGTTAAAATAGTTCTCAGACCAACATCTTAGTGATAGTTCTAGAATGGAATTATGCTAAAAATGTAGGTCTATAATTAAAACACATAAGATCTATGACTAAAATGCAGATTATATGTGAAATACAACTCCTAGAAATGCTCTTGAAATGATCATGCAATGAACTAACATGTAATAAATGATGCTAAATGATACAAAATGATGCTAAAATACTATGAACTTGCTACAATGGAAATGCTAAAATGATGAGTCTAAATATGCCTATAGTGTAGATGCATAAACACTTGGGTCCTTTTGTTCTTAGATTTCCCTCCTATTTATAGGATTTCAGAAGGGGTTGGGGTAAGAATCAAGATTTTCACCTTTGACTGGGGGTGAAAGTGAAATTGAAAATATGCCATAAGAGCCCAGGAGGAAGAGTCCAATAGACTTGGTTTTGAGGATAATATGAGGATTTTTCAAATTCTTTTAAATGGTAAAAGGGAGATTTTCAATCTTGTAAGGATAAATGATTTTATTGATTTAATAAATGATTTATTTTCAACACTGTCTTTTTCTTCTTCCCTTTTTGAATTTCATTTTATGAATTTGAATTGTTTTCTTCCTCTTTTAAAGTTGATTTAGGTCTTTTCAATTTGATAGGTTATTAATGACCTAATGTAATTTTTGATTTGAAAGTCTATTGTGTTTCTTTTGATTTTCTCTTTAATTTGCATTGATTGATCAGAATTGCATGATTTAGGTCTTTCCCAATTTTTGGGTGTCTACAACTGCAACAACACCTAGTGATAAGATAAGAGATGATTGGTGGGTAAGTCATTTGAATCATCTTAGTGAAGAAAATGTGAGTAATATTGATGTATATTTTGCATGCTTAGTTGATAAAGTGGATGTTATGTCTTCAAGTAATGATGATGATGATTCTGATTTTTCCTCTTAACATGCTAAAAGTCTCCATGAAGATGATGTCAAAAATGAGTTTAAATTTTATACTAATGCTTTATATGATGAAGATTTTGATGATCATCAGCCCATCTTTTGTCAAAATGTTCAAAGAGGATCCTTGAATGGACTTATCAATCCATTGTTTGAAGAAGACATGGAAGTTTCAAATTTTGTTGAGTTAGATGCAGATGATGACACACTATCATACTACTGTAACAAATTAGAATGTTGTTCTTCCATATGTGATAGTGAATATTCTAATGATGTTGCATTTTGTGAGCTTGAAGATAATGTACTTGATGGAGTTGTCTTTGAAAATAAGCTATCACTTCATTGTAAGTTTTATGATGATTCATATGAGGTAAAAACTAATTAGCATTTCAATTGTGATTATGAGGGTGAGATGTTAGATGAAATGGTTATTGAAAATTTGCCTACACCTTGCAAGGATTTTTATGATGAATGCTTTACTATGAATGATCCATTTTCTGATTGTGAGGAATCAATGGACAGCCCTAGATTAGTTTCAGTCATTGACAACGATAATATTGGTGAGTATAAATTTGAATACTTACTTGAATGTAAATTGGCTATACACAGAGATACACATTTTCAAGGTGTGTCTGATCTTTTTCCCAAATTTGATTGCATGCATAATTTATCTATTGAAGATAATTATTAGTTTGATCCTGGTATATCTAAGTATGATGACCCTTGTTTTCATAATGAGAATTATGTTAAGAATGTCCCTAGTATGCACTATTAAAATCAGGGAAGTTATTTTGTTTTGCAAGCTGAGCTAATTGAGAATTTTTTTGTGTTTGGTGAAACTGATGGAAAATTTTTTTCTAGCTTGCCTTAGGAGATGTAAATGAGTATCAAGCATTTTATAGAGGTAAGAAGTTTGGAGAAGTTTACGTGGCTTGGGGTCACCATCTTGTAAAGTTAAAGTAGATTCCATGCTTTCAATAATTATTCGAAGAATTTTTTTGAAGTGGTCATCTTCTTCTAGAGATTTGAATTCTTGTCATCCTCATAAGGGGTATGCATCCCTAGATAGAGCTATTGATTGGACTCAAATTTTCATTCCTGCTTTGAGTGTCCATTCCAAATTTTGAGTTGCTTTGAGCCCTAAAGGCACATTTTCTTGCTCATGTACCCGACTATCATATTAAGGTCTAAGAGGTGTTTTATGTTTCTAACACCTTACACTTAGCCTATATATGCATTCTATAATGATAAAATGACATTCTGAGTCATTCTACGAAGTTCCATTTTGAGTAGTCTCCAGTTTTGCATTTCTTGCGCAAGTGTCAAACAACGACAAAAGGCTATGTTTGCATTTGAATATCTAGTACCTGGTCAAGATTCATGTTTTTCCACTTTGAGGATATTTAGTATGAATACCAAAGAACCTATGTTCCAAGTTTCAAGTCATTTTGACATGTTTTGACAAGGTTTTAAATGCGTCAAAGTTGGTTAGTTATCTCAATTGTAAATTTGCATATTGTTCATAATTCTAGGTAGCCCTATTTGACAAGTTATAACATTTGACTAGTTGACCCAAATAAGAAAATTCCTTTTGCATCATATTCTAGGTGTTAGAGATTTTATATGCTTTATATTTGAGCTTATGATGAATCCATTTGATCAGTTTTTAAATGTGATTCAAATGCAATTTATAACTTTTTTTGGTGTTATGAAATGTAGATTGGTCGGTACCCCTGTTCGGGATGTTATAACTTTAGATCTACAATTGCTTGGATCAAATGGATTGTACCCCTATGATCTACACCAAAAATAATTCAAGTGTTCCAATTTGCAAACCTTGATGAATCTATCTGCACACTTTCCCATGGCCATTCCATTTGCAAAAACACTTTTCTGCTATTGTTCCCTGTCCTGCAAATTTGAGTAGCCCACTTTGCACCGTTCCAAATGCATCCTATGATTCATCATGAGTCAAAATCACATAACTAATTTCTCCTCATGGAAATGAACTAATTTCCCAATTTTCAAGCCTTCAAGTATCTATTTTCCCTATTTTCAAGGCTCAAACTAGATGCAATTTCTAGTTTTTTTGACAATTTGATTTGCAGGCAGTTTCAACTCGGCAACTTTGAATGTCAATATCTTTTTACTAAATGGTCATCATGCTATAGGATCTGATAGGATGCAAAAATACGTAACAAAATATCAGCACGTTAGCTTTCAAGGCCCAATTATATGTTTGAGTCAATTTTTGAAGCCGATTTTTAGACCTTCCTATTAGCGGATCATAGTTTACAAATGGGTGATAAATTTGGTTTTAATGATGATTCAATGCACAATTTTTGATTTCAATCAGTTTGAGAAGATGAACGGATCATTTTGTAATATTAGTTATTTGAAATTTTTTTTTTTTCTTAATGAAGATTTTGTGCAAATTGAAGTTTTTGAAAAGGAAAGATTGACAATTTCTAATTGTTACAATCTTCACCATATGCATATCATCATTTGAGTTCAAATGAATGTACATGATTAGGTGTATTATGAATGACAATGTAGCTGAATATGTGCAGGGGACCATTTGTTCGATTATATATGTCAAAAGTGTGGACTACAATGTTTTGAGCTATAGAAGATAAATGGATGTTTTAAAGTAATAAGTGGCAATGAGTGGAATGCATTGATTATTCTAAGTTTCAAATATTGTTAAAAAATTATGTTTACATGCACCAGTCATGAGATTGCAGCTGTTCAATTGCAATGTCATCCACACCAACTAAATGGGGATCTATAGAAAAGAGTCTTCATCCATGTTGAGAACACTCAAGACTACAATAGGGTTGCATTTTTTTTTGTTACCATGTATAAAAACTAATCAAACTATGTGCATACATTTTTTCTCACTACCATTAGAATGGGGCTTCATATCAAAAATAAAACATATCCACAACAATAGAGTATAAGCATCCATGACATGGGAGCTATTTGGAGAGGAGCTAGAGTGAGAAAGAATACACAATGAGCTCCAGTCAATGAAAGAAGAGTTTCCACACTATGACATAACAAGGTAGGCAATAGAGGAGCCAGGTTCTCCATGATTAGCAGCAAATGCTTTTAAGCCACTCATGACAAGTGAAATTTTAGAGCACCCCATGCTAAGAAAAACACACCCACGACTATAGAACTGGATCTCCATGCCTAGCAAAGCTACAACTTATAGGGAGGTGCCATCTCTAGGAGGCAGTCCATGTCTCAAATGCAATGGAGGCCACAAATAAGAGGATCAGGGCATTTTTTCCTTGCAACAGCGGAAGAGGGCATCAAGAAGGTTTATCTCACATGTGTATGTGGATGAAGTATGGTTATGTTTAAAAACATGGGAACTCAATAAGCTTTGTGTCTAAAGACATGAGCTCTTTTGAGCCAGCCATAATCACTCATATGTGGAGGGGCCCATCCGACAAAGGTGGATGACATCAGTATTGTTTTGACCATCAGGTGGAAGGTAGAAGAGTATTTTTGTAGAGACACATGGCAAGCTATCATGTGGTCAAGAGCCAAATTTGGAAGGGCTCTGATGTTAAGATCATGTCAGGGGTTGGTTTCCAAGGAGCTAAGATGCTACAAAAAACCCATTGCCATGTGATCATGAAGTTAAATGCAAAGTTATGTGATGTTTTGAAATTTCATGAGATCAGGAGAAGAATTTCATTGTATTATGATGCTCCAAAGTTTTTTGTAAGATCGAGGAAGTTGAATTTGTGGGTGGAGATATTACAAAAATGCATAAATTACAAAATTAATATTGTGTAGATGAATGCATGGCCTAGCAGGGTAAAATGACAAATGAGAATTTGACAAGTGGCAAGGAGATTTAAAAAGTGAATATAAAAAATAAAAATATCAAAGATATTTATCATATAATTTTCAAATGATAAAGGATTTGATAAATTTATGATTTCATATAGTTTATGCTATATGGATTTTTAAATTTTTCATTTTTTTACTTTGTTCATGGCTTGGGGGCCAGGATTTTGAATCAAACTCAGGGCACATTTTTTGTCCAAAAGGTGCAATATGATATACCGATGAAATCGGGAAGAAATGAACTTTCCATTTCTGCAATCAATTTTTGCACAGGTGTTCACTAGAAGTAGCTACATGAGGTTTTGTGATTTTGGGGAAATCTCAGTGAAAATGCAGATTTATGTTTTTAGATGAAATTAAGATTAGATTTGGCTAGAATTTCATCAAATTTGATTTTATTGGCAATTTTAATGATGATTTGATTGTTTTAAAGGTAGTTGGATGTAATCAAGTGTTTTTGTCAACAATACAATTAAAACTTCATGGGAAAGGCATAAGTGACATGCCAATATCAGATTTGTGGCTCCAGCTTAGATTGATGTGTATCTGATATTTTCTTATGGAGATATTTTGCTGATTATTTTGAGGGATATTAGATATTTTGTTGCATCATTTATGGTTTTTGATGGCAGGCAGATGAGGGAAGATCAGTTTCAACAACATTAGATTGAAGACATCTTAGTGGAACACATGTCAATTTCAGTGTCTAGATCCTAAAATATCTTCTCTGCTATATATTCTGCCTCTCTATTCATTGTAAGGGTTCCAATTTTTATGACTAGTGAGACAAAAAGGTTGGCTCTAGTTTTAGAGTTGTGATACCATTCTCAGTGTTCCTCTATTATGGATTGTAGTAGTGTATTTCTTTTGAAGCATTTTAAGATATATAATTATTCCTTGGTGTTATTTTCAAAATTTTGACATACATATGATGTATTGTTTTCAATGAAATTAATACAAGAACTTCATTTTCTTTAGTTTCATTCTGATTCTCATCTCCTTCCTCTATTATCTACAATCTTTTGTGTTTGAGAATGAAGAGCTTAAAATCATTTGCAATCCTTTAAGGTTGTATATCTGGATAGGTTTTCTAGTGGAATAAAAATCCATGTAAATGCTTGTTTACATTGATAGGGTTGTACGTTACACCAAAAGGATTCGACAATAAGTATGAGAGTTTTTATGAAGATTGATGTCTATTTGCAAGTCAGATAGATAGATCAGATGTCTAGATATAAAAGTATACTTCAGGTATCCATATGTACGTTAAGGTTTAGTTGATTCCCAATGGATAAGGGACTGGTCAGCTTAGAGGGTGCATGTTCTCTATTATTGCATACCTGGGTTATGTGTAGATCCAAATTATCAATCAAATATCTTTCCCTTTATGTTTAAGAGTTGAAAGAGTTTCCCTCACTTGGTTTATTAGGTTCATGTGCTATGTTATTAGTTATTTCACCCATGAATTCTTGTATAAACATAGAGGATTAAGGGGTTTTATCTATTATTGAGATTTAGTTATATGCCTTTACACTCGTACAATATAAAGAATCTGAGGTTCACCAGCCTAGGTCTTGTAGAGCCTAAAGAAGAAGAAGGAATGAACCTTGTAGTTGACCCAAGATTAGTAGTCAAGTGTATCCATTTTAGAAATTTTCTATCCTTAGATGTACTAGTTTGGTTTCTTTGTTATTTTCAAATCTATTAAATTAGGAGCCAACATGCCAGATGTTGGTAATGTTACCAATGCTTGAGCGACTTCTTGCTCCTCCTTTGGTATGTCCTTTTCTTTAGATCTCCCTTGATTAATTACTATTTTCTAACTTGCGCCTTGTGTCTGTGCTGTTGGTATAGATATATCTATCTATCCTATTTGTTCTTCTATAGTCTTCTTTTCTTCTACTTGCTTTTGTTTAACTTTGTCAATTCTTATAGTTGTGTCATCCTTTATTGATGTATCTTCTGATGTTTGCATCAAATGTTGAGCACTGGTAGTTGAAGGGATAGGAAAAGGTGGTTCTTGTGTAATCATCTTATCCCTTGTAATATCAATTACTACCTTTTGAAGTTTATCAACACTAACCAATGCTGGATTCTCACACAATCTTGCTTGTAGTGTGGATTGGTTAAGGATCTTCTTCAGGTCTTTTGCAGTTAAGGGATTGATGTTCTGAGCTAAGCTATTAGGAACATCCTTTACAATTAGAGTATCTATAGGCATTCTTGTGTCATGTGGAGGGCTCATGCTCAACTTTTTTGTGTCTTGCACACTCTATTCTTCCTACTACTCTTTAGCTATAGCCGTGTCATTTGTTTTCTTTTGTGTCTCTTTCACAATAGCATCATCTTTTCCTCTTGTTGCTTGATCTTCCTTGTCTTCCTCTTCTTCTCCATTATTTCTTCCCTCAAAGGGATCCTCTTCTCTTTGTTTAACTATTGTTAAGCCATATATTAACTTCCACATTTGAGTGGATTTCTTTACAACATCCTCAATATTATTTTGGAGTATGCTGACTACTCTATATTTTGGTTTGGTGCAAATCTTCTACCATACTTCTTATTTGCCTTGATAATTTGACATTTTGTCAAATATAGCATTACCTGGGCTAGTGTTGATTCCCTTATTTGTTTCTCCAGGTTTAAGCAATAACACCATTTATTTTTAACAATTATATACAACTCCTTTGGCATTGTATTGTCTAGTTCAAGTGGAGTACTCTTAAACTTAGACATCATTGCATAAATTGATTCTTCAATCAGATTTTTCTCTATTCTATCGTGTTTTCCAAAATCAATATTCTTTAAACCTATCATATCTACACTATCCTTAATGTTATCATAGATATTTTCAAGATCAGATTTAGGTGTATGACTTACCACTCTAAATTGACTTGTATCTTTAGACTCTATCTTTTCATCATCCATTTTAGGTTGTGCAATGTACTTTCTCCTTGGTTTCTTTGACATTGGGCCCTCTTTCTTAGCAGCCTTTTTTTCTCTTTTTCTTGCTCTTTGGCCTTTTGAGTAGTAGCCCTTGTACTTGCTCTAGTTGTTGGTGCTATTGGCTTTTCTAGGCTGGGCTTCATTGTTTTCTTTGCTTTTGGTTTGGCCATAGGATGAGCCTTAGCCTTTCTCTTCTTTGGTACTAATTGAGCTAGTGCTTCTCTGATTTCCTCTTCCTTGTCACCTTCTTCTTCTTGGTCCTCACCCATGCCTTGGGTCAATGTTAGAGATTCTTGAGCTTGTACCTCTTCTTCTTCTTCACTATCTTCATCATCTTCTTCTTCCTCATCACTAAATTAAGCCTTGAGTTTCCTTACTGGTTTATCCTTCTTCTTTATTGTAGAAGCTATCTTCATCTCCATTTCAACCTTAGAATTCATTACATCATAGTTGCCAAATATCTTAGCTATTTTGTCAATCTCCTCTGCTATGAGTGTAGTAATGGCAGCTGAGGCTTCATCAACATTTATCTCACATCCTAGGGGTCTCAACCATCTGACCCTAGGTACTGCTACTTGAATGTATGTGTAATCAATATCTACAAGGAAACATATATCATTGTAGTGTTGTTATACTAAGGAAACAAGTATCCTCAATCTCTGGTTCATGGACTTCTTGAAATCTTCAAAATAGCTTGTCATAACTGACTCAAAATTCTCTCCCATTTGCTCAATATATTCATTAATTTGGATAGCCACTGATCTATTGGTCTTCATCCAATTTTTCCAAAGGATGGGAATTCATTTTTCAAATAGAAGAATATGCACCCAAGGATTGATCCAAAGTTACACTGTGCACTTTTATTCTTTCTGATGGCACCTAGGTTTTCATTTATCTATTACAATTGAAGTTCTGCAAGATCATAGGTGTGATCTTTCTTAACAATTTTGTAACTAACATCCACTACTATGTAGGGCACATTGTTTAACCTACTTTACTAATAAAAATTATGGGAAATAACTCTAATAGCAAAATCAAACAAAGGATCTATAATGGTATCCATGGTCATTCCATGCTTGTTCCATTTAGCACCTGTATTCTTCTCAATTGCCTCTTTGGAGTCGCTATGTAGGGTCTTATTCTAATCTAGCATTGGATAACCAGCCTTCTTATGAATAATCCTTTTTGAAATGTTCATCAGTCCACCCTCTAACCATAGGCATCCATCATGAATTCTACTCAAAAATATTTTGATCCATTTAGTTTTGAAAATTATAGGGAAATCTAGGGCACGGGTCAAACCCTTTCTCTCCACAATCTTAAATTCTTTCTTCAGTATTCCATTTTCACACAATTTATCATATGCTTGTCTTATCTCCATGTCAACTTTATTTGTAGTTGTAACATTTTCTCACATCTTGTACCATTATGACTTTAGGCAGGATTATGGATAATGCACGTAATGGATCATTTTTATAAGCAATGTCTTGGATGGCCTTGAAATTGGGTTGTTTGACCTCATTGCTAACTAATTGAACCTCAAAAGCTTCTTTCTCCTAGTATTATTTAAACTAGAGGCAATTTTATCAAACTAGGGCTTATCAAATTTAAAACTATGCAACTTAGCTTATGAAGAATACCTTTAAGATTCAATGAACTGGTGTTTGATCATCACTAGAATCCTTGCAAATGCTTCAAACTAGTTTGTGAATCACTTCTTCACTCTACTCATTCTTGCTTTGAAATTGTAATGACAAAAAATAGGAGAAAATTGACATTATACCTTTCAAAAATTTGCAATTAATGCTTGGTTGTGTACAACTATAAAACTCAACATCAACATAATTACTATTCCATTTGACATCTATAGAGACTTCCTTGACTTAGTAGCTACTACAGACTCGACTCTAATAGTCTTTGATTAACAACTTAGCATTAACTAGTTTTTCACTCGACACATATAGAAGACTTTTCATACTCTAGAACAATATGAAAAATTAAAGACCTTAACCTTGAATTTTCCATGAATTCTTGCATTTTAATTCATGCTAATGTAATCATTTTAGTGCTAATTTCTTTTGGAACTGATGTATAATGAAACACTTTAAGTATTAGTCCCACATACCTCTTATTTTCTTAGTTTGATGAAGTGTGACCACTTGACCCATTGGGTGAAGTGATTCCTTCTCCATTTGATGTACCATTAGCATCTTTCTTCTTCCATATCTTGTTCATCTCATTCTTGATGTGTTCAACATCTGCCTTGCCTTTACCTTTAACAAATCCATAGCTTGGTACCTTGGACCTAGTTGGACAATGATTGCTGATGTGACCAGTCTTGTGACAGTTGAAACATATGGTTTGACTCAACCATCTATTGTAGTTACCACTAAAGTGTGTCCTGATGTAGTTTTTAGGTATATGCCCATATTCCTAACAATAGTGATAGCTATATCTTGTATTGTAATCCTAGTTATAGGAGTTTTCATAGCTTCTTACCTTTGTTGGCTTGCTTGATGACCATGTGGACTTGGATTTGCATTCAAAGGCTCTATGTCCATGCTTCTGACAATTATAGCAGTGTCCTTCAAATTTTGATGCATACACAGTTCTAGTTCTGCATTCATGTGCCTGATGACCTTGTTTGTTGCATTTGTGACAATGAGTCATGTTGTTAGGCTTAGCATTTTGATTTGCATTCTTAGTCCTGCAAACATTAGCTGTGTGTCATTTCTTATCACAATGGTGTCAAGTAGGTTTAGAGTTCTTACCTTTATGGTTCCTTTCCTTAGCAGCTTTGGATGATTCTCCTTCTTTAGTGCTTGTATAGTCCAATCATGATGTATCTCTACTAGATCTAGGGGATTTTAGTAGTTGCTCAAAGCACTTGATGGCTTCATTTGGCTTGTTGAAAAATTCAACAAATTATTTTTCTCTTTTCAGGTCATTCTGCAGCTGTTCATTCTACAACTTCAAAGTGGTTATATCAATGTCCTTGACTTTCAACTAATGATGAGCATTCATCATTTGGCTTAAGGTGTCCAATTTCATATTTGAGATCCTAGATAGCTTTGTTGATTTTTATTCCAATCGATTTGCTAAAATTCTTTTGTCTTCTTCAATCATGGCCTTGTCTTCTATAGCTTTCTTCTTTTGTTCAGTCACCTCACATAGTAGCATAGCTTGTGATTCTTGCTCCAACTTGAGATTTCTAATATCTTCATTTTATTCTTTATTCTTTTACATTAGATCTACAATTGCTGCATCGAATTCATTGGAGTTACCATCTGCAAATAGCTTTGTGGTGTCACTCTCTTTGTATTGTGTGTCAATTTTTGCTATAAAAATCTCTTTCCTTCTCTTTAGGGAACTCTTCAAAGCATCTCTAGCTTCATTCAATTGATGTATTATGAGATGTATCTCAATCTCCTAGTTCTCAATGATCTTTTCCAACTTGTAGACTTCCATTTCAAGATCTTTTCTCTAAGCTGTAAAGCTTCTTCTTCTGAGAACATAGCTTTGATACCAATTGCTAGAATTACAAGTAGGAAAAATGAACTACTAGTGGGGAGGTGAATTAATAGTTAAACATGAACCCATAAATTTTTTTACCACTCATCCATCTCATGCATTCAATAGATAAACTTGAAATAACATGCAAAGCACAAACATCTAAAACATGTAAACACATAAGCAATCACACATTTGACACTTGATATGATTACCCAGAAACCCTCCAAATGGGAAGGTAAAACTAGGGTGGGGATGACACCCACAATTCTTCACTACTGCAACAATAAAGTGTCACCAATTAAGGTTACAATGAGTTGACCATGAGACATGATCTAACTTGCGAAAGGCCTAGCCTATTAAAGGCTTACAAGGATTGTTAAGTCCCACCTTGCTAGAGGATTTCAACACCTTGTTAGAAGTGTTCTTGGCTAAAGGACTTCAAAACATCCACTTGGAATGTCACCCTATTAAAGAATTTACAATAGTCTATTAGAACTACTTCATCTAGGATATTTAACTAAAATCACCTGTTAGGATGTTTCATCATAGATCTTATGATTAGCTTTGGTAGCTTGATAAAAGATCAGATCCATACTATGTCCTTCTTGATCCTCTCTAATATAATATGTCAATGTTGTATCCTCTATCCTTTTTTCTTCTCAAAATAATTCTATAATTTTCTCTCTTACAACTTCTAAGTCTCCATGCAAACTTCACTATTCTCTACCTTCGATTACTTACACACTCACTCTTAATGAAGTTTAGGGTTTCATCCTTCTTAAGAAGACTAGAAGACTTAGGGTTAGGTATGAATCTATGGCTAAGATTCATTCTTTTTTCCCTTTAAAACTTCCCTTTTTATGATTTGGTGCATGTAATTACATAGGGAATCTGCTTAAAAATTCACCCTTATCTTAAAAAAATCGTATTCTGTTCTTAAGTCAATTGAAAAATGATTTACATAGTTTTTTGTGAAATCTCAAACAACTATGTCAAATCTATGTTACTCGACACTGAAGGTTACTGATGCTTGGCACATACTAAAATTTTATCTCTAACTTGGCACTTGAACTGCTTGGCATCTACTATTTTCTTGGCACTTGAATCACTCAACATGTATTGTCTGCTTGGCACTTAAGTGACTCGACACATGAGTGACTTGGAAATCATTGCAACTCAACATGCATTATTTTTACATATCATACTTGACATGTATTACTTATTTTAATATGAACTTAGTGAATGTTTTAAGTGTGTTGACACTTAATTTCAAAATCAATCTGAGATCAACATTGCCTTCTCAACTAAACAAACTCTGGTAAGCTCGGTAGTCGCATAAAACTATCTTCAATGCCTAAGTGAGCTCAACATGCACTGATTGATATGATATGTCATTTTGTGTAACATCAAGGACAATAGACAATTAATCAATTGTTTCAACATCAACATGATTCTAAGCTAGTATGTGATGGATGAAAGAATGAGATGAGAAGTAGAGGTTCTTCACAAAGCTCTTCAAAGATTTGAATGAGAAACTTACAACATAATAATACTCAAGAGTGTGGATGCCTTGACAAGGGTAGAGCTCTTTCTTTTAAAGTCATACAGATGGTAGAGATCAAGGTCAAGATGATGAAAGATCAAGAGTAGAGTTTGAAAATAGGAGTGGTCCATGTGCACACACAAGTCAACCAATAAAATAGAAGTTGAATTCCTATATAAGACAAAAGTCACAAAGCCTTTTCTTTTAATTTGTAAAAAAGAAAAAAGAAAAAGTGGGTTAGAAGAATGGGGTTTTTTTAATTTAATTAAAAGGGGACATATTACTTTAATCAAATAATGAACTTAGGATAGTATAATCAAACTATAGGTTATAATCAAATTAATTGATTATTATCAATTTGGCCTAAGTAAATTATTTAATAACTTAGTCAAAATGTTGAGAAGGGGGTTAGTAGTCTAGATGACCATTTTTATGTGATTACATTTGCCCCTATTTGAATAATTTGTGATCAATCTAGGAACACATTACGTCAAAGAGAATAGAAGCCAAGTAGGAAACAATAGATAGAGATATCTGACTCTGAAGAATGAAATGTGGAAAGAGATAGAAAATCCTAAATGTACAACCTAATAGAAATAGTATTGAACACTAGGAAAGAGATGATGTCAAAATTCAAGAAGAATTCTAATACTTAGCAAAGAAGATATATCGAGAGCAAATGAAAAAATCAAACATATGCTCTTAAGAAATAAATACTTGTAACAAGCGATGATAGAGTATTTTTGCCCCCTTGGTATTGAAATCAAAATGAGGTAAGGGAGATGCAAAAATGAGCTAGACATGGGAAAATCAAAATATGTAAGAGCCTGTGATGATAGATAGATGAATAGAACCAAAGAGTGACCATAAGGAAATGATAGAATGCCCCAATTTCACCAGAGTTGACCACAAAGGATAAAGCATAAAATTAGGTCAAATCATGTAGAAAGGTGATTTTAGACATAAAAATGTGAATTAGAGTAGATATAAAGTGTAGAAACAATGGAGATATGAAGAAATGAAGATTTAGAGATTAGACCTCAAAAGGTCAGCTAACTTCATAGAAGAAAGTAGAATTTTAAAATGCAATTTTGACTATCACAATAAACTTAGATTTTGATTTTGATCCCGAAAATGGATCTAGGATGTCAAAATTAGCCAGGGGTACAATTTTCACAGAATTTTGAGGATTTTAAAAAATGCTAAGAAGAGGGCTAATAGTTTAGATGACCATTTTTAGGTGATTAAATTTCCCCTATTCGAATAATGCATGATCAATCTGGGAACACATTACATCAAAGAAAATAGAATCCAAGAAGGCAACAATAGATAGAGATATCTAGTTCTGAAGAATGAAATGTGAAAAGAGATAGAAAATCCTGCATGTACAACTTGATAGCGATAGTACCAAACACTAGGAAAGAGACAATGTTAGAATTCAAGAAGAATGTTAATACTTAGCAAAGAAGATAGATCAAGAGCAAATGAAAAGATCAAACATATGCTCCTGAGAAATAGATAGTTGTAATAATTGATGATAAACTATTTCTGCCCCCTCGAGATTGAAATCGAAATGAGGTAAGGGAGATGCATAAATGAGCTAGATATGAGAAAATTTAAATATAGAAGAGTCCATGATGACAAATAGATGATTAGAACTAAAGAGTGACCATAAAGAAATGATAGAATTCTCTAGTTTGACTAGAGTTGACCACAAAGGATAAAGCATAAAAATGAGGTCAAATTGAGTAGAAAGGTGATTTTAGATGTGAAAATGTGAATTAGAGTAGATATGAAGTGTAGAAATGATGAAGACATGAAGAAATGAAGATGCCCCAACGAAGATTCGAAGATTCGACCTCAAAAGGTTAGCTAATTGCATAGAAGAAGATATAATTTTAAAATGCAATTTTGACTATCATAATTAACTCAAATTTTGATTTTGATCCTGAAAATGGATGGTAGACATCAAAATTAGCAAGGGGTACAATTTTTGTAGAATTTTGAGGAGTTTGAAAAATGGGTCAAAATTAGGTCGAAAGGCTATATAAGGTGTCCAAGTGTCATTTTCAAATCATTTTGTCTTTTGTGATTTTTAAGAGCTTGTCAATGGTTGAGAGAGCATCATGGATTTGGTAAACATTCCAAATGATTAACACCATTTTGAGTGTAGTCAGTTGCACAACCGACCAACCCACTACGAGGTGCCAATAAGTTTTCAACTTTTTACTACTTTTTTGAGCATTAATGACCCTTTTTTGCACATTTGAGGAGTTCAATATGGATTATTGTGTGATATTTTAAAAATTATCATATGAGTACTTTAAAAAATATCACATGATGTTTCACATTAGAAAAGTATTGCACAACTTGTTATACATTTGTCTCATGATTCATACCCAAATGTTGCTCAAACTAGTGCAAAATGTTGCTCGAGAAAAATGAATTGCTTAGGTATATTAAAAAATATTTCATGACATTTGATTAACATAGTGTGTCTCTTACATATAGAAAGAAATGTCACACATTCTATTTTTTGTGTTTTTTAATTGATTTTTGCATGTTTGCTGATGTTTATTGATGTTTTCCTATCCCATGTTGTAGATGGTGTTTCTGGAACTTCACATCAGAGCCCCCAAAGTTGTAGGGTTGCAAGTTTTAGGGTACCTTATGGATGAAGAGAAAGCCACCATAGCTAGCATGGGGTTGAGGTGGGTTACGCGGATGCCCCACATATGGTCGAATGCTGGGTTGTTGACTATGTTAGCCAAGCGATGGCATAGCGAGCACAACACCTTTCACTTTCCTATTGGAGAGGTGACCATTAATTTATGCGGATGTGTATGAAATCTTTTGAGTATCCTGTCATGGTGATCCAATGAGTTCTAGGTTTGATTGTTGTTTTACATTTTCAAGTTTTGATATCCATGTGAGGTATGTTGATGCAAGGTTTGGTTATATGTCATAGGTATACTATTATCAGACCTTGATAGAGTGGATGATGGTGATGCAAGAGATGTTCCATGACATCACCATTTTAAATCACCATCTAAGTTGGGAGTGACTCATTGATGAGTATGGTGCTAATTACCCATTTCCATGTTTACTATGTTTACTAGTTTCCCAGGCCTTGGTGGCTGATAGGAGCTAGTTCAACTTCCCACTGGGATGGGGTAGACTAGTGAAATATTTGATTGTACAACCTTAGAGGATAACATGGGGACCAGCCATACTTGTGGATATGTGTCATGAGTTGCATGAGGTGGTATACCATGTGGGTGACTCTTGGGCAGTGCTAGTACAAATATGGGCATGGGAGCATATTGTTGTAATCTAACCATGGGTTTAGCCATGGAAGTGTAGCCATCCCTACATCTTTGGGTATATGGGGTTTGTCCCACAGAAGCATAGTAGAGATATCACATATTATGAACACATTTTGGATAAGTTGACAACATTTGTGTCACAACCATACCGAGATTATCATAGATGGTCTAACTCCTAGGAGCTGAACTATATGTGGTACAAAAGACCACTAGTGGGTAGGCATTCAGAGATAGTTGAGTGGTTTGTGATTAGTCAGGTATGGTGGTAGTTTGTAGAGTAGTAAGTGGTATCAATAGAGATAATTATGTATGCTCGATTCCATTTAGATGAGGGATGAGGTTGACTACCCATGCTAGATTATTAGATAACCGTCCGGGAGATAACAACCTTGGTTCAGACACCTTGGGATTATTGTCTTGATGTGACAGATATAGGGGAAGACCCAACATATTTGTACAAGATGCAGAGGCATCCATTCCCTTGATTTACACAACCAAATACTCTACCCATAGTAGTAGGACATAGAGGAGGTGGAGGTGGCAGAGGCAAAGGTGGAGGCAAAGGGGGGAGATAGATGGAGGTCAAGAGTGGTTCTTGATTAGGGAGAAGATCAATGTGGGCATAGGTAGGAGGAGGAGGAGGTGCCATTGAGGTGACACAAAGTGGGATGAGTGGAGGTGCAGGCAGAGCAACCAACTAGAGGAGAGGATGATCAAGGTACTAGGATTTGGGCTTTAGAGGTAGAGCTATAGGAAGCTCACGTGACCATTTCTATGTGGGACCAACAACTAGTGGATGCATAGGTAGAGGATGATAGATGCCAACGATCTCTTAGAGATGATTTAGCAGGGGTTCAATGAGAGATAGAGTGGTAGATAGCCAGGGAAACCTACTATCATGGAGTATACATTGTTGTAGTCCCTGCGAACTGACAGGCACCTATGTAATCAGAGAGAGCTAGGAGATCAAAGGGTGTAGTATAGGTGCCAGATAGGGGATAGGTTTCTCCACCAGGGCCACCACTAGTTGTAGAGGGTAGGAGTCAATATTAGGCCCAGGTTGACAATTTTTGTAATTGTACTCCATATATTTTAAAGATGGATATCTAGATTTTGGATCCCACATATGTAAATGTATTGTGACACATTGATATATATGAGATAATGGATTTGATTGACAAATTTTGTGTACTTGTCTCATTTTGATGGATGTTTCAACATTTTAAGTTTTCACATGATGTTTCAATTTCTTGCTCATGCATGTGTTACTTTTATGCTCATGGATCTCTCTCATTTATGATGTTTAGATCTCATGTGTATGGTATAGACTTATATTTTTGAAACATGTAACACTTGGATCGATCAAATGTGATTTTTAGATTAACCCCTTATGATGATAGGATAGCAAAGAGGTGAAGTGAAAGATCAATAAGATGAAAAGACATGAAATAAAAGAAAGATATGAAAGTAGTTAGCCAATATGTCCATGAAAAGATGAAGGGAGAGCTCTCCCCATATGCATAAATGCAAGACTAAGCTAGAAAATGAACCTAAAATGTAAGCTAATATGTAAAATAGTTTAGTAGCAAGAAACACATAAATTTTAGTCTCTTATTTCATCATTGAGTATTTATTAGGGACATCATGAGATCATACAACCATCACTAGAGTAACTATAAGGATATGAATATGATCAGTATTAGATAGGAATGTGGAAATCCAATCTAAGCATTGAAGACATGTAAGTCAAGATGGCTACATGATTAGATTCTATAGGTTTGATATAGAAAGATTACATCTGTATCAAGGCATAAGCATCAAGATAACCATGTGGTCTTGTAAAAATAGTCAAGGATGATATGTTTGTAAGTCAAAGTGTCAAATAGGACTAGAATGAATGCTTTTAAACATTGTAGATGAAAAAAGTATACCCACAAGCAAAAAGCAAGAAAACATGCCCCATGCCCCTAGTCTTCTAGTCCATGACATTCTCAAAAGACTATTAGGGAGGGAACACGTAGCAAAGAAGTCATCATAGATGGCACACAAAGTAGATAAAGTTCATCATAGATTAGTCATTTAAATGTGTGTGTGTAAGTCACTTGGCCACTTCTTTGATACTGAGACATATTGCGAGACATCTGAGACTGTAGATAAATTATTTGAAAAGTGTTGAGAAACACTTGATGTCAAATTGGGGGGGGGGGGGGAGTAGTGTTGAGAAATACTATTTTGTGAGTTGTCAAAGAAACCCTAATGCACAAGGAATCCCTAATAGGCTAAGCAACTATGCCCCTAAGAAGAGGACAAGAAGCAAATTCAAGATAGGAAATGTGTTGAAAAGTGGGTGATTGAGATTGATAAACATAGGTGCAAGGGTCTCAAGTAGTGCTTGTTTCTATGTTTTCACCACTTGATAGATTTTTTCAGGATTTTTTTCAATTTTTTTGTATTTTCAAATTTTTTGATTTTTTTGGTAATACATCAAAGTGCCTATTCCTAGGTTTTCACTAAGATGATCATTTTTTTGGGACCTTTTTTGATTTTTAGGATCAATAGATATGTACAAGAGAGCTGAGCAGTGAGCCTCTAAGAATAGAACTTCTTCAAATGTAGGACATTTTTAGGGTCTACAAGTTCTTCCCCTTTAGGAGTAGATAGTTGATAAGTACTAGACCCAAATACTATTGCGATAATGTATGGGCCTAACCAATTAGGTTTAAACTTTCCCTTTTGCTCTCTGTGCAACTAATTTTTTGGATTCTCTCTAAGCACAAGTTCTTCTACTTGGAACTCACAAGGATGAACCTTCTTGTTATACTGAGTAGACATGTGCTTTTGATAAGTCCTCATGTGATCAAAAGTAGCCTTGCAACATTCATCTAGAGTTTCTAGTTCCTGAACTTGCATAGCTCTATGATCTACACCAGTTATCAATCCATGTAAGGAGACTCACAATGAGGGGATCTCAACTTCTAATGGGAGGACAACCTAGGAGCCATAAACTAAAGAAAATGGCATGACCTCTATAGGAGTATGGATGGTAGTTCTGTAGGCCCAAAGTGCCAGATTAATCTGTAAGTGCCAATCTTTTCCTAAATTGTGAACTATTTGGTCCAAGATTTTTAACAATGTTTTGTTAGAGGCCTTAGCTTGCTTGTTCCCTTGAGGGTAGTAAATAGAGGGCCAATGTTGTTTGATTCTAAATTTCTTACACAGTTGTTTGAGGTCCTTGTTCTTGAATTTTCCTTCATTATTAGTAATAATGGAAGAAGGAATACCATACTGACAAATGATGTGATTTAGTATAAATAGGGCAACATGTTTTCCTATAGTAGTAGATAGTGGCAAAACCTTAACCCATTTGGTGACATACTTAGTTGTTGTGATGATGAACTTGTGACCACTAGATGAACTTGGATAAATTTTTCCTACCAAGTCAAAGGCTCATTTTTGAAATGGCCAATATATCATAGAGGGAATCAACTCACAACCAGGAGCATAAATCAAATTACCATGAAGTTGACATTTCTTACAGGACTTGACATAACGAACAACATTAGCTTGCATAGTTGGGCCAGTAATAACCTACCCTAAGAAATTTTTGAGCAAGTGCAAGGCCATTAGAATGTGCCCCACAAATGTCATCATGGACTTCAACTAGTTCCTTTTTGGACTCTTCTAGCTCTAAAAACCTAAGCAATATTCTATCTAGAATCTTCCTATACAAGTCACTAGAGGCCAAAGTTTAATGTGAAGCATTGCAGAGGAGTTGATGTTTTTGGTTGCATGTGAGATTTTCAGGAATAACCTGATCACACAGGTAAGAGAAGATAGCTATATAGTGGAAGGAATTGTGACCTACAATAGTGTAAATCAGCTAGTTATCTAAGGAATCATAAGTAGGATGACATAGTTCTTCCACTAGGAACTCAAATTGTGATTCATGTTCTTGCAATTAGAGAATAGATGCTAGAGTGGCCATAGCATCGACAACCTTGTTTTTTGCTCTAGGAATTTGTTGGAATTTCACAAAAGTGAAATAGTTCCTTAGAGCATCAATTGACTACTTGTAAAGTATCAATTTTTCATCCTTTGTTTGATATTCATTGTTCACTTGATTTATAACAAGTTGGGAATCTCCATAGATGTGCAATTTAGTAATTCTCTATTCAAGAGCCATTTTGATCCCATTTATTAATGTCTCAAATTTTGTAATGTTGTTTGTGCAAGGGAATAAGAGTTTGTAGGATTTTGGGATTGTATAACCATGAAGGGAAATAAAAAAGATACTTGCTCCAACCCCATTCTATGTATGAGAACTGTGAAAGAACATTTTCCAAGTTCTCTCAGTGATGTACATAATTGAGGCATTTGGGAACTAAATTTGCATGGGTGTTGTATCCTCTAGTGGAAAATCAGCTAATTGGTCAGCTATGGCCTACCCCTTGATGGCTTTATGTTTGACATACTGAATGTAAAATTATGAAAGAATCATCATCCATTTAGCCAGACAACTGGTAAGTGCAACTTTACTCAATAAGTATTTCAAGGGATCAATTTTAGGAATCAGGAGAACTGTATATGCGAACATGTAACGTCATAGTTTTTGAGAAGTAAAGACCACTGTAAGGTAGGCTTTCTTAATACTATTGTAGGGAATTTCATAAGCCATCAAAGTTTGATTGATGTAATACATAGTATGTTCTATAACAGTCTCATCATTTTACGCTAATAATGCTCTTAGAGAAGAAGTTGTATCTAAGATGTACAAAATCAAAGGTTTTCCTGGAATGGGTGGCATCAAAATTGGAGGTTTAGCCAAGTACCCTTTTATTTGGTCTAAACTTTTTTGACAATATTCTTTCTATATATGAGTAGAGACTTTATGTAAAATCTTGTTAAAAGATTGAGCTTTATCAGCCAACTAAGAAACAAATCTTCTAACAGTTGTAGACATCCTTGTAGACTTCTAAGTTAGCTAATATTTCTTGGAGGAGGAATTTCCATGATAGCTTGCACCTTTTTAGGATAGACCTCAATGGATTTTGCTGATATAATGTAGCCTAGCAATTTTCCAGAAGTGACACCAAAGGCACACATTTTTGGGTTCAGCCTATGTTGAAATTGTTCCATATGGTCCAATATTAGACTAAGGTCTTCAAGATGTGTGTCTCATTTTCTAGATTTAGCCAATGTGTCATCAACATATTCTTCCATACTTTTATGCATCATGTGGTGGAAGATGGTGGTCATTGCTCTTTGGTATGTAGCACCAACATTTTTGAGCCCAAAAGGCATGACATTCTAGTAGAAGGTTCCCCAGGCACATGTAAAAGCTATATTTTCTTGATCATTTGGAGCAATCTTAATTTGGTTATACCCAAAAAATCCATCCATGAGGGAGTACATTTTATAACCTGCCATCATGTCCACTATCATGTCTATGTTTGGTAGAGGAAAGTCATTCTTGGGTCACACTTTTTTTAAATCTTTGAAATTAGTACAAACTTGAATGGATTTATTATGTTTATGTTGGAAATATATATGATAGGCTATGTTACTGAGAGGGGAGGGGTGAATTAGTAACCAATAAAACTTAATCCTTAAGTAGCATTTAATCCTTCATGTGTATTCTAATCTAATTGCATGTATGAGAAACTAAAAATATTAAAGCATTCATAATAGTTTTGACACACTATTTGGTGACCTAAAAACCTTCCAAATAGAAAGTAAAACCAGGGTGGGGATGATACCCACAAGCTTTAGTATTGCAGTATAAAGTTAGCCTGTTAAGGCTTACAATGATCACTTTTGATGATCTGCCCTCTTAGGAGCAATAAGGATTGCTAGGTCCACCTTGCAAAAGAATTTATAAATATACAATGAAGTATGCATTCGGTAAAGAGATTTACATAAGACTATTAAGTCTACCTTGTGAAAGGATTTGACTGATCCACCTGTTAGGATGAAATAGTAGTTAATCTATGATCTACAACTTGGTTTGTTGAATGGGATTCCTTTCTAGTAATCACCTTGCTATGATAGATAAATCTTTTCTTCTCCTTATACTACTATTCTACTCTTTTCTACTAATTACATTACTTTTATATCTTACATTGGACTTGATACAATACATTACATATATACCAATCCAATTACAAATTAACAAAGTCAGCTATCGTACAAGTCTACACAAATTACACAAAGTCAGCCCAACTATAGAGACTCGGGTTCTAAAGACTAGCTTGGTGAGGTTTTGATACTTGACATCCATTGTCAATGCTTGGCATCATCATGCTCTTGGTAGACATAGAAGCTCAATCCATACCGGATCACTTCCAAGTAGTCCTGAACTTAGTCTACACTAGTGACTTGACAAATATTGTGAAACTCAACATATAAACTAAATCAATAGATTCACACTGCATAGCTCAATCAATGATATCACTATGAGCTTGGTATAAATGGAATCACTTGGATAACATTGAGTGGCTTGGATAACACTAGATTCACAGTACTATAACTACAAACTAGGTAAGCACTGCATAACTCAGTTTGTACTAATAGAGTTGACATACACTAAGATGCTCAGTTTACATTCCTAATCATCACCATGGTAGTAACTGCTCGATGCAAACTAAATACTATCCCTTGGACTTGATAGCAATTGTATAACTCTGTAGAGATTGAAATGCTTGGTTAACACTGTTAACTATACAATATTCTTAGTAGATACTTACAATCTAAATAAGTGTATGTGACTAATAACAAACATGACTATAATGTCAATAATCTCCCCCTTTTGTATTAGTCACAAAAACACTTATCAGTCAAAACTAAATTCAAAATGTTCAAGAACACCTTTTATCCATCACCTTGTGTTTCTAACTTGGTAGAGTATTTTGTTTTTGAGATTTTTCAAAATTGGTTTTGTAAGAGATGTATCTCTGAGTATCTATACATGAATAATATTATAATGCTCTCCCATACATAATATATAGTATACTATACATCTTTTCACATTTGATATATACATTTTCTCCTATTTTCTATATACTTCATCTTATACTGTACATCTTCTTTACAATATACATCTTTTTTACAATATACATCTTCTCTCTCTTTTTGACATTAATGCCAAAGATATGCTATAGAATATATAATAATGCCAAAATGTGACAAGAAATCTAAATGTTCCTTTAAAATTAATACCATTGTCTTGTCCCAATTCTCTTGCAACACCTTGCATATGTGCAATGCAATCTGCACTTCTGTAGATTGTTCTATCATGTGGTCTACAATTGAGAAGTTGTTATCATGGATGAGAATTTTAGCATGTGCAATATGTTTTTGTAATACATCCATGTTTAGGAGAATCATGCCTTGAATGTTTATCAATGTAGCTCTTATTTTGGTTTCTTCTCTTAGCAATTCTACTTACATATCAGTTAAGAATCTAATCTTGTTGTAGTGGGTAGAGCTATATCTCAGGTCAAGTTACAACAGTTGTGCACTTGCCTTCAAATCTTCATCAATCTTTGATAGTTTATCTCTTATTTCCTTGGTGAAAATTGAAATATCATAGAGTTTACTGAATAGTGAAGACACATTGTTGCAAAAGGTCTCCAATGAGCCTAGAATAGTAGATAATTCTACTTGATGAATAGCGATTTGCTGAGCAATAAGTTCCAAAACTTTATTCTCAAATTTATTTTTAGCTCTGGTAGAAATCTCTCTTGTCCATTCAAATTTTCATTGAATTTTTGGACTACCTTTGCTAATTGATTCAAAATTGGTTGAGAAGTATCAATCTTTGTGTTTAGTGGCTCTACTAGGATATTGTTTGCATCTTCAATTATTTGGAATTCATTATTTCTTTCATCTCTAATCCTTTGTTTCTTACCTTTATTCTTCTAAAGTTCTCCAAATATGAACATTGATCAAGATTGAGGTTGGAGCTATCCCAATTTGGAATAACAATCTCCTCATCAAGATCAATTTCTTCTTCCTTCTCTTTTCCTTTACCCAAATATTTTGTAATTGGTTAAGGCTTGGTCTCAACTATCTTTGCACTTATTACTTACATGCCAAGAATGGAAATAATTATGGAAATAGTAGGACTAGCTAAAAAAGTAGATACTACACTTAGTGATGAACTACCAATAGTAGAAATACCTAGTGTAACCAAAATTTATGTAGAGGAATGTGCATTTTGCTTGGTAGATGAAGTGCTTGTCACTTCTATTAGTGAAATGCTGAGCTAGATAGGTGCAAGAATTGATTGAGTGCTTTTGCTTACAATGTTTGACACAATCAATCTTGTAGTAGTTTTCTCTAAGCTAGATGTCTTCAATATTTGGCTTGGAGAATGAGGAAGTGAGGCTATGACTGCTGAAGTAATTTTCTCTAGGTCAGTCTCCTTAGTGTTCTGAATTTTAGGTAAATCTTCCTTGGTAGCTTCCTATCCCTATTGTACTTCCTAATCATCTATATTGTCAAAATGAGTTACTTCTTCATCATCAATTTCCTCATATTTTTCATGCTCTTCATCATCCTTATCACTGACACTAACCACAAAAATCACTCGGCTTGTGAAGAAGATGAATGTTCTTCAATGTGTTTTTAGCATTCTTCACTACATGTTCAATGTCTTTCAATAGTACAAGACAAGTGTTGAATCTCAAAGTAAGTATTTCTTCATTCTTCTTCAGAGATTCTTTCACTTCCTTATCACTTAAGCTCGACATAAGTTGCCTCAGGGTCTGCTTATATATGTCTTTGGTAGTTTTCATGGCTTTCTCCCATCTTGGCTTAATCTTCTCCATTAGAACATTCAAAATTTTCTAAGCAAGCTGGTTTGGAGAATACTTCCACTTATCCATTTTAGATATTATCATGTCCTCTATTTGCTTCTTCTCCTTTGTAGTCCTAGTTTGATTCCTTAGTGCTTTGAAGTTTGTAATGCTAGATCTTGACTCTAATTCTTTCGTCCTTTTTTGGAAGGTGGGTGGAGGCCTTTTAAAGATTACATATCCTTCTTTTCCCTCAGTTAGTAGAAGAGTGGTACTAGTTTTCAATTTTGAATTCTCTTCTTCTCTTTGTTGACTACCTAAGGGAGTTTGATTTCCAATTCAATTCTAGCCTTTGATTCATCATAAGTGCCAAAGTATGTAGCATTTGGGTCAACATGATCATTAATTAATGCCTCAATAATGTCCTTGTTTTCATCTATTTTTACCTCATAACCTAGAGGTTTGACCCATATAATTCTTGGTACATCCTTCCTCCATATGACTATACCTTTAGATGGGAAAAAATTTGGCACATAGAAAAATAGACAAGTTAGGAGTGAACTAAACATACAAATATTGTTCTTTGATATTCTTATACTATCCATATTCTTGTTGAACTAGTTCAACACCAACTCGACAAGGTCAAGTGACAGTTTATTCTTGACCACTTTGTTTGCTAGATCCATTGCTTCACATGATATGTTGTTAAGTTTGCCCAAACTATAAATTTTATGAGTAATGAAATGTATCCCAAACTTTAGTTCCATATCTATAACACAACTGATCTTCATTCCCTTCCATCCCACTCAAGAAGGGTTTTCTTTTCAAGCTTGACTTGACTTGGGGTTTTGGTTGTTTTTTCTTTTGCCAACAAAGGAAGACTAGTGATCCTATGGATCATCATCTTAGTTATCAATATAGGTCATCCCAACCACAATTGACCATTATGTACATGACTAAGAATGAATATTATCCATTTGATTTGAAAATTCCATGGCATATGTAGAATATGAGTTAAACCTTTTGCTTTAAGATGTTGATGCTTTGGTTTCAACACACCATTCACACATAATTCTCTCAATGATTCATCCATTTCCAAAGTTTTAATATCTTGAATAACACACTTAAATTATGAAGGAATATCATTGATGAACAATACATTTGATGGAATTTGTGATTGAGCTCCACTCAGATCTAGGGTTTTAGGAACAACAGGACTCAACTTAAACTCTAGTGCCTTCCACTCCATGCCTCAAACTAACATATCTAATCCTTTCTTAGATTTTCTAGTGCATGCCATCTTTTCTTGGTAGGGTTTGAGAGTACAAAAAATATTTAATAATAGTTTGCTCAAATTTCTTGAATGCTCTAAAGATCATCTTGCACAGATAGCTCTTAGAAATTTGTAGTGAGAAATGACTTTGATTTTTCCCTTTTCACCAAAATTTACTATAAATTCCTAGTATGATTGTTCGCTCAAATGATAGACTATAATTCACTTCACTTACATTAAATTCTTAGTAGAGTCATTCATGACTTAGTAACCACACACAATCTAGTTACTCTTGACTTTGCTCAATAGGGTTTTACAACTTGACTTTGCTTGGTAAGGACTATAACCCAATCTCACCTGGTAATGACTGACATCTTTTACTCAGTGATCCCTTTGCATCTTGAATTCTGATTTGGATCTTTCATTCTACTACCTAGAATTGATGTGATATGTCTTCTTCGAAATCCTAGTTTTAGTTCTTCTTGCAAGATATCAAGTAGAAATGTTGGAGTCACCCAAATCTTGAGCGACATGTTCATTATTGCTCGGACTTGCATTCTTAGTAGATTTTGGAATCGATTGCTATCTCATCTACTTTCTAATGTTATCAACCTTGGATTCCTTTTCATCTTCTATTCTTCCAATGTTCATACAGTTCTTGGCAAGATGACCAAGTTTTGTACAAATAAAACATCTTTTGGTAATGTCTCTTGTCCTCATGTGATGTTTTACAAAATTCATTCCAATGGGTCCATATTCTCCATAGTAATGACATCTGCACCAAGTGTAATAGTCCCAACTAGATATAGCTTTTACAATATGTTCTACTGGGTTCAATATCTTAGTTTTACATTCTAATGATTTGTGCCCATGCTTCTTACATTTGTGACATTTGCCTTCAAACTTTGGTTTCTCTTTGCATTCATTTTCCCTATGTCCATGCTAATTGTAATTGTAGCACTTACCATTTAATTTGGCTTTCCCATTGCTCCAACATTTATTTAATGTATCTCCTATGTTACCATAGTGACTGCAAGTAGGTCTTTGATTCTTTTGAGCTCCTTGCTTGAATGATTCACCTTCTTCTATATATCCAATTCCTACTTTTTCCCTTTTGTCTATAATGGCTTTGCTCATTCAACTGATTCATGTTTGCTTGATATTTCATCATTCTCTCATTGGATTTCCTTTTAGTGTTTATATCATTTTGTAATCTTTCATTTTCTGATCTTAGATTCATGATTTCTTCATTTGCATTGGTGAGCTGATCAATGAAGTCTATCTCTAAAGGGATAGGTGCTAAATTTCACTGTTCTTTCCTTCTATCTCTTCCTTTACCTTATTTTTATCTTCCATGACTTCAAACAATCTTACTAACTAAATTTCTTGCTCTCTTCTTAGCTTTCTTACTTCTTCTTGAATATTATTATTCTTTTCCAATAGTTCTTTGATTACTTCATTAGCTTCATTTGAATTGCTTGAATGGATGTCTTCAATTATTTCTTCAATGTAGAGTTGGTCATTCATCTGTACTACAAGATATTTTCTTCTTTTTAGGGATTGAGAGAGTTTCTCCTTTTCTTTCTTGAGTTGTCCAATAGCCAATTCCAAATCTAGCTTCTCATTGTCAATAGCCTTTTCAAGTTTGAATACCTCCATAGCCTTTAATCTTTGCTCAAGTTGTTAATTTTTTCTTCTTCTAAGAATAAAAAAGCTTTGATACCAATTGTTAGAAATATATATGATAGGCTATATTACTAAGAGGGGAGGGGTGAATTAGTAACCAATAAAACTTAATCCTTAATTAGCAATTAATCCCTCATGTGTATTCTGATCTAATTGCATATATGAGAAATTAAAAACATTAAAGCATTCATAAGACTTTTGATACACTATTTGGTAACCTAGAAACCTTCCAAATAGAAAGTAAAACTGGGGTGCGGATGATACCCACAAGCTTTAGTACTATAGTATAAAGTTGGCCTATTAAGGCTTACAATGATCACTTCTAATGATTTTCCCTGTTAGGAGCAATAAGGACTGCTAGGTCCACCTTGCAAAAGGATTTACAAACATAAAATGAAGTATACACTCGATAAAGAGATTTACACAAGACTATTAAGTCTACCTTGTGAAAGGATTTGACTAATCCACCTATTAGGATGAAATAGTAGATGATCTTTGATCTGCAACTTTTTTTGCTGAATGAGATTCCTTTCTAGTAATCACCTTGCTATGATAGATAAATCTTTTCTACTCCTTATATGGGTGTAGCCTTTGTAATTCACTCTTCTAACCTTTTTTTCTAATTACATTACTTCAATAGCTTACATTGGATCTGATATAATAAATTACATATATACCAATCCAATTATGAATTAACAAAGTTAGCTACAATACAAGTTTACACAAATTACACAAAGTTGGTCCAACTGTAGAAAGTCAGGTTCTGAATATTAGCTTGGTGAGGTTCTGATACTCAGCATCCATTGTCAATGCTTAGCATTGTCATGCTCTTGGTAGACATAGAATCTTGGTCCATATTGATCTCTTCCAAGTAGTCTTGAACTTGGTCTCTAAACCGCCTCACAATAAGTGTTCCATAGTCATGTGCTAGGCCTGGCTTAGGAATAATCTATTCAAGCTAAGGACTACTTTTTCCCTACCATGAGGTGTATTTAGATTGTCAACCCAAGGACGTATACTTGAAATGGTCGGCACAGTATGTGCACTAGGTACCTTAATGAGTCATTGTGCTTGTGCTGCAGGAAAGTAAAAATGCAAAGGAAGGAAACTAAACTACTGCTGTGGAAAGGAAAATACTAAATCTATTAATGTTGAAAACACAATGACAAGATAACAAAGATTCCATCTTGACTCATCCACTAGTCTGTTCTCACAGATGCTACAGGAATGTTCATGAAGTGTGATGCTACAAGGAGGAATTAACTAGCTACACCTTACTTAAAATACTGCTAATGCTAGTAAAATAAATCTATTCTATCCTAATCTAATCCACCTCCCAAGTGGGCCCCCTTGGTTTTCTTCTCTAATCTACCAACGCAAGATAGAAGCTAAGGAGAACTAATTCATTTCATTAATCAATCATTACATGATTCAAAATTGTAAAACACAACTACAACAAACTGTGAATCAGTGTTCTCTCTTACTCGATAAAACTTATCAAAAAGAAAAACTTCACACATAGGAGTCGATCCTGACATATATAGGGAATCTACTCTTTATTACATAATAGAATAGTAACATCTTAAGTTAAGTCTATAGGAGAGAATATAGGAGAACAACTGAAAGCAGAAAGGAAGTGTTGGTGTTTTAAAATGCACAAAAACTACTAAGCAACAAAATGCTTAATACCAAGATAACAGTACATACACAATCTAAAGACTAGCCAATTCTTATTAACAATTGCATATGCAAAGTACTTGGACCCAACTTCAACAAAACCACAGATGGTTTTATGCTCTTTTGGCTCTGCAAAACCAGGGCGGGTATACCCAGGGATGATTCAAAATTGGAATAACTGTATGAGGTTTATTCTTAGTTTCATTCTGATTCTCATTTTAAAATCCTCAAAACATATACATAATTCCTACTAACTTGATAAACACATCCCATAAAATAGATATGGCCAAGAAATCTTCTATAGATCTGCAGATGTTCTTAACAATAGTGGCTAATTGAAGTTAAAATATTCCATGCTTAATTTTCCCTTTGCTATTCCAACCATACCATTGTGAATCTCTTTTGCTAAAAAAGTGGCAAAATCTAGAATGGTACTCATTCCAAATTGAAGGATTTGAGCAATTATAAGGACCATAGTGTATATGAGAAATATGTTAGCAAGTAATACTAATCTATTAAAAGAACAAAGCATTAACTAGCATAAAAACCATAACATATATGAGAGACAAAGTGAAACCCTCAAATGAGAATATGAGCCATAGAATGGCTCTCCTAATGAGGATGGTCACTTGCTTTGGGGATGAGTCTATTTTCTTAGATTTGGTATGTATGCTCAAGGTTCTCAAAACTAGCTTCAATGGAGATGGAAAATGGCAAATTGGTAGCTTTGTGAGCTCTCAATTTGGCATTATAAGGGTATGATTGATGGCTTTTGGTTCTCAAACTAGCATTATAACTTTGGCTTAAAGGTTGTGATGAAATGGCTTGGGAGGGGATTCAATTTATAGGCTAAGGGCTTGAGGGATGGAGGGTTAGGATGCAAGGAGAGATGAAAGCTTAAGGAGAGCTAGGATGCACTCAAAGGGGAGCACATGGATTGTGCTTGTTTAGCACCAACCAGGGAGTGACACATGTCATAGGGTGAGTGGATGGAGGCAAGGGGATGGATTAGTTAACAAAGGAGGCTCACGAGATAATATCTTCATAAAGACCCTTCATAATGGCTTGTAAGAGCAATGAATGGGCTTGTAAGAGTCTTTATGGCCTTTGTAAGAGCATTGAAGGCTTAGTGGTTGGGATATTTTGGAGGGAGTTGAGATTGTTGACTTTCCTTAGCTTAGGAAAGTCTTAAGCTTGCTTAGGGAATGTGACAACATTAGGGGGTGGATTAGGCTTGGGTTTAGGATTAGATTAGGGATGTTAGAGATATGCAAGTGGATGGCATTCATGAGGGTGGGTGAGTTAGTGGCTAAGCTTGGTTAGTATGGGTGGATGGGGTGGATTAGGCTAAAAAGGGGGTTTAGGGGTTATTAGATTTGAGGTCTTTATTTATCAAATAGATTTATTTAATAAATGAGGGTTTTGGATAGAAGAATAAGATTTAATTGATAAATAATAGGTTATTTGATTTATCAATTAGGACTATAGATGATTAATTAAATTAATAAGCTACGGGATGACAAAGGATTAATTAAATAAGAATTTAATTAATGATGCCTTTAGAGATAACTAAATAGGATTACCAAAGCAGTGTAATAAAATTTAAATGTCTACATTTTGCCCCTCTTTGACATAGTGTTGAGACAACACTATTTCAAAGAAGTTTGAATGAAGAAGACACGAGGAAGATGTTTTAGCAACAAGGTTGCCCCAGTCTCGGATAAGAAGAGGAGAGACTAGACTTAGATGATGCCCCCTCAAGAAGGTGGTAGAGAGAGAAATGAGACTCGACAGCTTCTTGAAAAGTACAAGAAATTGAGACGAGCAGAGACATAGATTGGCAAAGAGGAGGGGCTGAATTAGCTCAAACTCTCACTACGAGAGAATGATAAAGGAGAATCAGAGGCACAAGCTTAAGACTTTTTAGGATTGGGGGGTGATGAAGGAGTGGAGTGCTATAAAAAAGGAATCTAGGATAGGGAGATAGATGATGAAATGATAAAGCTGATGCAAAAAGATTTCAAAGAGTCAGATTGGTGAAAGATGGGTTTCGGAGATCCCTAGGACTAGGATTGTGGATCTCGAAAGGTGAGGCTTGGTGGATTGATTTGATTGGTGGATCCCTAAGACTAGGATTGTGGATCCCTAAAGCTAAAGGTGATGATTGATTCAAAGAGATACTGATGCATAAGCTGGGGTAGGAGAGACAGATGCTAGATATGGATGGAGTATAATGGAGATGAAGGGAATCCATTGAAGCTTATTGAGCGAGGGGATATTTCAAAGAGAAGTACCACCATGTAGTTGAGAACTAGATTTGCTATAGGACTGTTGGTTAATTGCCAAGGTTACCAAGAAAATCAAGGCCTTTTTACCAGCTGTCCAGAGGACTGACAAACTGACTCAAAACAAACACGCAAGGATTGCCCTAGTATCACACATGAATCCCAGCGGAAGCATCGTGGACACGACACTAGATGACCCACAAGAAGAAAAGAAAAACAAACAAAAGACCTAATCAAGACCTTACGCTCAGATTACCCCATTCACAATATACCATGATATGGAAGATCGTGGTAACCTTGAGGAGGGAACAAAAGATTGCTTGGAAAAGATATTTCAAGACCCAAAAGGGAAGATTCCAAATCAAAATAAAGTGAAAATCCAAAAGAGAGTCATTTGCCAATGAGACAGGTAGGACGAGGTACTAGAGGACCAAGATCAGACATGAGGAAAGGTATATCCTACAAGGATCTATCGGAGAGCACCTATGCTGATGGATTTGGATGAGTGATGCATCTGGCAAGCTGAACTAAGAAGGATAACACTTTGGTGACAGGAGATCTAGCCAAAGGATGCATTGGAATAGCTAACCAAGGGTTGTGTGATGTGTGCAAGATGCTGATCAAGGAGGAATTGATACAAAAGCTGGATAGATACAATGGTACTAAGCTAAAGAGGATGTACAAGCTGACTGACCAAGATATTTACAAGATGAAGCTGACCAAGATAGTTACAAGAAGGAAAAAGCTCAGGATGATAGGATAGCAAGATGGTTCAATGTTGTGCAAAATATGAAAGCTAAGGATGGGGTGATAGAAAAAGGTATGGATTTGGCAAGATGCATCCAATGATGATGATAGATGTGCGACCAAGGATGGGAACAATGATAAGGTTGGTGGTAGCTGAGCTGATAGATGGCACTAGAGTGAATAGCTAATGAGAGGATGACATTGGATTTGCATGAGGATAGCCTAGAGCGAGATACCAATGATAAGGGAGGATGGACAAGACAAGATCTCCAAGGAATACAGTACCCCTAGTCAGAAGATGACATGTGGAAGGAGGTCTTACAATGGATGTGATAGGATTGAAGCTAGGATGGAAAAGCTGAAGGCGCTAGGGAGATGGATGATAGCTGGGATGATTGGTTGAAGCTATAGAAGATAAGTGGATCGTGATAGATAAAAGATGGAGGATGAAAGATTAGGTGGATAAATTGGAAGATGGAGCTGGATGGCAAGATGTGACCAAAAGCATGAGGATGATAGGCTAAGCTCTGGATGACTGGATTTCGCATGACGCTTGTTTGCCAAGTTTTCATCATGGTACTTGTCCAAGGCGCTTGAATTGCCAAGTTTTCACCAGTGGAAACTTTATTTTTCTTTATTTTTTTGACTTTTTGACTTTGGACTTAGCTGGAATGATTTTGGCTTTCTTCAGCTATTTTTGGCTTCTTTTTGGGATTTTTCACTGGCTATTGGAATGTTCAATTTTGTTGCTAGCTGTTGGTACACCGGATGTGTGATTTATGCAATAGATTGGATTAGATGGGATTGGTGGTAGGAGATGGAGGGATGAAAAGGCTGGAAAGGAGCATGAGATGGGGATGCTTGCAGGATCAACATTGGCACATGTTGGGATAGGTGTGAAAAGAGCATATGGGGGATAGATGGTAGATGCGGGCTTGATGGTGGATTTGTGGAAGCACGCTTGGGGATATAGGCACCCAAGATGGAGTTAGGAGATGGGGGACATGAATCACTAGATGGGGGATTAGCAATGGTGCATGTCATTATGCATTGGGTTTCAACTTTTTTCTTTGGGATCCAAATGGTTATGGATTTTTTTTTCATAGGGTTTTGCATTGTTTTGCATTCTTTGATTGAATTTTTCCTTTTTGGAGTATGTCTTTTAGAATAGACATATGATTGCCTAGGATGTGGATTTTTAGCTTTATGCATTTTGAAGTTGGCATTCACATTGCTGTGGTAAGCTTTGGGAAGATGGTTAGGAGAATCTTTGTGAGATGAAGAGGATATGGAAGAGCATGTAGGAGGATGATGATGGATGATGTGCCCTGATATGTGCCTTTGTTGATCTTGCGTAGGAACGGATGGAATAGGATTTTTATGACAGCTGATAGGAGGATGGAGGATGGTAGATTTTGGGACATAGGGACCCAAAATGGATTTAGCGGATGAAGGGGGGATATGGTAATTTTTTTTGGGTTGCAAAGATGGTGGAGGGGGGTTGACATTAGATTTCTTGAAGGAGTGATGGGAGGCTGGCATGGTGGGCCTGGAGATAGGCTTGGTTTGGGGATGGCATGTACCAACACTTTTAGATGGTGAGCCTTTGGATACATATCCAAGACCATGAAATCCTAGATTCTTTTGTTCAATAATAGGCTTTATGATTCCTTGCTCTTGTGGTCCTAAACATTGAACTTGATAATGCCATCGATTGAGCATTTGAACTAGCTAAGGATACTTTTTGCTTGCAAAAAATGGTGGAAGTGCTTTATCAGATGTACTGCAATGGGGAGATACTGTTCTTAATTCTTTTGCTGAGAGGAGGCCACCATGGATGAATGTAAGTGAACCAAGAGGGTAGATTATAGATGGTGGAATAGCTTGGATAGGTGGTAAGATGGAAGCATGGAGTGGAGGAGATGGTAGGATAGGATCTTGATATAGCTGATGGGATGAAAAGATATCTTGCAGTAGAGGAGGTATGGCCTGGAGTTTTGGAGATGGTGACTGCACTATGGATGGAAGACATGGTATGATGATATCTTCATTTATGCTTTGGGGGATGTCAACATTCTTTTGGGTATGATCTTGATAGGATTGGATTGGAGTCGATGGTGCGATAGGAGGTGAAGGGATGGATTCTTCAAAGGTAGTGGAGGGATAGAGGGGAGATTCGGTATTGGAGATGGGTGAGTAGAAGATGGATGCATAAGGGTCATTATGAGAGATTTGGGAAATGTGTGGAGGTGATGTGGATAGGATTTGGAGGGTTTTGATAAATGGTGGGATTTTGATGCTTGTGGGAAGTGGAAGGATTTTAAGCAATTTGATGGATGGTATGGGGATGATAGCTATGGGAGATAGAGGTGATATTATAGATGGGCAAGCTTCATCACTGACTACTTCACATGGTTTGATTAGATGACATGGCTTATCAACTGCTGGAGGTGGCTTTTCTTGTATTTCCTCTAGGAGATTCCTTGGAGACTCATGTGTCGGAGGTAGAGGTGGATTGATAGGAATAGCTAGTGTGATGGGGGTGGAAGATTGGAAGCTTGGTTGATTGGGTGGTGGAGGAGAATCTGGGATATCAGATGGCATGACTAGATAGTTTGGAGGAATGCATGGATTTTGGGGGATGGTTGGTGGAATGTTTCTAAGGCTTTTAATATACCCGTCATAGTCAAAAAGATTTTCATCATCATTGGAATAGGAGGTGGCAGGAGCAAGGACAATACGATCGAACACATCATGATAGGTTTGGGATTTCATGTTTTGATGATGAGTCAGATGGGGATGGGGTCTTGCATATGGATGAACACAGAAGCTCATGGTTGGATTTGGATTAAGCACAAATTTTGGATTGGCTGATGAAAGATTTCCTAGGGAGAGTCAAAGCTGCATGATAGACCTAAGGAGGATTGGCTAGAGATTTTTGGCTTTTCTGTGGATGGAAGAATTTCAAGGGCATGCTGTCAAAAAGTGAGAGTTTTTCTTTCCTATGCGTTGGATTGGTGGTGGCTGTGTCAACTTGAGGATAGACTAATAATCCTATGGGCATGACATGAGATTGACCAGTTGTGGATCCTAACCTTTAGCTCAAGGTGATGAGGGATACAAGTGACAAGGCTGGATTACCCTAGACAATGCTTTGTCAGAAGGATAACCTTGGTGAGATTGGTTGATTGGTAGGATTGATTGGATAACAAAATCTGGCAGAATGACAACAACTCTCTAAAGGCTTGGGTGTGATTTTGGATTGGGTTACTAGCAGGTTGAGGGGGATGATTTGGATGGACTTTGGATCTGGGATTGTTCTAAAGTAAAGAACTAGATAGATTTGGTTATGGCGGGGGAGCTTGGATGATTTTTTGATGAGGCAGTGACTACGCTAAGTATGCCTTGAGCTGAGATGATTTCTACTTTTCTGAGATTTTGACCAAAGTTGGCAAACATTTATTCAAAAGCTATGAACAAACAAGTAGACAAAATTTTGAAGCAAGCATGTCAAACACACCAACATCCTAGGAAGCTTTCTACAAGGATGAAATTTGGTTGAGCTAGGGAGTCCTCAATATATGCAAGGTACATGAGGCCCATATCCGTAGATAAAACCAAAAAGATGTCACACAGTCGAGAGAAGCAGTAACCCACTTTTCCTCTTTCACTTCTCAAGGGTATAAAGTTTCTTGAGGCTTAGCCCGAGTGACAAAATCTTGATTCTAAGAGAGGTGTCTTTGGATTCACCTCCTGATCTTTATACTCTGTCAAAACACTGGAGTTGAGGTCATCCCAAGGGGTGATGAAATCCCCAAGCAGACCTCCTAAAAAGAGAATCAAGGTTTTGGATCCTAATCTTATGCACCCAAGATGGCCTCAAAAGATGACAAGGGGAGAGAAGACTTGGATGACCTTGGGCTAAAAAAAATGCTTGTTCCTTTTCCAACTGACTCTTATGTGTGTTGATCTAGACTTTGCAAGCACTCATGTTTAAGAGACAATGTTCAATTCCAACTTTGAAATGCACCAACAAAGCAAAATTGATCGAAGAATGAATACAAGAAGAATAGTTAGGGTCAACAAAAAAGTAAACCCACACGCTCGAAGGCCCTCCACATCAAGTATCGATTAATTTCTTTTAAAGCATTCAAGAGTTGGTGTGATTTTGTTTTAAGCCCAAAACAAACGTGTGAAACTCGATTGTCAAGCGCGCACCCGGAGGCCCTCCATGTCAATAGTTGTTTAATTTTAGTGCCCAAACTTGAAGTGTGATCGATTTAATCTAGAGTTTTGGTCATTTAAGAATTTTGATAAAGTTAAAGCAAATGTTCAAAGACCAAGTGAGTGAGTGAGATTGTGGAACATTTAACACCTTTTACAAGTAGACCCATCTCCATAAATGGCGTTGAGATTGCAACCAATGGTTGAATTGATGGGTGATTAGAAAAGAGGTGAGTCCAAGGAACTACTCAAATTGATTTTTACAAATTTGTATTTAACTTTACGAAGTTTCTTAAATGTCCAAAAATCAAACTTTGCCTAAATTGCATGTGAAAAAGAGATTTGTTTTGTTCAATTTTAAAAGCTCCAAATGAAGTGTTTGATATTGCAATGGTTAATCGATCTTTTGCATTCAAGATTGAGTTGTTTGTTTTAAGCATGCATTCCAAGGAAAATTGATTTTAATCCATGGCATTCAAGAGTGTGTTTTGAACAACATACATTCAATGAAAAATGTGTTTAACCATTCAAGTTCATTCCACGAAAAACCTAAAAAATATGATTAAATCTGTTGCTCCAACCTGCAATAAGGCAAAAAAAGCAAATTGATTAGTCACCCAAAATTTTCCAAAATGAAAGCTTAACTATGGGAAAATTTTTTAAAACTTTTTTTGCTGTTTTTCCTACGCGTAAAAATGCTTAGAATGGTCTAAATCCTACGAAACCACTAAAAGTCAAATTTTGATTTATACTTTTTTTAAAAAAAATAAATAAATAAAAAGTGTAGGAACTGATATGTTAAAATAGAAATGCAACATAAACAGGTAGAGAAGACAGTTTATCAGGCGAAGACACCAAACTGCGGAGACGCTCAACTACGGAGACGCTAGTCTGTGGAGATGACAGAGAAAAAGAAGTGGAGATGACAAGTCAGATTTGTGGCACAAAAAATAGGAGACAAGTGGAGATGCTGATTTGCGGAGACGACGATTTGGGTTGGCGGCGGCGAAGACGACAATTTTAGGTTAGAGGCGGTGGCAGAGATGACAGAGTATTTGGCAGAGACGACAATTGAGAATGCACAGACGACAGTCTAGTGGTGGCACCGAGAACAGAAAACCAGATGGAGATGCCAAACTGCAGAGACATCAATTTGGTTGCGCAGATGACAGAGTAGCTAGCGGAGATGATAGTTTGTAGGCACAGATGCCAAACTGCAGAGACGACACTGCGTGAAAAGAGCTGAAAAATGCAAAGTTTTTTTAGAATTTTTAATTTTTTTTTCTATTTTCAGATTTTTAGAGGGTATTTCTTCTTCCTAAGTGCATTCTTTAACCTGCAAAAATAAGAAAAACACCCTACAACACACTCAAACAACAACAAACATTAGATGGTTAGTTTATAAGAACAAAACATAGGGTGAAATGGATGAATGAATGACCCATAGTTGGGTCCCATCGGGTGTGCCAAAATGTATATGAGAAATATGTTAGCAAGTAATACTAATCTATTAAAAGAGCAAGGGGATGGATGAGTCAACAAAGGAGGCTCACGGGATAATATCTTCATAAAGACCCTTCATAATGGCTTGTAAGAGCAATGAATGGGCTCGTAAGAGTCTTTATGGCCTTTGTAAGAGCATTGAAAGCTTAGTGGTTGGGATATTTTGGAGGGAGTTGAGATTGTTGACTTTTCTTGGCTTAAGAAAGTCTTAAGCTTGCTTAGGGAATGTGACAACATTAGGGGGTGGATTAGGCTTGGGTTTAGGATTAGATTAGGGATGTTAGAGATATGCAAGTGGATGGCATTCATGAGGGTGGGTGAGTTAGTGGCTAAGCTTGGTTAGTATGGGTGGATGGGGTGGATTAGACTAAAAAGGGGATTTAGGGGTTATTAGATTTGAGGGCTTTATTCATCAAATAGATTTATTTAATAAATGAGGGTTTTGGAATTAGATAGAAGAATATGATTTAATTGATAAATAATAGGTTATTTGATTTATCAATTAGGACTATAGATGATTAATTAAATTAATCAGCTAGGGGATGACAAAGGATTAATTAAATAAAAATTTAATTAACGATGCCTTTAGAGATAACTAAATAGGATTACCAAAGCGGTGTAATCAAATTTAAGTGTCTACACATAGAACTTGGAATTTGATCACCTTCATCTATCCGTAAGATCTTGCTAAGAGAAAAATATAGTGCTTGAGTTCTCAAATTGAAATGTTTTCTCAACAATGGCTTTGGGGTACTGGCTGTGATCACAGGCAAATTATCAACCTTGGCAGCATGCTCCTGTAGTGGCCCTGTTCCTAAGTACATTCGTTGTGCATCATATCTAGCTTGCAAATCATCCATATCACAATGGTTTCATGCATAGCGTAGTTAGGGTTTAGGTTGAAAGCCTCACTAAACAGCTTAGGGAAAACCCTAAAAAGGTTGATCCCAGAATGATTTTTTACCCATCCCGTGATAGGATCATACTTCTTTGCCAGGTCCATCAGTAAATCACTATCAAAGAAAATAGTGGGGACTATTAATTTTCCAATATCAAATTCCCAAACATTTCTCATAGGAGTGTCTAGTTTTCACTCTGAAAACCATTTCTTAAACAACTCCAGACCTCCCATGGAAACCTGGGCATCTCTTATCCAATTAGCTTTGTCATAAAAGCCTTCTGCCACAACTAATCTAGGGTTTTTCAGAATGAGCTCCCTCCCCTTGGTTATTCTATGCACTGATAAGGGGAATTGTTCAAGAAAATCATTATGCATAGAACATTTTAAATAATCCTTTTGTCCAATAAACTCTTTTTCGGGAGGCATTTTGAATGAACTTTAGGAAATTCACAACAACAGATGCTTCAAATTTACTCAGAAAGTCACAGAGCACTTACCCACCAGAATTTGCACTTCTGCACTATATGATGTCTTCTACAATTTTACTAGAGTATTAACCAAGAATTTTCGTGCCCTAGCTCTGAAATCTTGAATACCCTAATGTTCTTTCTGCGCTTCGGTGATTCATTAATGGTGAAATTGTGGGTTCTTTTCATAAATTAAAAATGCATGCATAAGGTCTAAATCACATTTACTCTTAGTAACCGTTACCCAAAATTTGCACTCAAATTTGAATCGCATCCATAGATTCTACCAGAATAAAAAGCTTTACAACTTTTTAGAAAAAAGCTACGTGTCACCAATGCGCTTCCTTGCATTACTTAAAAACCTACAACTTTATAATGCGGGGATGTGCCAACCGTTGATCAAGACAAGATCAATGATCAGACTAATCCTCTTTTTATTAACAACCAACTAGTTGAATTGACCAATAAGAAATCGCCATATGAGCTCATACTGTTTGACAACATTCCACGCCAGTAGATCCTGTATCTTCTTCTGAGCAAGCAAGTATTTGATGTCATCTAGTCTACGTGTCACAAATGCACTTCCCCACATTACTTAAATTCATTCATCTTCATAATGCGGGGATGCGCCAATTGTCGATTTACAAAAGATCAACGGTGATGCTGATTCTACCCTACTAGGCATCTAAGCAAAAATTGGATGTCACCACAGACACGTGTCTACAGGGCGCATCCCCACTTTGTTTAAACTTTTCTCAAATGAAAAATGTGGGGATGTGCCATTCGTTGATCAAAGCAAGATCGATGATCAGAAACAGCTCTTTATTTCATGCTTGCATTATATCTACTTGGGCCAATGATATGACTGCTATTAACCCACATGTTTTGACTGTTGCATTTATTTTTGACATCTTTCTAGCCCACATGGATGAGTAGTTCTAGCTAAGAACAATTTTCAGATCCTATGGCATGACTTCTGCGTTCTTCATAGTTTGGTCCCACTATGACACACATCACAAATGCATTTCCCTGCTTTACTTAAAGACCTACAACTCCATAATGCGAGGATGCACTAGCCCTTGATCTCTGATAGATCAATAGTGTTTGAGATACACTTCAACTCGACGTCCTTTCAAAAAGAATATCGCAATTAAAGGCACATGAAAGGCTTATCAAAGGCATTCTAATGTAAACAAAACATTATGATAAAATGCCCCACCAAAATACTTGAAGAAAATACCTTTTTTAAAAATTTGAAAACTAGGGCAACATAATACAAAGGTATAATGGTTTTTCATGCACTTAGGTCCTTTTCATTGATAATTTGAGAGCCAGACCCTAAAAAATTAAAAGGAAGACACAACCCACAGAACAAGGCACAACTAGGGTAATCAAACAATTTTCAGGACTTCAGAAAATAAAACCCTAATCTGCAAGAAATAAAGACATAACCGATTTTTCACCCAAATATCAAAAATTTTCTATACTATGAAAAATCACACCGACAGGCAGGACAACAGAATTGAGGAGGGAGTAATGAAGCGTCAGCATCCTCTTGTTACAACGTAAATGCAGAGAAGGCAATGGCTCGTAAAAGCTCCTCCTTATTCGCTGCCATGTTTCCCGGGGTGGTTATAACTTCCTTTTCGTGGTTGTTCCTTGATGCTCGTATCTCCTTGAATGCTGTCAGCAACCAACTTTTGGATTCCTCTGCTCATCCTTTAATCCTTATCATCAGGTTAGTTATGATATAAGACATATTCGCAAATAAACATCCATCAAACTAAATTCAAGCATAAGAACGCACATTTGGATATTTATATGAAATATTGCATATTAGATATAATTTAGGCAAAATATGACATAGTTTTTCTACCCAATAAATCATCAAAGGTTTATCAAACATAGGCTTATAAGTGTTAAAACAAGGATAAATAGAGTATCACAAAGTATCTTAAACATAACAAAATAAAGGCATTTTTTAAGACTCATCATCTACCCTCTACTAAACTAATGCTTGTCTTCAAGCATTACACTTCTTTGTCAAAGATCTGAGCTCCCCAACTTCTGTCTTTCCCTTTCTGCTACTCTTGAAGGTGTAATAGAATCTTTTGGTCCTTTCCCATACTTCTCACCTATGGTCTTCCTGCAACTTGTCAAGTTTGTCAGCATCAATATCATACAGGGGCCATAAAAGCATTGGAGGTTGCATGTTCAAAGGACACCATAGCTCTGGCCTTAGTTGCTTTCCCAGTTCTAAATATTTTAGAACTCTATTTAGTGCTGCTTCCAAATTAATAGGACTGTGCGGCTCTGATTTCTTGAGAGAATCAGGTAACCGTGCTCATCTACTTCTTGCTCCGATCATAGCTCTCTGGAATTTAAAGTAGGGCAAGTTTTCATATTCGGCATACACTTTGGCTCTAGCAGTAAATACCTTCTTTCTAACTTCTAGATTACTCTTCCCATAGGTTAATGTAAACTAGTCTCGAAGCATTTTTTTTGGTTGTTTACTTTCTGCCCTCAAGGGTAAAGGTTTTGTTTTCTCTTCTTCTTTGTAATTAACTAGTTGTTTGTCATAATTCGCCTCATTAGACATCCATGACATTAAAGCTTTCAAATGCACATCTCCTATATAGAGCAAAGGATTTCACTTAGTTTCTACAGGAATGACAAAATTATGAATATACAACTCACACAATAGATTTTTCTGCCATGGTGGTAAGGTTTGATATAGTCCATAAAAATCTTGTGCGGTTTTGAATTCTGCATTTACATTTCTGAGGGTTAACATCAACTGAAGCAAAAGATATTATTCTTCCAAACAAAAAGCATATACTCGAGGAGGTGGTCTGCAAGCAAGAGCTTGATCAGCTAATTTAAGTGTATGTTCCATGCCCTATTTCTGTCTTTCTAGCTGCTCTTTCAATTCTTCAATCTCCTCATTTTGTGATGTTATGATCTTGCTCATTCTTTTCTTCTCCTCTTTCTATAGTGCTTCAACAAATAAATGCTGTCCATATAATTGGAAAAGGAGTTTTTGCAAGGTGACGACACTGTTATCCTCTTCATAATCCTTTTTCTTTTTCTGTTCTCACCATAGATGTTCCGCCAAACTATTGATCCATGTTGAATTATATGGGACTAAGGTAGTACTCGAATCATGAAATTTAGGAACTAATTCATTCTCATGGCTTGAAACACCTAGTAAATTCATTAAATTTGCATTAATTTCTTGCTCACTTGCTGCAGGAGGATTACCAAAAGCTTCTATCATCTTAGTGTGAAGGAGAGAATGGTCAGAAATTATCTACACAGGAGACTCTAGAGCAGGTGCTTTAGATAATATAGGATCTTTAAAAACCTGCCCTCTCATTCTAGGGCTTCTCTGTAAAGGAGTCTCTTCTTGTACTACTATCTTTTGCCTACTTTTTAGTTTCAGTGTCATTGCTGCAGGAACCTTCTTTGTTTTCTTCTATTGCTTAATTGCAGGACTAGGTTTTTGTTGAGCAGTGATTTCTTCTGGTGACTTCCGTTTCCTTTTAGCTTTACTAGTAGTGGGTTTAGGGATGTCCTGTTTAGGTGGAGGCACATTCTCTTGAACGGAAGCAAATTCTGGTTCAATCCCTTGTGTGTTTTCTGTTTTAGCTCCCTCAATATTTTCTTCTGCAGGCTCACTACTGGGAACTACATTTTTCTCACCCTACCGTTCACTAAGGTCAACTTGGGGTTGTAGGGTTTTAAATTTCACAAAGTCATCCTATGTCAAAGGGGATACATCCCTAAGAGACCTTTCTATTAACAACTTAATTAAGGCATGGCGAGTGACAAAATTATCTTTCCCTTTTTGAGTCTCTTCTGCACTAATACATAGCATATTATACAAAAAATTTGGAAGATTCACTGTAATATTGTGCCTTATACAACTAAGCAACTTAAAATGGTGTGCATGTAAGTGATAAAATCTGCCTTCACAAGTAAAATACCTGATGACATGCATTTCTAGGTTAGGGTATGGAGGCGGAAAATACAATCTCTTGCACCCCTGCTTTGTAACATCTAATTGAGGGTCATGTGGGGTAGTGAACTGGGCTCTTGCTGACCTAGCGTCATGCGAGCTCGGATAATGCTCTCCAACAAAAGGTAACCCTGTTACTTCTGTAATTCATTCTTCTATTGCAATTACTGTCAAACCCCACATAGAAGCTTCACCTTCATCAAATGTCCTGGTGAATTCTGCAGTCGCTTCTTTATCATATGCTGTTAAATTCAAACAATAACCTAACCACCCACATACATTGAATCTTCTTACTGCTTCTATGTCGAAGAGAAACAAAATGTGCTCAACCGACTCTCTTCTTTGTAAACCTCCTCCCATTTCTTGATACTTCTTCTGCTACTCCATTTCTCTCTCTTTTTCTAAATGCAACTTCAAGATTCTATGTTATTTCTTAGACACTTCACCGCATCTTTTTGGAAACATTAATTGCCATAACCAATTGTTATGTGTCATAATTAAACTTTAGGTAAAAGTAAATCATGAATTTGCGTGGAAATCATTCAAAAACATGGTTCAAATGCCAAAAATTTTAAAATAGGTCACATCATGGCTTAGCATGAAAAATTTGGCACGAACAAGGAAAAAAAACAAAATTCATTCAGAAAGTGGGTGTACAACACTTGACATGGCATACTTATGGCAAAAAATTCTCATTAATAAGGGGTAATGCCAAGATTTTAGAAAATCATCACAACTAATCAGGCATGTCATTGGATAGTACGACACTACCCTACCCCCTACTAATTTTATGACAAGTGTCCTCACTTGTCAGACTAGAATGGGTGAGGGACTAGAAAACGTCATAATTATAGATACTATACAGTATTATATATAATTAACAAAATTTGCAAACTTATAAATGAATTATTTTTGGAAACATTTACACCTGCCAAGTGGATTGTCACATGCTCCAAAAAAAAGGTGGCAGGAATAATGTAAACGACAACATCCATCAACATGTGCAGATTTGATTGAAAACACAAAAACTTAATTATGTAGAAAGTGAGTGGATGGAAGATTAAGAAATGGAGTGGGGTGGGTGGGTGGAAGATTAAGATATGAATGAAAGAAATATCATGAAAAGAAAATGGAATTTATGCTAACATAAAGTTATTATTATGGACATGCAAATTAGAATTAATGTTGAAGAGGAGCAGGCAGAAGGTTTTCACCTTCTGCTGCAGGAAGATATACTTGAGTTGTTGTTGGATCTGGTTGTTTGAACTGTTGCATGAATTTGACTTTTGTTTGAGGCTATTTGTAAAGCTTAAGTTGATGACTGTTGATCATCATTTTGAAAGGCACATCATAATTGTGGTTAATTGAACTATTCCATTGTCAAAGACATGGATGATTTGATATGGTCCTAACCATCACGTCTACAGCTTCCCTGGCATATCCTTAAAGCGGGAATCATACAATAATGCCCAGTCACTAGCTTTGAACTGTTTGTTGAGGATATGAGAATCATGCCAGTGTTTTCTCTATTTTTGCACCAGTTCAGTGTGTTCTAAAGAGGTCTTGCGCATTTCATCCAAAGAATTAAGATGCTGGAGGCATTCTCTTTGTGTTGCAGGAAGATCAATATCTAAGGTCAAAGCTATTCTTAAAGTCTTGTGTTCAAATTCAATTGGAAGCATTGCCACTTTCCCATACAAAAGCTCAAATGGTGTGAATCTGGTAGTGGTTTTTCAAGTTGTTCTATAAGCCCAAACAACTTCTTGTAACCGGCTGGTCCAATCCTGATGATGCAAATGGACTGTTTTAGTTAGAATATTTTCCAGTTCACGGTTGGTGACTTTTGCTTGTCCATTGGCTTGTGGATGATAAGGAATGGATCTGCGATGCTTGATGTTATACTATTTCATCAACTCTAAAATTAGGTTGGAAGTAAATAGTGTGCCTTGATTAGTAACCAATTCTTTAGGAACTCCATAGCATATAAAAATCTCTTCATACAGGAATTTGACAACTTTTTCATCACGGGCATGCTTCATAGCCTTAACCTCAACCCATTTGGTTAGGTAGTCAGTACAAACTAGAATATAAGACTTCCCATTGGATGGAGGATCAATAGGACTGATGAAGTCCATTCCCCATTTGTCAAATGGTGTTAACACCACTTGAGGATTCAAAGGCATTTCATCTGTTTTCGTTGGGTGACCCATTCTTTGGCATTGGTCGCACTTTCTTGTATAATTGATTGCATCTTTATGAAGGGTAGGCCAATAGTAACCAGTGGCTAAGATTTTGAAAGCTGTTCTTTTGACTGCAAAATGTCCTCCCCAAGGCTCATTATAACATGCATGCAAAATGTCATATGTCTCATCTTCTCTTACACATCTGCGCATAACTTGATCAGGTCTAGTATAGAACAGAAAATTGTCTATCCATGAGAAACGAAAGCTTTTCTAAATGAGAACCTTTTTCTCCTTATAAGAAAAATGCGCTGGTATCTTATTAGTTACAATATAGTTAGCAATATCTACATACCATGGAACTTTAACAGCAATATGAAACAAATGTTCATCTGGAAATGCATCATCTACCAGAGTAGTATCAGTATCATGATGATTGATTCTTGACAAATAATCAACTACGACATTTTTTTTTCCAGGCTTATCCACTATGGTTATGTCGAATTCCTATAGCAATAATAACCATCTTGCTAATCTACCAGTTTTTTCAGGTTTGTTCATGAGATATTTGATTGTTGCATGATCAGTATGAACATAGATAGGATAACCTGTGATATAATGTCAAAATTTATTTAGAGCATAGACTACTGCTAACAATTCATTTTTAGTCACTATGTAATTCAATTCTAGGCCATGAAGACTCTTACTGATATAATAAATGACATTTTCAAGATTTTAGTGTTTCTGTGCTAAAACTGCACCTATAGCATAATCAGAAGCATCTATATATATGTGAAAAGGTAGGTTCCAATCAGGGCCTTGTAAAATTGGGGCCGTGGTCAAAGGTTGCTTAAGCTGTAGGAAAGCTTTATCACACTCAGGTGTCCAATTGAATTCAACTTCTTTGGTGAGCAATTTATACAAGGGATTGGCTATTCTACTGAAGTCTTTTATAAAACACCTGTAATATCCAGCATGTCCCAGAAAAGATCTAATATCTTTTAATTTAGTGGGTATGGGTAATGTTTGAATTACCTCTATTTTTGTTGGGTCTACTTGTATACCTGCAGTAGATATGAAATGACCGAGTACCACACTCTCTTGCATGAGCATGAAACACTTTTCACTATTTAGTGCCAAATTATGTTCTTGACATCTTACCAAAACTTTTTCAAGATTTATCATTGCTTCTTGAAAAGTAATGCCAAATGTTGTAAAGTCATCCATATAGATTTCCATACAATCATGTGATATATCAACAAAAATACTAATTATAGCTCGTTGAAATGTTGCAGGAGCGTTACAAAGGCCAAATGGTAAAATAGAGTATGCAAAAGTACCCCATGGACAGGTAAATGTAGTTTTGTCTTGGTCTTCAGGAGCAATACTAATTTAATTATAGCCACTGTATCCATCTAAAAAGGAGAAGTACTTCTTTCCAGCTAGTGTATCCAAAACTTGATCTATGAAGGATAAAGGAAAATGATCCTTTTTAGTAGCCTTATTCAACTCCCTATAATCTACACAAATTCTCCATTTTCCTCCTTTCTTAGGTACTATAACCAGCGATGATACCCATTTACTATTAGATATAGGATAGATAAAGCCAGCATCAAGCAGTTTCTGCAATTCTATTTTGACTATTTCTCTGAGGCTTGGATTTATCCTCCTCTGAGGTTGACGAAGTGGTAGACAACCTTCATTAATGTGTATCCTATGGGTACACAGTGTAGGGCTTAATCCTTTCATATCACCATAATCCGAAGCAAAAGTCTTCTCATGCTTTTGAAGCAATTCTTTTAATTGTTCCATCTGTAGAGATGTCAATTTGGGGTTAACATGCAGTTTATGGCCTTTACTCAGTTCAACAGGAATAGTGGATTCCACCATAGTAATTTCAGAGATTGGGCTTCCTTCTAATTCATAGGGAAGTAATGAACAAAGATTTTCAGGTTCCTTAAGTAAAGTACAAATTGTATCACACTCCTCATATGTAATCAATTCTAATACAGAGCTTTCAGATGCATCTTTTCCTACCACACAAGTGTTGGTAAGGATGATTTGGATTACTGAATCTTCTTCTTGCAACTTTAGAAAAGATTGTCTATGTAACATCATAAGTTGTACTATGGAATTTATCTCTTCTTCTTCATCTCCTAAATCTGGCCAAAAGGATGTACTCAAATCTGGTAATGGTTGTGCATGAGGATATAGATCAAATTGCTTGGTTGCTTGGCCATTTGATATAGTCATATTCCCTGATCTACAATTTATGTTTGCATCAGCTGTGACCAACCATGGTCTACCTAGAATGATAGGATAGCTAGATAGGTTTACTTTAGGGGACAAAATCATGAAGTCCGCAGGATATTCTAGGGAATCTAAGGTCACAACAATATTTTCTATCATTCCATTAGGAATGACAGTGGAACTATTTGCAAGCTGCAGAATCATTAGTGTGGGCCTCAATCCTTCTATTTGTAACTTCTTCATGGTCTCTTTGGTCATCACATTTATAGCAGCTCCCAAATCTATTAAGGCATTTTAAAAAAATTGACCATTTATGCTAACACTTACTACTGGACTCCCTAGGTCAGAATATTTTGTTGAAATCACTCTTCCTAACATGATATCAACTAAGTGTCCAACAACATGAACGGTGGTAGGATTCTTCTTCTTCCTTCCAGGTTTCTTTAGACAAGCTTCCCTTATAGCTTTTCCATAAGCAGGAATGTCCTTAATAGCTTGAAACAAAGGTATTTGGACATGCATATTCTTCAATCGATTAACAATGTCAAAGGGTTGTTCCTTGCTTTTTTTAGGTTTCTTTTGTAATAGTTGGTTTGGAAAATGAGGCTCTCCTATTGGTAAGGTCGTTCCAGATCTCAAATGTATATCTGTGACATCTAGGGCATAAGCAGGGTACTACTGGGTATTAGCACTATACATGGGCTACTGTGGTTGACTATTTGGATTTGACTGAGGCTGTGTAGGTAGCTATGTTTTCTTTTGAGGTCCACTATTTGTAGGTGGTGGCATTAAAGCATGTAATTGTGGAGCTGGAGGGGGTAATTGTGGAGCACCAATATTTTGGTTAGACCATTATTGAGATCCCTTCCATTGGTTTGGAGATTGCCAATTCCCTTGGGGTGGTTTCCATTGGTTTTTCTACTGGTTAGTCCAAGGTTGTTGGGAATTTTGAAACCATTGAGACTGTTGTGGGTTATTTTGCCCAACATTATTCCAATTGGGTTGGTTTTGTGAAGGACCTTGGGTATTACGGTTTTGCCATTGATTACCATATAAATTTGAATTTTTCAAGGGGTCTTGAGGCATACCTTGATGTTGAGCCCATGGTTGGTATTGAGCAACAAATAATACTTGCTCATCATCCCCATCTATCTTTACATATTCAGTTGGAAGATGCTAGTTCTCCATGCTTGCAACCAATTTACAATGGCAACCCTTCTTTTGCTTTTGGCAATGAGGATAGTACTAAGCTAGTTGTAACTCAGCCTCTGCTTGCTTCTTCTTTGTAGTCATTGTATCCAATTGTGTAGTGACATCATTAATGATGTCATGTTTGAAATCTGACAACAAATTGGATATTTCAAGTTTTGAAATGCCTTGACTAATTCCTTTTGTAACCGTAGAACAAGGTCCTCAACCTTTCTTCATGGTTGACCTGGAGTAGTTCTAACATATCTTTTTGAGGTCATCCCATTGAGCTTGATATACATCTCCACCGGCCATCAGGTCCAATGCTTCCAAACAGTCTTCATTCACTCCTCTTAAAAAGACTAGTTTTTGGGAATCTTCAGACAATGTGTGCTAAGGATTCTTTTGTAGTGTATATAAAAATTGAGAAACATAGTCTTCTAATGTCTCTTCCTCCTTCTGTGATATCCTAAAGATATCATCTCCTCTTGTTCCAAATGCTTTGCAATATTCTTTATATTTTTCCAAAAACAAGGCTTGCATTTCATCCCAATTCGCAACTGCATTGGCTACTAAGCCCATGAACCATCGTAAAGCTGATTCTTTCAATGTGGATGGAAATAATTTAAGCTTATGGGCATTAGTGTTGTAGTTGAAACTACAACAAAGGATGTCAAATTCAAACAAGAAAGTATTAGGGTCTTCGGTTGCAAGGCCATAAAACTTTGGAAGAGCAGTGGGAGGTATATTCTTGAGATTGGCATTGGTTATGAGACTTGGAAGTGGAAATGGAAAAGTGGGTTGTGCCATGAATGGTGGGATTGGATTATGAGGTTTCTGTTGAAAAGGAATGTTAGGAACTGGATGATTAACAACTAGTGGATTCAAGGTAGTGTTATCAAGAAGACTGGTCACTATTTTAGTGAAAGGTTGGAGACCAGATATATCTAGGGATTTAGCTCTTAATGATGATACTGTGGGGAAAATAGGACTTGCATCTTCAAAGGACAACTCAACTTCTTCATTCAAATTAACAGATTTTTGTGGAAGAAATCTACCATATTCATCTCATCGTCTTCCTCTTTGATGCATGCAACTAAAAGTTTCACACTGGTAAAAAGAACTTAATCTAAAAACTATGACTCAAGAATGTTCCTAGCTTGACACCATCCCTGGCAATGATGCCAAAAATGAACCACCTCACAATAAGTGTTCCATAGTCATGTGCTAGGCCTAGCTTAGGAATAATCTATTCAAGCTAAGGACTACTTTTTCCCTACCATGAGGTGCATTTAGATTATCAACCCAAGGACGTATACTTGAAATGGTTGGCACAGTATGTGCACTAGGTACCTTAATGAGTCATTATGCTTGTGCTGTAGGAAAGTAAAAATGTAAAGGAAGGAAACTAAAATACTATTGTAGAAAGGAAAATACTAAATCTATGAATGTTGAAAACACAATGACAAGATAACAGAGATTCCATCTTGACTCATCCACTAGTCTGTTCTCACAGATGCTGTAGGAACATTCATGAAGTGTGATGCTACAGGAAGGAATTAACTCGCTACACCTTACTTAAAATATTGCTAATGCTAGTAAAATAAATCTATTCTATCCTAATCTAATCCACATCCCAAGTGGTCCCCCTTGGTTGGCTTCTCTTTATCTACCGACACAGGATAGAAGCTAAGGAGAACTAATTCATTTCATTAATCAGTCATTACATGATTCAAAATTGTAAAACACAACTACAAAAAACTGTGAATTAGTGTTCTCTCTTACTCGATAAAACTTATCAAAAAGAAAAACTTCACACATAGGAGTCGATCCTGACATATATAGGGAATCTACTCTTTATTACATAACAGAACAGTAACATCCTAAGTTAAGTCTGCAAGAGAGAATATAGGAGAACAACTGAAAGTGGAAAGGAATGATAATAGAATTGAGGAGGGAGCAATGAAGCCTCAGCATCCGCTTGTTACAATGTAAATGCAGAGAAGGAAATGGCTCATAAAAGATCCTCCTTATTCGCTACCATGTTTCCTGGGGTGGTTATAACTTCCTTTTCATGGTTGTTCCTTGATGCTTGTTTCTCCTTGAATGCTGTTGGCAACCAACTTTTGGATTCCTCCGCTCATCCTTTAATCCTTATCATCAGGTTAGTTATGATATAAGACATATTCACAAATAAACATCCATCAAACTAAATTTAAGCATAATAACACACATTTGGATATTTATATGAAATACTGCATATTAGATATAATTTAGGCAAAAGATGACATAGTTTTTCTACCCCATAAATCATCAAAGGTTTATCAAACATAGGCTTATAAGTGTTAAAACAAGGATAAATGGAGTATCACAAAGTATCTTAAATATAACAAAATAAAGGCATTTTTTTAGACTCATCAGTCTCCATTAGTGACTTGACAAATACTATGAAACTCTACATATAAACTGAATCATTGGATTCACATTGCATAGCTCAATCAATGCTATCACTACAAGCTCAATATAAAAAAAATAACTTGGCTAACATTGAGTGGCTTAGTTAACACTAGATTCACATCACAGTAATTGCAAACTTGGTAAGAACTACATAACTCAGTTTGCATTGATAAACTTGGCATACACTAAGATGCTTGATTTACACTTCTAATCATCACCATGGTAGTAACTGCTTGATGCAAATTGAATACTATTCCTTGGACTCGGTAGTGATGCAAATTGAATACTATCCCTTGGACTTGATAGCAATTATAGAAATTAGTAGAGACTGAAGTGCTTGGTTAACACTATTAACTATACAATATGCTCAATAGATACTTACAATCTAAACAAGTTTATGTCACTAATCACAAACATGACCATAACGTCAACAATTTAGACATAGGTACAATGTTGGAAATCCATTTTGCATAATCAATAACTTAGATAAAGTTTGTAGTCAAGAGTTTTTCTAACTCTGCTTTGACCAAGAGGGCTACATGTGGATGCATTTTTGTCAGTTTTTGTTTAACAAGATTTACACTAGGAGAGATAGATAAATGATGCATGATAAGATCTATGTCTAGTCCTAGCATATCTGAGTATGTCTATGCAAAATTGATCTTCTTGTCTTGAAAGAATTTGGAAAAATTCTCCTTTTCTTCAATTGATAGTGATTGAGCTACATGGATAATTTTAAGAGATTCCTCTATCCCCAAGTTGATAAGATGTGTAGGTTCGATAAGAACCAAAGATCCGTCATAAAAATAGCTTGGTAGACTACCAAGTACCTCATCCGCAGGCACCTCAAGGAGTTTTTCACCATTGGATATGTCTTTGTTTTTACTTTTTTTAGGTTGAAATTGTAAGAATTTTCCTTCAAGAAAAATTCACCCAAGACCAAGAAGCACAATAACTAGCACAAAAGACCAATAGAGTATGATTAGAATAACAATATGATATTGAATTCATTGTATAGTACACTAGAGGTGCCTATATATAAAGGCCTCTATGATGTATCTAGAATATCTAGGAGTTAGCAATATGATAAGTTCCACAACTAAGCACATGTCCACCAGGAATGGGTTATCCTCCATTACGCACAAGAGTTAATGTGATGATGAGAGGATAAGGCTACAAAGGTCTATCATGTAAAATTATGTTAGTGTGATGATGAGAGGATAAGGCTACAAAGGTGTATCATGTAAAATTATGTTGTAGACACCATGTGCTAAATTGAGAGTGTGAACAACTGTGTTGTCAAAATGACAACTCAGTTGATTATGCAAACTCTAGCATTGTAGTCACCATGTGCTAAAATAGAGTTGCTTACTCTAGTGTTGTCAACAAGACAACTCATATGAGTATGCAAACTCCTAGGTGTCTAACATAAGAAATAATAAAATAATGCATTTATCCTAAGTAACTTAAGTAAAGTGTAAATAATAATTATTTACACTAACACCTCCCCTTAAGTGCAACTTAGGGGAATGCACTTAAGCTCACAAAAGCTATGATGAAATACATAATGGGTCCTAGCTACTAAGCCATGTTAGGTACCCAAGTACAAATACAATGCTAAAATACAATGAAATCTCTCTGCAACTAGAGAAAGAGGGAAAACCACATGGGAAAAACCTCTCCCAAAAAGATAGATATGTACAATATAGAAGAGAAGGATCATGTAACCCCCCTAGTGAAAATTCTCTCACCCCCAAGAGATCTCATAAATGAATATACTTGACCTATATGAAGGGCTTGGTGAAGATGTTAGCTACCTACTACTCAATAGGACAATACTATAGTGTGATAACCTACTCATGGATCAACTCTCTGATGTAGTGCTTATGAACCTCAATATGTTTGGTGCATTGATGTTGCACTAGATGTTTTGAGATCTCAATAGCACTCTATGGTGGGTTTGGGTAGATGAAAGAGCAATAGTGTTTTTCTTTTTATTCTACCAAAAAATTGGGCCAAAACCAAGATGAAACACATATCCTGAAGTAGACTTGTGAGAAGCAATATCTCCTACATAGTCAGAGTCTGTATATCCTACTACCTAAAGTCCTATACCAACTGCATAGTGTTTCCCATGTGTATGTGTACTAATGTAGGATACAATTGGCTACCTTCCAATAAAGTTAATGTGGCTCTTGCATGAAGTGAGAAACCATGCCAACTGCAAATGAGATGTTAGGGTGTGTATGTGTCAAGTAGATGAGGCTTCCCACCAATTGTCTATATGGAGTTGCATCAACAAGTGGAGAGGAGTAATTTGTTTCTAACTTAACACCTGAAAGGAATGGGGTAGCTAAAACCTTGTAGTCACTCATGTGAAACTGAGCTAGAAGATCAAGAGCATACTTGGGCTATGATAGTGTTATCCCTAATGAAGACTGATGTATCTTGATACTAAGGAAATAGTGTAGTAGTCCCAAGTCTGTCATTGAAAACTTTTCCTACAAAGTAGCCTTAACATTGTCAATGATGGATGCAGTACTTCCTATAATGATCAAGTCATCCACATAAAAGTACAAGGAGAAAATGTGAATCATCCCTCTAAAGAATGTAGAAATTCAAATCAAAATGACATCTAGTGAAGCCTTTAGAGAGAAGGAAGGAATCCATCTTGGTGTACTAAGCTCTGGGAGCTTGTTTAAGTCCATAGATAGACTTCTTTAATTTTCAAACCAAGGTAGCATCCTATATGAATCCCTGTGGTTGCTCCATATATATCTCCTCATATAGATCACCATTCAAAAAAATTATCTTCACATCCATTTGATGAACAACCCATCTCTGAGCTACTGCAATAGCTATTATCAAGCAAATGGAATTCACTTTGCCATTGGTGCAAAGATCTTAGTGTAATCAATATCAGGTACTTGAGAGAAACCTTTTGTAACAAGTCAAGCCTTATGTTTATCAATACTTCCATCCACTAAAAATATGGTTTGATAGATCCACTTACATCAAACCAATTTTCTTTCCTTAGGAAGACAGACTATCCCATGTATCATTTCTCATGAGAGAGTTATACTCTTCCTCCATTGCTCTATCCCATTCTAGAATACTTGATGCTTCTTTAAATGACTATGGATCTGAAACAACTACAATATAAGCATGTGGGAGTGAATTATGCTATGATTAGATGTCCTTCTTGTATCAAAAGGATTCCCTAGCAATGGTCCTACTACATCCAATGTCTGCTTAGCCCATCTAGGTCTTGTGGAAGAAGATGTAGTAGGACTGTCCTCAATCTCAATTAGTTGTTACCACTGTGTTGGTTGGGGACGTATATCTTCTAAATATCTATTTTCACTATCACTCTCTTTAATGAAGGAGGAAGGAGAAGTTGAAGAAGAAAATCTTCGACAACTTTCTTCAAAATGTACACTTCTCTCATAGAATATATCATGGGTGTCTAGATCCATTAACTTGTAGGCTTTATGTGAGTTAGTATATCCAACAAAAATGCAAGGTCTACTTTGTGCTTCTAATGCCTTGTGCTTTTGTGAAGGTATTCTTGCCCATGCTGGACAACCAAAGACTCTGAAGTGCTTAACTACAGGTTTCATGCCAGTCCATGCTTCAAAAGGAGTTACACCATCAAAAGCTTTTTGAGGACTTCTATTTTGAATATAGTTATCACAATTCAAAACTTCAACCAAAAAGACTTGATCAAGTGACTTGTTTAATAGTATGCAAGTGGTCATCTCTTTGAGAGTTATATTTTTCCTTTCAGCAACACCATTTTTCTATGGCATATATGGTAGTGAATGCTGAAGATTAATACCCTCTTGAGTGCAAAAGTCTATTAGTCTTGTGTTCACATACTCGCCCCCATTATCTATTCAAAGAAATTTGATGAATTTTCTCAATTTCTTTTCCACTTGAGCTTTGAAGTTGAGAAATTTTTCATAAACTTCACTCTTGTGAGCCATGAAGAAGACCCAAGTAAAGCAAGAGTAGTCATCTATGAAGGTGACTGCATAGTGAGACTTTCCAAATGATGGCATTGGAAATGGTCTTTCCACATCACTATGAACCAATTCAAGAACACATTGTGCTGTCTAATAATTCCCCTTTTCATACAATTTTTTTGGATGTTTTCCAAGTGAGCAACCTAAACAAACGCCTTCTAAAAACTAAATTTGAGGTAGAACATTGACCATATTCTTGTTGCTAAGCTTCTAAAGATATCTATAGTTGAGATGTCCAAATCTCTCTTGCCATAGTTTACTTTCTACATTTGAATGTAATAACAAGGCTTGTGCATTTGATTTTGGCACAAAGGAGGAGAAAGTGTAAAGCCTTGAATCATGATTGGCTTTACCTATTGTAATCATTGAGTCAACCTTAATTCTTTTCACTACCACTGAATTTGGAAGAAATTCCACTTTATTACCACCTCCATAGTGAGTCATTTGGTAGACTAAAAGAAGATTAGAGGTAAGGTTAGGAACATATAGAAAATCCTTGAACGTTCCATTGTTCATCTCAACTTCACCTTTACTTTAAACTTCCACCTTAGTATCATCACCTACAAAGATGTGTGGTACCTCTGAATGTGTCATGGAAGAAAAATCTCGCTTTGATGTATGCATATGATTTGTGGCACTAGAATCAATGATCTATTCTCCCTAACTAATAGTATTGGTGAGTAAAGCATGTCCTATGTCTTTAGAATCTAAAGATGAAGATCCTTTATCCTTATATCCATTAGGTAGTGGAACATTGTGTTTCTTCTTGATGTTTTTCAACTCATCAATTTTTTTGTGGTAACACTCATGTTCATCATGACCCAACTTCATGCAATAGGCACACTTTTTCTTCTCTTGATTATTGTCCCCCTTTTTGTTTGTATTTGAAGAATACTTACCTTGTTGATTTGATGGTGGTGTTATCATTTTTGTATCCTCTTGTTTTTTATTCTTCCACTTCTTCTTTTTTCCCTTTCCTTTATTTGAAGTTTGAGTAGTTGAATTTTGAGAACCCTCATTATTAGCCACCAATGCCTTAGACTTAGATAGCTTGAGAATTCTCATTGATTGGAACTTCTTTTCTTCATCATCTAATAGTTGAGCATAACCATCAAAAGTGACTTTTTGATAGACAATCCCTAATGTAGTCTTGGTGGTGTTATAAAAAGAAACAAATGTGGAGTACTTAGATGGCAGCTTATTATGAATGAGATAGATCAAACTGTCATCTTTAATAGGACTACCAAAATCATCAAGCTTTGTTCTTAATTCATTCACCTTAATGATGAAATCTTGTATAGAATCAATTGTCTTAGGATCTAGGGAGACAAGCTAACCTTTAATTTTATAAAAATCCTCCTCAAACACTTTACCATATAGGTTTTTGAGGGCATCACAAGCTTCCTTGAATGTCTTGGACTTTTGGATCCAATAGAAGATCTTGTCTTCAACCCCCAACATAATATCATCTAGGGCTTTCCTATCTACTATTTTCCAAGAAGTAATATTACTTTTAGATACTTGATCACCTGTTGGTTTAGGAAGGGTACCCTCTACACATTGAAAAACTTTTTTATGCATTAATTGACACCACATTTTAATAGACCATGTAGCATAGTTATGTGATGCTAATTTTGGAAACTTAAGATTTTCCATAATGCAAGAAATGAAAGATAACAATAGAAAAAGAGGAACACAACACCAAGAGACACCCCCCCTGATTACTCAATCAAGAACCCCCACCCTCTCCAAATGGAAGACTTTGGCACTTTATACTTAGTGCATTTACAATAGCCACTTGCCAATTTTTGCCTTAGTGGACTTCTAGTTTTTCTATTTACAACCTCCTTTTGGGGTTCAAAACTAGAACTTTGCAATGTATCTCAGATATACAACAATTCTAGAGCAATATAATGCAAAGAAAGGACCTATTTCTAAAAGTGATATTTCTGTCCACACAAGCCTATACTCCAATTGTAGATTTGGAAAGTAGATGAAAAAATATTCACTTTAAAAAAAAATAGAACCTGTAAATTTTTTCAAATGAGGCCGTATTAAGCCTTTGAGGTTGTGAAAATCATGATTTTTGATTTGCAAAATTTTTTAGAAACAAAGATCTCAAACATCCTACAACAATGTGTAGATCATGAAATTCTAACCCAAAAAAAAAAATTTACTTGAAAAAAGGAGTCCGTATAAGGGAGATATCATTGTTTGAAAATAACCTCTATAATTATTTTTCCTAAATCACTGCTATCGCACCTCCAAAAATCAAATGACTCTAATTTTCATCTTAGATGTCTAATTTTGGTGAGACAAAAGTTGATTTGGGGGTTTCTTGACCTTCTGAATATGATGCCAATATCTAATTTGCACTAGCAAGCTCCAATCTTGTCCTACAACAAATCTCTCCTACTGGCCTGATGGGCAATTTTTTTTGGAACAAAATATGTAGATCCAAAAAATAATGTAGAAAAATTGTAGAGACTAAAATTATAAAATATGTAGATCTAAAGATTAAATTCATAGATCTGAAATGATCACACCAAAGTTGCAAATCAGGCCTTTGGGTGCTAGTTTGCAAAAACATTTTGCCTCTAAATTGAGTATGGCCCAATATAGGTGAATTTATAATCAATTTTCACCAAATTGATGCTTCAGATGCAATGCTAAAGTTTTCTTTAGCTCTAGATGCTCCCAATAGAGTATAATCAAAATAACAATATGATATTGAATTCATTGCATAGTACACTAGAGGTGCTTGTATATAAAGTCCTCTATTCTAGAATGCTTAGGAGTTAGCAATATGATAAGCTCCACAACTAAGCACATGTCTGCTAGGAATGGGTTATCCTCCATTAAGCATAGGAGTCAGTGCGATGATGAGAGAATAAGCCTACAAAGGTGTATCACATAAAATTATGTTGTAGACACCATGTGCTAAATTGAGAGTGTGAACAACTCTATTGTCAACATGATAACTCAGTTGATTATGCAAACTCCAGTGATGTAGACACCATGTGCTAAAATAGAGTTGCTTACTCCAGTGTTGTCAACAAGACAACTCATATGAGTATGCAAAATCCTAGGTATCTAACCTCTGAAACAATAAAATAATGCATTTATCCTAAGTAAAATTAAGTAAAGTGTAAATAATAATTATTTACACTAATACAAATACTGGCACAAAGTGGTTTTCACCATCTGACCACCTATTTTTCTTTTAATTTTATGACTGAGGTACTTGATATTTGATTCTATCATGTTAACCATGGTTTCACTGGTGGAAGAAGTGACGGTTCAATGGCATTTAGGTAGTAAGTGATGTCATAGTCATTTTGAAAAGATGGTATTTCAAATCTTTCATTTTGAACTGACCAATCTATGAGATCAGGGTGAATCAAGGAGAGTGATGTGGAAGCTTCAAGATTGTTAATACAAAAAGAGTCATCTTTGGTGACATGTAAAGTTGAGCCTATAGTGAATGTTGCAAAGGAATCTAGATCAAGAATAGACCTAGGGGGACTAGTGTGATCCACCAAAGTAGTTTATGAGGCAAACTCATCTAACCCTAAACTAGACTCTTCAACTACATTTGGTTTGTTTGCATAGGTGTAAATGGCATCCACCCCTAGTTCACAAGATATTTCTAACAGGCTTTCCCATTCATACTTGTGAGAGTCTGTAGTCTAATATCTATCAATTAAGTGAGCAATGTTTTCTCTAATCCTTCCTCTATTTATGTCTTCATGGTTGGATTCATTTTGTTCTTGTTGTTGGGAAGTGGAAGCTTCAACATCATTGTGAGTCATTAATGTTTATTCTCCCCAAAAAAGAGAAGTGAGAGGCATGAAATCATAATCTAACAAAGTTATAGAAAGAAAGGGAGGATCACCATCCTTTGATTTTCTAGACATGGGTTCTCTTTTATAAAATTCTGGTATTTCATCTTCTAGCCCAAAACCTAGGCCAACAGTATCTCGAGTGTCATGACCCTGAGTATGACTTGAAGGTTCAACTAGAGCTTTTTTGTTACCATTTAAGGACTTTTGGCCCTAATAACCCATGTTTTTGAGAAATTTATATATTTTTCCATAGCATTTAGGAGAGATGGGAGTAGTGACTATGACTTCCTCCTCATCTTTCTCTTCACTATAGATCCAATCTTTGATTTCTTGTTCTTCTTTTTTTGCTTCTAGGAGAACTGAGGATTGCACAAAGGTGCCAAAAAGAGTCATTTTAGAAGCTAAAGGCTTCTTATTAGTAGAAGGTTTCCCATAAGAACAAGGGAAAACATGTAAAGAAACAATAGATTCTAGAGTGTACTTGTCCATGCCTAGGCTTATCATTTTCAATTTTTGTTTACACTCTATAAAGGATGGTGTCAGCTCATGAGAAGAGTGATTATGTGGAACCAATGTTTCTATAGTAGATAATGTGTTGATAGACATTAAGTTTTCATCAAGAACAACTATCTCAGTACCATTGAAAGGGAACTTGATGCACTGATGGTATGTAGAAGGTATTTCTTGCATGCCATGAATCTAAGGTCATCCCAACAAAAAATTGTATGCAAGTGGTATGTCTAGGACTTGAGAGACAACATCTTTCTCAATTGGACCCACTCAAATTAGAAGCATAATGAGACTTTTGGAGTCTTTCAACCTCATCACAAGATTTGATAGTAATCTTGTAGATAGGGTCAATGGAAAATTTAGACATACCTAATTGTTGGATCACATTGAAAGAGATGATGTTTAACCCTACACCATTGTCTATCAAAACTTGACGAATACAAGTGCATAATATTTGAACCTCAACATGGAGGGAAATATTATAGGGATGACTACAAGCTTGGTCATCTTCTTCAAAAAAGGTGAGATAGTGGGGTGAGGAGATATGGTTCACCATAGCTTGAAATCATTTGGTGTCAATATCTATAGGGACATTGGTAGAACATAGGGCTTTTTCAAGGATATCCTTGTGCAAAGGAGAAAATTCTAACAACTCACAAATGGAGATTTGAGCTAGGGTATGTTGCAGTTGGCTGAAAAGGTCATAATTGGAGATTGCTAAGGTAGTTGCTTGTTTAAATGGTGATGCATTTTTAGGATCATGATCAACTTTTAGAACAATTTTAGATTGCCCCTAGTGATAACATTAAGTGGTTCACTCTATGAAGAGGAAGATTTAGCCACTTGAAGTACCACCTTAGGTCTAGCATCATTATGGTGTTGGGGAGCATTTTTTATTTTGAGGAGAACTTTAGGTCTTTTATTCTCAACATTGTAATTGGGTTGGTTGTCATCATTAGAACTTTCCATGCATAGATACTCAATGGGCTCAAGCATGCCTATAATGTTGTGTATGCTAGCATAAGCATAACTAATATTGGCACCATGATTCTTTTTAGAAGCCTTGGAAGTTTCACTCTTCTCATATTTGAGAAAGGTTTCCTTGAAAGCTTTCTGGTCAAATTTTTTAAGAAGACCATCTGTAACAACTTTACTAGCCTCAATGAGATCTTGGATAACATCTTTAACCTTAAAACAATTTTCAATGTTGTGTCATTTGCTTCTATGATAACTGAAAATATGATCCTCTCACCATTAATGAGGTCTAATAGGTGTGTCATAGGGAAGGGAATTTTTTGGTAGTGTAACTAACTTGTTTGCAATTAAGGTTTTCAAGACCACTTCGTAAGGCTCAACCATTGCTTTATAAACACGTCATTTTTTGGTAAATTGAGAGCTCTTATTAAATGTTTGTGGTTTCAAATATTCTTGTTGTTTTATAGCATAGATGACATTAGAAAGGTTAAACACAAGTTCCTTGGTCTTAGGAGTGTCCACTACTTCAACATTGACAACATATTTGTTTTTATTCCAAGGTTTGCACTTGTCTTTGCCATTTCCATTGTTATTTTTGTCTTTGTTTACAATAATGTCACCCATTTTTATAGCAACATCCTCAATGTGATATGCACTCTCAACCATGGCATTGAAGGATGTGAATAACTATTTTCTTAAGTTAAAGTATAGTTAAGGTACAAGCATGTTGACAAAAATATCAATTTTTTTTAGCCTCAGGAACTTGCCAAGGGTACCTAGAGTATAGGGATCTCCATCGTTGAAGGTATGATGCAAAAATTTCTCCCTATTTTTGTTTAATTTGGCACAAGTTTGACATAGTTATGGGATTTTGAATGTTATAAGAATATTGTTGGATAAAGTGTTGTGGAAGCTTGTCAAATGTTTTGAGAGGGGGATTCAATTTTGTGAAACACTCCATAGCTTACCCTCTTAGACTCCTAGGAAACAAACAAATAAGATAGGAGACTTCATGCATGAAATCCATGCTAATAGCATAGAAATGACTCACATGACCATGAGGGTCACCATTTCCATTGTATTTATCATACTTAGGAACCTCTATATCCTTAGGAAATGGAGGGATGTATAAACTCCTATGAAATGGAAGAGCACATATTGATTCAACAAATGAAGTTTTAGGTGGCTCTTTGGAAGTTTGTAATTAAGCAAGTTGTTTCCTGAATTCTTGCATTTATTCTCTCAAGATTTCAGCCTCGGTGAGATCTCATTTTTTGATTATTCATTGCACATCAAAATCTTGGGGGTGTTTCCATCCTTTCATTGTCATATACTAGAAGTATTGGTCCCCATTTTGCTCTAAATCTTTTCGCATTGGTTTTTGAGTGAGCTTGTCTTGTTGAAATCTTACAACATCTTGACTAGTGATCTCATCATCACTTTCATGATGTGATTGTGATTGTCTTGGTGGTGATAGGCATGGTCTTGTGTTGACTCTAGGAGTACTTGGAGATGTGTGATTTCCATTATTTCCACCAATGGGAATGTGTTCAAAAGGATTATGATAATAGTCTCTTCTAGTTTCCTCATTGTATGTATTAGGGTTAGGTTCAACTTGTTGATCCACTCTTTCTCTAGCACAAATAGATTCCATAAGTCTTTCATTTTCATGTGTGTATTCTTCTAAGTGGTGTTTGATTTGATTAGGATGCATGTTGGTCAAAGTGTTTTCAACTGTGGGTGTGTCAAAGGGTGTTCAAAATGGTTTCTCAAAACTTTAAAGTCTATTGTGCTAGACATTGGCTATCTACATTTGAAAAGAATTAGGATCTTCGACACAAGGTTGTCTATGATAGCTGTTGGAGTTGATGAAATCCAACTCTGAAGATGCCCAAGATCACCTGCATGAGAAAACTTGTCAAAGATAAGCCAAGGAGAGAAGAGCGTGAAGCAAGGGAAAAACCCTAAATGGACATGAGAGACCACAAGATATTGAAACACAAGAGAAAATGTATTTACAATATGAAAGAAGTGATATGAAATACAATGAGGGAGCCTGAATATAAATAGTTCCAAGAATCTTCTAGAACAAGCAAGAAGATGCTAGGAGATAAATGTGACAACTAAGCATACATCCACATAAGGTGGAAAGTCCTCGAACAATGTGAGAGGATAAGTATGACTTAGGAGAGAACAAACTCCCATATTGTCAAAAACTTATAATTAACTCCTAGACTACAAATAATAAATGAAATGCATTTATCTAAGTAAGCTTAAGTAAATAGAATAAATAATTAGTAAATTACTTATTTACTCTAATACCCCCCCTTAAGTGCAACTTAGGGAAATGCCTTAAGCTCACAAAACTAAGAAATACAACATGGGTCCCAACAACGAGGCCATGTTAGGTGCCCATGTACAATGCAACAAAATGCAACCTCTGAAAATAGGGAAAGAGAGAAAACCACATGGGAAAAGCCCTCCCCCAAAAAGAGGTGAAAACCTAGTGAAGAATTGAAGAAGCCTCCAACTAGGGAAATGTCCCCTAAAATAGGAACAAGAAAGTGATCATGAAGAAGCATCACTGAAGAAAGAAGAAGCTGCAAATCTACCAAACTGCTGATCTGAAAAACCTCCATGGAAGAAGATCCCACAAACCAAGCATGTATATATGGTAGATGATCCATCTCACTGAAATGCATATGTAGCTAGCCACTGCAATCACCTTGTGTATAGGATCAACCACTGAATACATAGTTCACACTATCGAACCATCAAACCAAGGATGCATTAAACCATCAAAATAACCCCCCCTTAATGTAGATGGGGTGAGATGATAGGAAACTAAGAAGGTGGGCCAAAGTCTCCTTCAGACGAACCAAGAACGACAAGAGAGGGAAAGAGGTACAGACACCTATAAAGACACAGTTACACTGATGCTGCATGGGGCTAATGTCATGGAAGGGACACTCACTTGACAAAAGGAGAAGGCCTAAAATAGCAAACAACTATCCCCTCCATGATGCTTTATAAAAATAGTGCATGTACAACTGACTCAAAACAACGTTCATGATCTCCAGGATGCAAAAGTGGCACTTTATCTCAGTGTGATACAAAAAAGTGCTTCAAAATGATAGCTACAATGATTAGAACTAAAAACAAGCTGATACAAAAGAAAGTACAGCTAAAACAAAGAAAACCATGCTAGGAAAATGATCCTCGAGCCTAAAATACTCAAAATATCCACCATATAGAAAAAAATGCCAAAACTATGATAGAAAGAGCATGGGCCAAAAACTAAGAAAAAGGATCACATTTTTGAAAGGGTGAGAAAACTAGCTTTCCAAAAATATAAAGTTTTCAAAAAATGGGCATAAGACGCAAAAGATATGCTTGTCATAGTAAAAAATAGGAGTTCAAAATTCTACTAAAAAAACAAGAAATAAAAATGCATCAAAACCTAAAAATACCTATATCAAAGTCTCTGTCTCAGAACCAACTTTTTGGTGCTTCTTTCAGATTGAAAAAATACCTCCGTATGCTCAAGTTATGGCTGAAAAATTGAAGGTAGGTCAAAAAAGGACCTAGAAGGAGAGTGCAAGGTGGTGTAAGATGCTGATGATGTCATGCTAATGTCAACAAACTACTACCTTAAATTTAACATCCATGAAGCCATCAACATAAAAAAGGATCCATGTGGCATATGGCTGACATGGTAGGGGCCACGTGGCAAAGTGCCACATGGTGGACCTGCCACATGTCACGCAGTGAGTGGCTAGTGACTATGCTGAGCTGTTAGAGAAGACATGATAGCTAGACTGGTGGTCACAGGGGTGATGGAATTGAAGGAGATGGCGGGAAGGAGCTGCAGAGACCAACAGAGGTGCAAGAATCACTGGCAGAGGTGGTGAGAATTGGAAGCACTGCCGGTGATTTGAATAACGCTGCCAGTGGAGATGCTCAGGCAGAGCCATTAGTGACAGTGAGGTGTGGGCAACCCCGTGGTGGCCACTAGGTGGTGCCATGGCGGTGCACTTTGCACCCCTTTTTTTATTTTTTTAAAGTTCCTACGTCTGTACAATCCGTACGGAGAGCCCTGAAACCAATTTTTTTTCCTCCCAGAGCTCTGTCTCCAAAAATGAAAAGTTTTATATGTATCCTAATTGAAAATGGCCTTTTGGATCTAATTGCAGTGTCTGTTTGGGCCCAATGTTCTCTGAAAAATCATTGTTCCCCTGATTTGAAGAAAAAATGCACAAACAAACTAGGATTTGTGACTTCAAATCACGGCTTCAAAAATTATTCAATGAAGCAGTAGCAGGAAGGCTCTGATACCATGTTGGAGTTGATGAAAGCCAACTCTGAAGATGCCCAAGATCACCTGCATGTGAAAACCTGTCAAAGAGAAGCTAAGGAGAGAAGAGTGTGGAGCAAGGGAAAAACCTTAAATGGACATGAGAGACCACAAGATATTGAAACACAAGAGAAAATGTATTTACAATATGCAAGAAGTGATATGAAATACAATGAGGGAGGCCGAACATAAAGAGCTCTAGGAATCTTCTAGAACAAGCTAGAAGATGCTAGGAGATAAGTGTGACAACTAAGTATACATCCACATAAGGTGGAAAGTCCTCAAACAATGTGAGAGGATAAGCATGACATAGGAAAGAACAAACTCCCGTATTGTCAACAACTTATAATTAACTCCTAGACTACAACTAATAAATGAAATGCATTTACCTAAGTAAGCTTAAGTAAATAGAATAAATAATTAGTAAATTAATTATTTAATCTAACAATAGCATCTAGGTGGAGTCTTAGTATGCAAAAATGAAATAAGAATGATTACTATTCCCAACTTGGAACCTAGTTGTGACTAGCATGTAAGGACACGTCTTTTCTTAATAGGATGAAAGAAGTGTTTCAGATTTGAAGCTCATATAATCTATAATAATCACTTGTCAAAGAAAAATAAGTGGATTGTCAAAAGTGTTCAAGAATTTACAACACTAGTGACTTAAGATGATATAATAAGAAAAAAGCTCAGTAGCAAATAGCTAGCATGGAATCGTAACTAGATTTTGAAAAGTGATCATCAATGATGTTTTGAGACTTACATCTGATGGACTAAACCCATATTTTTAACTTAGGACAATACCTAACATACAGATTTGTGACCAGGACTAGGAAGGACTGAAGCAACAAGACCCTAGATAAGATAAACTAGAATGCAGATTTTGTTTTAACAACAAAATAACCTAGGCAATATTCTTCCAAAACCTAGGTGATAGTAGGACAACAAATTAAATTGTACGATATAGTTTGTAATACTAGGGTGACACTTTTCTCTTGGGTGACATTTCGCTTAAGGTCGGATGACAAAGTTCAATATAAAAAGGCAATATAAATTGTAATAGTAGGGCAACACAATTTTTGAATAAAAGTGTTGCATGATATTTTTACAAAGAACATGTGATAAAGTACAAGTTTTGTGTGAAAAGGACAAGTCTGACTCCAAATTTCAATTTGACAATTGGATAGTTTTCAGACTAGATAGTTTCATATTTTAGTTCATGTTGAATAATAAGGTTTGCAAATAGTAGGGGTTTTTAGAAAATCTTAAACAATTAAACAAGGCTCAAAACAACCTGTCCAATATGCAATTGTGATATTAGAACAACCTTCCTACCAATTTTATCGAGACATTTGATTTGTAAGAATGTTTACTTAGGTCAACACATTTGAAAACAATAGCCAAACAATCTACCTTAGAGTCATGGTTCATTACTCAACAACTTGGCCCACACTAAGTGCCCTTCAACTCACACCAAGTGCTTGACCACAAGAGATATTAACTTATTCATGGAAGTTCCACAAGCACAATCAAGGGAACATAGATGGTGAGTGTAAAATCTTTGGGTGATCCACGTAATCCACTAGGATCGATCCTTGCACCAAGAAGTTGAGTGGCAAAATATGGTGGCTACTAACTTAGAGTATTTAGAAAGGGTTTCCATTCATAATGTTCCTCTTGCACTCAATTATGGGACACCCCACCTTATGGTGGGTAATAGACCTTGTAGCCACAAGAGCACCTTAAGCATTCTTGCTTGGCATTTTCCTCATGGTTCCAATCCCACAAGTAATCACACTAAGTGAAGAAAAACAATATATCTACCAAGGTTTTGTGTCCTTGATAGCCTTGAGTTTATAGTGGGTTGGAATAGCTAAGTTTTCTTGTCCCCACTTGGGTCATTCCTCTTGGTTGCCCAAGAGTAGGCCCTCTGAAAGGTTCCAACTACCACATATTGGATCCACTTTCAAGAGTCAAGATTTTTGATGCATAGCAAGGGAGAAGAGCATACTATCCCATCTTGATCATTTCCCCCAAACATGCCAAGAAGATCCAATTATCCCATTGCTTTCAAAATCCAAAGGCAAGTCAAAATTTTTGATTCACCACAAGGGTGAAGAACATGCTCTCCTATCACCAAAGGATGTCAATTGCAAGTTTAATTTACCTATGAAAATGAAACAACTAGTAGTATTTCCACACATAAAATAGAAGAGATATAAGAAAGTTTGGTTTTTATGCTTTGGGCAGCCCTACAAACAATTTTTAGTAGCCCTTATGCATTTGAAGCTTTGACATGCATTCTTTTCAAGGTGATTATGCAAGCATCTCAAGGAAACAACCTCCAAACACAACCATTAGCCCCACAAGTTAGTCTAAATATAGCATAAAATCTACAAATATCCTACTATCAAACAACCATAGACCTAAAAAACTTAGCAAATAACAAGTAATAACCAACAAACTAGCCAAAAATTCAATCAACAAGCAAATTTAGGCCACATGATAGTTTATGCTAGATGCTTGTTGTATGAAACTTCATAGTATATAAGTGCAACAAAATTTCCTTGTGTAATATTTATTTCTACGTTGGGTGACAAAATCTTCTATACTAGAGTGATATATTTTAGTATTAGCATGTGATACTTTTATTGGAAAAGTGTCATGCTACAGTACTAACAAGTGTCATATGATACTAGAAAAATATTGCCCAAAATCTGTGACTGGGAAAAAAAAGAAATTTGTAGACAGAATGCAAAAAATGCAGAAATGTAGCAATATGAACATCAAAACTAAGATATTCTACCCCATGGTGGGTGCCAAAAATGTAAAATTGATTTGTGTTACACTCTAAACCCTTCTATCAAAGTGATTCCATGAGTTTAGAATGCTTGGATACCTACTTAAAACTCCCTATCCATAGAGTGCAAGAGAGTATGATTCAAATATGAATGTTCTCAGATGTGCCTTAGAGATAATCTTCTTGCTAGTAAACCATGCAATAAGAGGTTCCAAAGACGAGGTGAGAATGCAAATATCCACAAGGAGTTCCTCAAGGATGTAATGCAAATGCAGATTGAACTATATGAATATGCAAAGTGTAGCTATATGAAAAAATATGAGAGTATTACAATATCCAAGCTAATTACAAAGTGATTTAAGCTATTGTAAAGAAACTAAGCTACTATGCAACAAGATCCTAAGCTAGTATGTGATGAATGAGATAAGAAGTAGATATTCTCCAGAAAGCTCTTCAAAGAGTGTGGATGCTTTGACAAGGGGAGAGCTCTTTCTTTTAAAGTTGTATAGATGGTAGAGATCAAGGTCAAGATGATGGAAGATCAAGGATGGAGTTTGAAAATAGGTTTGATCCATGTGCACAGAAAAGACAACCAATAAAATAAAAGTTGACTTCCCATATAAGACAATAGTTTCAAAGCCTTTTCTTTTAGTTTGTAAAATATAAAAAGCAATTTATGTGTGCACTTTAAGTGGGTTAGAAGAATGGGGGTTTTTTATTTTATTAAAAGAGACATGTTCTTTTAATCAAATAATGGGCTTAAGATAGTATTGTCAAACTATAGGTTATAATCAAATCAATTGATTATTATCAATTTGGCCTAGGTAAATGATTAAATAATTTAGCCAAAATGCTGAGAAGGGGGTTAATAGTCTAGATGACCATTTTTAGGTTATAAACCTCTCCCATTTGATTTTTTTAACTCATCTTGATAGATTCAACCTTGTTGATATTTCTTTGTGAAGTGATCATGATTGGGACCATAAGTGGTCTACACCCTTGAGGTGATTTGATTTATGTTATTGTATTAGTTTCTTTGATCATGCTTATGGATGGTTTATGATATTATGATGTGTTGGATGGTTTCATTGAGGTTTGTGCTAGTGGTTAACATGATTGATGTGGTATCATGAGGGTGCTTCCATGGTTACCCTAAGATGTGTGTAGATATTGCACTGAGTATTATTATCCTACTACACTAGACTAGGTTCATGTAGCAATGGTTAGTCATGTATTTGATGTTCTTTTTTATGTTGTTTAATAACCATTATTAAATTCTTAAATAATTAGAAATGAATTGTCCATGTTGGATTCATTAGTTATGTGCTATAGATATTTACCTTGTTCATTTTAGTAATTTATGCAAAATGTGGTATTTAAATAGATGATTTAATGCGATTAGATAAATGGTTATTTGATGTGATTTAATGAATTTATCACTTTGGCTATATTATTATATGCAATTGCACTTGATCATGTTGTTCAGTGTGCAAGATTTATGTCCTTGGCAGTGACACATGGAGTTAGTAATTCAACTGTTCAAATCTAGCCGAATGGTTGACGTATCCTATTTAATTGTTTAAATTAAAGCCTCTAGTGATTAATAAATCTAGACTCATTTTCATTATGTGATTGGACTTGTGAGTGTGTCTATGCATTTTAGAGGGTTGCAATTATCACAAAAGTTAGTAAGGAATTCAATGATTTTTGGTTTAAGGGAATTTTGGGGTTTATCTTATTTAATTTAATTCCCAAAAAAATTTCGTAGTTGAATTCCAATTACTTGGAATAGCCTATTTTCATTTGGGTAGATTTAGGGTTTAACTAGGTGATCTGGTTAATAACTCTAATTCGCTATTCACTCAAAAAGTGAATATATATCCAAAAAGGAATTTTATTCCTCACTTCCCACTTTTTGAAATAGAAATTTGAGAGAAAATTCCAAATCCTCTTCAAGAGGAAATACTATTCTATTTTTATAGGAGATATGAGTGTGAGATTGTCACAAGGTTGGTCTTGTTGGATTTGGCTCGAGAAGACCTTGGATTGTCATGATTTTTGGCAATTTTTGTGAGGTTTTTCAAATTTTATTGCTTAGATTCCCATATTTTCCATTTTGGCTGTTAGGTAGGGCTCTCCTCTTTTACTATTTTAAATTTTTTTCAACTTCTTTTTTTGGCAGTTGTTTGTTAGGATATTGAGAACTAGTGTTCCCCTCTATTTCTAATTGCTAGCTCTATCTGGTTGGGTTGGTATGAACATTTCCTTTTTTTTGCGATGGGGGTTTAGGGTTTTTCATCATTATGTTGGCCATTTTTGCATACGGGGCCCAAACCCAATTTTTATTGGATTTCTCCAACTCATTTAGCTGACAGTAGAATGTGTTTTATTTTTGTCAATGTTGGGCTTTTAAGGTTTTTGGCTCAATTTTCTTGTTGCCCAATTTTCTTAGGTTTTCTTTGCATGGTGGTGGTTGTAGATTTAGATTATTCATAGGATTTCAATCTGCCACTGTTGCACATTTATGTTTTAATTGGGATTCATGTTGAATTTGTACTCCTAACTATGAATCCAGTTGAGTGATATGTACCTGGTGTATTTATTTCTGATTGAACCCTTGTTGTTATTTCATGAATGCTAGGATTTGTGTGTAATCCATACTTTAGATTTAGGCTAGTTGAGTGAATTCATGATGTATGGTTTTTTTGCATCATTGAGATTTGTGTAGAACCCATACTCCTAGATTTAGTCTGGTTGAGTGAGTTCATGATGTATGGTTTTTTTGCATCATTGGAATTTGTGTAGAACCCATGCTCCTAGATTTAGGCCAGTGGAGTGAGTCATGATGTTTAGTTTTATTATTTATTGGGATTTGTGTAGAATCCGTACTCCTAGATATAGGATGGTTGATTTATTTTATTATACTTGGTATTTTCTTGTGTTCTCATCTAGCCTTTATTTATTATGATCTTCGTGGAGTTGGTGTGCCTACACATGAGTATGTGCACGTGCATTTGTTGTTCTTACAAGACCCAAACTTTGAGGTGATTCCAATAGAATTATGTTCATTGGTATTGGGTTGGGAATATGCATTTCCTACAAGTACTCATCATGTTATGAGCATGGTTATGTAGGGTAGACAGTGGAGGGGCTTCTCTCATAACCTTGGTGTCCATTTCCTAGTTGGTTGGTGTGAAGAAGTTTCTAAATAAGTGATAATTAAAGAAATAAATTGGTTAACAAAACTAAGATAATTGAAATGTGATACACTATGTGGTTTGATCCTAGGGTATGAGCCTATATGATTTATTTGAGGGTGAGTGTGTTGTGGTTTGATTCTGAGGGCACTCAACGATGTTCTCCGAGGGAATACCTTGAGAGTGTTTCTGCACTAGTGTGATGGCCTCCAAGGGAGTACCTTGAGAGAAGTTCTACACTAGGGTTATCTTGGTAGTACCAAACATATTAGTCTCCACTATAGTCCCTACATATTTGACCCATAGAGTGTCTAACCAAGACCTGCTGTACTTGCATGTCTCACGATCTTGATTTGAGTCATCTTTACTGTCTGCCATGAGTGTTAGCCATGGATGTTATCTTTATGTGTGCTTGTGGTTTGATCATTATTTCCATCAGCATGGCAAGAGTGGACCTTTGGGTTCCACATGGGTGGGAGGCATAGCTACCTATACCACTATTAGGGACTGGTGTACATAGATGGTCTATTTTCCAATTGAGACCAATGCTTGATGTTTCACTTGATATATTCAAGTTAATGGAGTATTTTTATTTGTGATTTATACTTTAATTAGAATGCTTGGATATCATGTTTAGACAATGCTAGTTTCATTGATGCATTCCTTCACTATGTTGTTTTAGCATATGGTTAGATGATATGATTTACTATTAGTTGGGGTATCTATTCTCGTAGTATTAGCATGTATATCTTCTTATTCTTATGATGTTATTACATTGTAGTGGTAATGCCCTCATAAGATAGCTCCAACTATCTCGTTGGTAGTTTGGGATGTTATGCATGGGGGATGACTAGGGCCTTTGAGGTCTCATGATGCTATTATGGTTGGGAGGAACCACACACAATTTTTAGTTGTGTTGGTGCACAGATGTTTATGTTTTCTTAATATGATGTTTGGCTTATGAACCATGTATCTACATTACGATGTTATTTTTTGCATATTCTTTCTTATGTTGTTATGGATTATATGGATATATTTTTTCTCCTTATTGCTGCTTGGTGTCTTGTCTCTTTACTCTTGAGCGATCATTTCTCGATCTACATGGATCCAATACTCCCTGATGTGGAGGTTTCATGATTTTATGCTTTTTCCTTTACCTTTTGGTCATGCTATTGACTATTTTCTTTCTTGGGAAGGATAGTTTCTCATGCAAGCATGTACTTTCTTGTGCGAACATCTGGTTTCTCATGTGAAGGAATAAAGTCTCACGTGACATGAACATTTCCTCACATGACATGTGAACTTCCTTGCACACACCTATGCAGTTCCTTGTGCAACTTGATGTGAATTGAATCCTTGTGTGGAGTAATGCACTTCATCATGCAAAGAAATTCACTTTCTCATGTGTAGTGATGTAAAGTCTCACGTGAGACTAGAGACTAATGCACTTCCTTGCTCAAGAAATAATAGGAATGTAGGCTTGGTGGAGGAAAGTTTGGAGGTTGGTTTTGGACACCTTATTAGGTTTTAGTTGTGTTGGTGCTTGAATGTTTATGTTTTCATAATATGATGTTTGATTTATGAACCATGTATGTACATTGTGATTTTATTTTTTACATGTTCTTTCTTATGATGTTATGGATTAGATGGATAGATGTGTTCTCCTTCATGTTTGTTGGTGTCTTGTCTCTTATGCTCTTGAGTGATCATTCCTTGATTTACATGGATCAGGTACTCCTTGGTGTGGAAGTTTCATGCTTTTATTCTTTTTCCTTTACGTTTTGGTCATGATGTTAGTTGTTTTCTTGCTTGGGAAGGACCATTTCTTGTGTGAGCATGTACTTTCTCATATGAGCATGTACTTCTTCACATAGAGGAATGAAGTCTCATATAGCATGAGTACTTCCTTGTGCAACATGTGCACTTCCTCATGTGGCTTGATGTGATCCTCATGTTGAGAAATACACTTCCTCACATGGAAAAATGCACTTTTTCATGTGCAGTGATACAAATTCTCATGTGAGACTATAGACCAATGCACTTCCTCATGTGAGAAACATTGGGCATTTAGGCTTGGTAGAGGAAAGGTTGGAGGTTTATTTTGGACATCTTATTGGATTTCACACATTCCTAGTTCAAAATATATCATTTATATATAAGTTGACATATATTTAATTCTTTATACTTAAGATAGATTTTAATATATGCAATGATTCATTTGAGATAGTTTCCAGAACTCTCTGAGTTAAGATAAAGATTCTAAGAAATTTCAAGGCTTCAAGATTTCAAACTTAGCCAAATTTCAAGAGTCAACATATATCTTTCAGCATGGTTTTTAGTAGATGAGTGGTTTTAATTTTGAGCCATCATCTTTTGTATGACCATTGTTGGTCTCTACTTGTGATTCTTAATTATGACATGTTTACTAGATATGGACTTGTATGTCTAACCATGCTAGGAGCTTTACTTTGGGTTGAAAGAGAACATCCCCTTGGTACATTCTCATGATTCATGTGATCTTTAGTTAGTGAATTTCAATTTAGAGCTTGGATATCTTTGGGAGTAGATGTAAGACTTCTACTGGTGTAGGTGAACATGTGAATCTTGACATGTTCCCTATTCTTATCATCTTAGTTTGATGCTTCACTCTTGCACTTGGTTACTTTATGCTGTTGTTAAGTAACTTATCTTAAGAAAAAATTTATTTAGTGCACGTTTTATCCTTGTGTTCCAAGGATCTCTAGGTGGGGAATTACATCTAGTATCAGAGCCCATGTTCAAACATTGGGATCTCTTTGTATATGTTACCCATATTGTTGATGTTGTGATTGTGTGAGCGTGATTGCTTCTTAGAGAGCTCATGAGTTTTTTTTCTTGGGTATCTACTAGTGATGGACTTTCTTGTCCACTAAATGCAACTAGAGCAGTGTGAGTAGAAGGAAGTGAGTCTTCCTAGTTATGTGGATGGAATCAATGTGGCTTTGTATGGCTGGTTGCATGTGTGATTCTCTTGGATAAAGCCACTAATTGGTGTCAATGTTTTGGCTTTGAGTGCCTCTTTTGTTTCTCCTTATGGAGTAAGGTGCAGTGTTTTCCCTATTTTCTCATATTTTTAAGTAAATAAATGAATCATATTGGTGATTATGTGTTATATCAATATAGTAATGAAATATTTCCTTTCATTGAGAAATGAGTGTATATTGTGAATCATTGCAAAGAAGTAGGTGTTATATTAAGATCCTTTGGGTTAATGAATTAAGTCCCCAAACTGATTGCTTCTTAAGCTTATTGAAATTGTATTAAATTTTTTGGATATCAAAATATTTTAATGCATGGACAATAATTAAGGAAATTATTATAATCTGCACATGCATGATGTTATTGATGGTATACTACTTGATGTATGTGAGTGTGTTCTCTAATGCTGCTAAGATGATGTGTTCCTTAGCATTGTGTGGTGATTTATTCCTCTTGTGTGACTATTCTCAGTCATCACATGTAATGTGATTTTACTAATTCCTTATTTTATTTTTACGGATGTACTTTCCTCATGTTGTTGGGCTAGCATTGGTTTTCAGTATTTTCCTTTCTTGAAATAGTCATCAAATTTATATATTGCTCTCTTTGTGGCTAATATCACACTTGACTTATTGTTAAAATGAGCTCTTTCATGATTTACTATTGGAGTTGACAATTCTCCCAATTGGTCTTTTTGATTTTGCCTCATGATGACTATTCGACATGTGTTTGATTGATGGCCAATCTTGTGTTGTGACTCTATCACATTCATCTCTAACCTCTGGTAGTACGTACAAGGGATAATATCATAGAGAACATACTAGTGTGTTTTTTATAGGAGTAAATTTTTTAGTATAATTGTATGGTTTAAATGATGATTAAACTTAATGTTATTCTTGAAAGAAATTTTAAAAGATAGGTACTTGTTTTAGGGTAAGTGACTCTTGAACCCTTGCTTTGAAAACCTTTCAATTTCATTGTGCATTAATGCTTGTGTTATGATCAACTAATGGAATATCAAGGAGAAGTAATATTGGTTTCAATGTGTGAATTATCTCTCATTTCATGCTTTATTTCATTTTGGACATGTCTTCTCCTTAGTTCTTTGGACATCATGTCCATTTCTTATGTTGGTAACCAAGACTATTTGATTTTTCCTATGATGTTTTATCTTGAGTGGTGATTAAAAATATTAGGTCTTAGGACTCTCTAAACTCCATCATTTTGTAGGCCTCTTCAATATCTTTTCAATGCATTTCAAATGGAGTCAATTAGAGTCTAGACATTAAAGTTATGGCCTCCAGAGTGAAGGCAATTTTTGTCTTGATTTGAAATTTCGTGTGAGTAAACAAGTTGTCATGTATTTTCTCACCTGGTTATGTGAGAAACCTCGTGCATGAGTGTGATAATGTAAAATATTTCCTGGGGAACAATCAACACCTCTTTCAAACTTTAGAAGATGCAGATTGATGTTTCGAGTACCCTTTATCGAGTAGAGGTCAATTCAATCATGGCATATCATATTTATGGTCATTGGAGAAGTTTAACCCTTCATGTTATTCTTAAAGGAGGAGTTAATAGCCTTTATAACCTACTAGGTACTTGGTTGAGATTTGTGCATTCCCTATAATACCAAACCACCTTTTTGAGGTGTGTTGGAATTACAAAAGGAAAGGTAAACTCTGGTGGGGTGAGGGTGAATCAGTGTTTTAAAATTTAAACCATAAAACATTCACCACACATCCATCTTAAAATTTAATAAGTAAATTGAAATACCATGTAAAACATATACATCTAAAGTATCTAAACAAGTAAGCATTCACACATATATGACACAAGATATGATTACCCAGAAACCCTCCAATGAGAAGGTAAAACTGGGGTGGGGATAACATCCACAAATCTTCACTATTGTAGTAATAAAGTGTATCCAATGAAGGTTAAAATGTTTGATCATGAAACATGATCCACCTTGTAAAAGGTTTACCTTGTTAAAAGCTTACAAATATTGTTAGGTGTTACCCTATTAAAATATTTCAACACCCTATTAGATGTGTGCTTGGTTAAAGGACTTTAACTCACAATTAAGTAAGCACCTTGTTAGAGGATCTTAATATAGCCTATTAGGACTACTCTATTAAAATATTTAATTGATTCACCTATTAAAATGTCTTAGCAAAGATCGTATGATTAGCACTCTATTGCTTGATGTAAAATCACCTATATACTATTGTATACTTGATCCTTCTTGATTAGATGTCTCTTTGCTATTCACTATTTCCTTCCTTTATTCTCCTTTAATTGATTCTACAATGCGATTTCATATCATAATAAATTTTTCACCATGAATTTCCTATTTGTACATGAAAACTCTCCTTCTTACTCTAATCATTCATTCATTCCCTCATACTAAAAAATTTAGGGTTTTCCTCATTAACAAGACCTATGTGACATAGGGTTATGTATGAATCAACAGCTATGATTCATCCATATTACCACTTAAACCTTCCCTTTATTTGATTGGATACATACAACACATAGGGATTCACATATAAGATCCATCCTTATCAAAAAAATATTGCAATTCAATCCTTGAGTCAACCCAAAAATGGTTTACATAGTACTTTGTGCCAATACAAAAAACTATGTCAAAACTATATTAGACAACATTTGAAGTCCCCAGTGCTTGACACTAATTGTGAGTTCAATATTGTCACTCGACATTGGAATGACTTGACATGCACTGCCTGCTCAACAACTAAATCACTCAAAACATACTATCTACTCAGCACTTGAATGAATTGACACATGAGTGACATAGAACTCATTGTTTACTTGACATGCTCTAATTTTTATGTTGTGCTCAACATATGTTACTTGTTTGGCATGAACTAAGTAAATGAATTTTAGTGTATAGTCACTCAATTGTCAAAACCAATATGAGATTATCAATCTACCTCTTTGACATGAGTGTCAAAAACACTTGGTCATACATTAATAATCTTATTCCTATGAGCATAACATAGATATCTATTTGGCTTCAACACAAAATTTCAAAATATCAAAATTTTGCAACATGACTTATACCTCAAAATTTCATAGCCCCACTTGAATTGTTGATTTAGTTCTGTACTATACTCTATATCAAAATCTTTCTCCTGCTGAGTTGATTTGTATCAACTAATACTCTTTCTCTATTTCTTGCTCAATCAATTTTGCATTTTGTTGTTCTCTTACTCCTTCTTTGTTGCTTGCTCCCCCTTGGGTATAGATATTTCTTTATTCTTCTTTCTTGCTCCCCCATTTTCTCTTACTCCCCTATTTTCCTTACTCCCCCTTTTTGACAATGATGTCAATGGGTTATACACTTATAGTGTATTTGTCCAAAAAAGATTTATGGACCTCAACTATAATCTTAAGAGTTGCATCCCAATAATCACAAGCTAGCTCTAAAGACTTAATTTGGATGGCCAACTTGGTAGCAAGGTGTACTAAGCCATCTAATGTAGAAAGATTAGGGCCTTTCTTCATAAGTGTTTCTGCATAGCCTATCTCCTTGTGTTAAATATCCATGTAAGAAGTCAATGTAGACTACACGTTGATCAGTTTAGCCCTAATCTTGGCTTCATCTACTTGTAATGTTGCTAATTAACTTTGGGATTGCAAAAGGGTCTTTAAATGTTTCTCACTTTGAGCTATAGACATGGGCAATTTTTCATTGGATGATTGCATTTGGTTCTCCAAACTCAGGATGTGATTTTGGTGTAGGGCACCTATGAATCCTTGGCATGAAAAATTTCTAGGTAGGTCTAGTAGTTGGTCTAGGTCCTCATTTGCATTGTAATGACCCATTTTGTAAGGTGCTTGATCACTAAGGTGTCTTTATAAACCTAGTGAATCAAAGCAGCCATAGGGTCCTAGTAGATTGATGGCATGTTTAAGTAGTTGTGGTCATGTTTGGATTGTCTAGGTGATAGGTTAGAGTTGTTTTAGAGGTCTAGGAGGTGAAATATATCCTCAAGAATAAGTTTTAGGCCTAAGTACGCCTAAAGTGACAAATTACATTATTATGTTTTAATAACATTTGGAAAAGGTGTGTCTTTTGGTTTCCAAGGGTCAATTTGAGAACCAATAGTCATGATTTGAATTCAAAAATGATGTAATGTGATCCATAGAAAGGGGGTAAGGATCATTGTGCAAGGCTTGAAGTGGAAATAATGCAAAATACCCTTAAAATTCTAGAAAACTGGTGAGACAACAAATTGTATAGACAGGTATGATCTGGGAGTGATTGCAAACATACTTTTCTAAATAGAGAAATGTGTTAGATATCTTTTGGTTTTTGTTTGAATTTATTTGGAGTAGGGAGTCAAAAGTTATCAGAGATTTTCTAGGACTGGTCCAGAATTCAATTTTGAAGGAGCAATTTGTATTCATGGAGCCCTAACTTGGGATCCCCATACTGGAAAATCCTAAAACTAGAGGGAGTGCAAGTTATGAGTCTATACCATGTGATTATAGAGTTTCAAGACATTTGGAGAAGGGTTGAGGCACTTTCAAGCTGGCCCTAGTTCAAGTTGGTGAGCAATCTTGACTAGGAAAAGAAGCAAAATGGAGACAACATTAAAAAAAACTAAGTTGTTTAATGGGATCTAAGGTTGTTTTTGAGTATTTTGGCATTGTATGAGTTATTCTAAAGGATTTGGGGTCTTGGGAACCCACCTTGTTCAAATTTTCATGATGCCCTAGCTTAGCTTGGCCAACTAGGCATAGGAGTGTAATTGAGGTTTGGGGGTGCAGGACTAAGATCTCTACCAATCCTTTTAGGATCAAACAAAAAAGCCAAAAGGGTGTCTAGAAAGGTGATTAGTTTCCTTGGGTGTGTGGGAAATTTGAGAGTTAAAGCCGAAAAATAGAGAATGGAGGCTAATTAGCCTAATAGGCCTAATTGCTAAAAAGGTGGGTTGAGACTTGAGGGGTCCAAAAAAGTTGTGGAATCTAAGTATTTAGGGTATTTTTAGATTGTCTCCAAAGGAAGTTTCTTGAGAAGTGAAGTGTCTTATATAGTTGCTTCATAACCCCATTGAGTAGGGTGTACCCAGGTGTAGGGTAAGTTGCCAAATTGGAGTGTTGGTGTTAAGACCTAGTTGTGAAAAGACCTTAGGAGGCTTAAGGAGGTCATTAGCTATGGACGCTACATCAAATTCCTTATCTCTTGTGTGAAGAGTGTAGGATTACACAATTTGGTGTATAAAGAGAAAATGTTCTCTAGTACCTTCTTTACACTATTTATCTTAGTTGCTAATGCAACCTGTGTTAGTGTAATATCACTGGATATCATCTCATTTACTTTGTTTTGAAACTTCTTTTCAAACCATTCTAATAGTTTAAAATTAGTATCCAAGTATGTATCACTAACTTGTTCCACTATATTGGTCAATTGTTCAATGATTAGCTTTGTTTCATCTAGAGTAGGTAGATTGAATACATCTAAGAAAATATCTTTGATATCAATCAAAGCTTTCTTCTACCTATGCTCACTTCTAAGTAGTTCTTGATGTTTCTTCCTTGCTAGGGCCTTTTAGTATACCCATTTGCTCAATTTTGATTGATGAATAATCAAATTTAGGTAATGTAATCTCTTCATTTAGGCTAACATCTCCATAAGTAATTAACTCTTCCACCTTAGATGAGCTAGGACTTGGCATTGAGTATTGCAATGGTATAACATTTGTGCTGAACCTTTGAAGAGTTGGATTGAAAGGAGTACTAGATTATGTTGATGTCACCTATGCTTGAATTTCTAGTAGCTCCTTAGGCTTGGGTGTCAAACTAGTCTCTTTAGACTTGTTCTTTTCTATCTCTATGATTTTAGTTGAACTTTGATCTTATGCTGGTAGTGTAGGTACATCTACCTGACCTATTTGGACTTGAGTCCCATTATTACCTGATATTTCAACCTTTTCTACTCCAACTATCTCAACCTTGTCTTCTTTAGCTTCTTGTGCATTTTCTAAGACTAGAGTGTCTTGCATTAGTGTATTGACATTGAAACTTGCTATCTCCTTACTTTTATAAACAACTATGGGTTGTGAAGGTTGTACACTTGTGACTTCCACTTGACATTAGTGTATCTTGTATAGTCTATTTTGGTTACTGCTCTTCCTCAGTTGGTGCTTGATTGTCAATATTCATATCAATGGTCCCTTCTAATGTGCCTTGTTCATTATCATCTTCTTCATTCTCTCCTACCTCAATAGGTACTTGGTTAGCTTCTTTGGCTGTTGACAATCCATATGTGATCTTCCATAGTTGTTTGGATTTTTGTATAACATTCCCTATGTTGTCTTGTAATATGCTAAATGCCATATACTTTGGCACAAATTTTACAACATATTTATTAATGGCTTGAGAAATTTCTACCTTGCTAAATTCTAGCATAACTTGTGCAAGGGTTGTCTCCCTAATTTGCTTCTCAACGTCTAAACAATAATGTCATTTTTGCTCAACTCTATCATATAAGCTTTTAGGAATGGAGTTGATAATTTCTAGAGGAGCCTTCTTAAATTTGGCCATCATGGCATATACTACTTCCTCTACTTGATTCTTCTCAATCTATCCAAGGTTATCAGAGTCAATATGAGAGGAACTTGACAAGTCAACATTATTTCTAACGTTCTCACATAAATTGTCTAGATCTAAGGAAGGACTATGACTCACCACTTGGAATTAGTTGTTGTCATTAGATTCAATATTCTTTTCATTAGATTAAGCCTAAGCAACATATTTTCTTCTTGGTCTCTTTAGTGCTCTAGCTTCCTGCTCTTTAGGCTCAACTACCTCTTTAGCCTTCTATTCAGTGACTCTTGTACTAGCCCTTGTGGTAGGTGCTATTATTTTGGGATAATTAGGTTTTGAAAAATTCTTTGTTTTTTTCACTGCTCATGTCTTTTCCTTTCTTATATTCTTCCTAGTAGTTACAAGTGCTTTTTTAGGTTCTTCTTCCTTGGCACCTTCTACAGTTTCTACTTCCTCCTCTTACTAATCCTCTCCCTAACCTTGTGTCAGTGTCAATGGTGCTTGAGCCCATATGTCCTCTTCTTCTTCTTCCTTAGCTCTTTCACCAAATCTTTCTTTCAGTTCCTTCACAAATGTGTTCTTCTTCCTCATCATTGAAGTAGTCTTCAACTCCATAGTGATTTTTAATTTTGCCAAGTCATAATTACCAAAAACTTTGGCTTCTTTGTCCACTTATTCTACAAGTAATGTAGTGATTATTGTAGAGGCCTCATCAAAATTAGTCTCATATCCTAATGGCCTTAGCCATCTCACCCTAGGAATTGTTACTTGAATATATGTGTGATTAGTATCAACTAGGAAGCAAACATCATCATAATGTTTCTCCACTAGTGAGACTAGTATCCTCAGTCTTTTCTTCATAGATTTCTTAAAATCTTCAAAATAGCTAGTCATCACATACTCAAAGTTATCATCTAACTATTCATTGAATTCTCTTATCTATATTGCTATTGATCTATTCACCATCTATGCCATTGACATATTAGTCAAGTTTTTTGTTAGTGACACACACTTATTTAGATTTTGTATGGCTACCGAGCTCATTGAACAATCTACAATGTTTTCCATATAATTTAGTAGCCACCAAGCTCTATAGTTGCTACTTAGTCTTTTGGACTAATTCTAAGTGGCCACCAAACATTCCAGTGGTTACCAAGGGAATTCAATTAGTGTGAAGTGCAACAATTCAAACCAAGTAGAATCAAGTAGTGTGAAGTCTAGCAGTTCAAGTTATTAAGCTTTTGCAGTTTCTATTGAGCTAGCAGTTCATGTGATTGGAAGCTAGTGTTAACCGATCCATATGCAAAGTTAGTGTTTACTAAGTGATTCAGTTTATGACAAGTGACATAGTATCTATCGAGTCACTAGTGCAGACCAAGTTCGAGACAACTTTGAGGTGATTAGTATGGACCAAGCTTCTACTTCTACCAAATGCATGATGATGCCGATTAATAATAGTGGACACCAAGTATTGAAACTTCACCAAATCAATCTTAAAAACCCAGTGTCTTCATATGGGCTGACTTTGTAATATTGGTATTAACTTGTATATTGGATGACTTTGTAATTTTGTAAATTGAATTGGTATATATATGTAATGTATTGCATCATATCCAATGTAGTATGCAAGATAATGAACATGTAAGAGTGTGAATGTGATCAAGAAATAGATAAAGTATATATTGAGGGCCATATTAGAAAAGGAATAGCAGAGATATATCCATCACAAAAGGTGATTAGTATTTCAAGGAATCTCTATCAGCAAATTAGTTTTATGTTAGAGATCTACTATTTCATTCTAACAAGTGAATCAGTCTAAATCTTTTAGCAAGGTAGACTTAACAATCTTTCTCAAAATCTCTTTATCGAGTGAATACTTTATTGTGTGTTTGTAAAAACCTCTAACAAGGTGGACCTAGCAGTCCTAATTGCTTCTAATAGGGAAGATCATCAGAAGTGATCATTGTAAGCCTTAATAGGCAAAATTTATGGTACAGTAATGAAGTTATGTGGGTATCATCCCCACCCCAATTTTACTTTCTATTTGGAAGGTTTTTGGGTCACCAAATTATTGTGTTCAAGTGTTGTGGATGCTTTTATGTTTTTAGTTTCTCATGCATGCAATTAGATGAATAAATGATAATTGGTATATTGTTATAAAGTGCTGAATTTGATAAAGTTTTAGAGGTTATTGATTCACCCCTCCCCTCTCAGTAACCTAGCATAGTCTTGAATATTTCCAAAAATTGGTATTAGAGCTTTGTAGTTCTCAGGAGAAAGTTTAATAGCTTGAGCAAAGAACAAGGATATGGAGTTATTAAAACTTGATAAGGCAATTGACGACGAAAAGTTTGATCTAGAAATGGCCATTGCATAACTCAAGAAAGCTAAGGAGCAACTTTCCCAGTCCCTAAAAAGAAGGAAGGAACTTGCAAATTAAATGAATGATCATCAATACATTGAAAAAAGAATTGAAGGCTTTTTCCCTTCTAGCATTTCAGATGAAGCAAATGATGTAATCAAAGAACTCCTAGAGCATAATGGTTCCCTACAAGAAGTAAGAAAGCTGAAAAGAGAATAAGAAATTCAATCAGTATGGCTATGTGAAATCTTGGAATAGAGGAACAAGATGAAAGAAGAAATGGATGGAAGAATCAGTGAAATCCATAATCAATCCCTTTAGCATGTAGATCTTATGGGTCAAATCTCCAATGAAAATGAGGAAATAATGAGACAAAGATAGATCAATGAAAGATTAAGAAATGATCTGAATTTGGAAAGACAAATCAATGAAAGAATAAGAAATGAGCTAAGAAGATTAAAAGATGACCTAAACACTAAAAAACAAATCAATGAAAGAATGATGAAGTCCCAAGCAGACATGAATTAATTAAATCAACTACATGAGAAAAATATCTATAGAAAAAGGGTAAAGTAGGAATTGGATACAAAGAAGAAGGTGAATCCTTCGAACAATGTGCTCAAAGGAATCAAAGACCTACTTGCAATCACTATGGTAAGATAGGTCATACATCAAAGAAATGTTGGAGCAATGGTAAAGTAAAATTTAATAGAATATGCTACAATTGCAATCAGCATGGTCACAAGTCTAATGAATGTAAAGAGAAGCCAAAATTTGAGGGCAGGTGTCACAAGTGCAAGAAACAAGGTCACAAGGCATCAGATTGTAGAACCAAGTCATTCAATCTAGCAGAGAAAATTGTGAAAGAAATATTTAGTTGGAACTACAAAACTTGGTGTAGATGTCATTACAATGGAGAATATGGACACATTGGTATGAATTATGTTAAACATGACACAAGGAAGAGATACCACCATAAGATGTTTCACTTGTACCGAACTTGGTCATCTAGCCAAGAATTGCATGAATATAGGTAGAGTTGAAGATGAAAAGAAAGCAAAAGAAAATAACATTTGAAATAAAATGAGGCATCAATGGATTCTTAAATCTACTGAGGATGCTAGTTCAAGTAATGATGGTCATGTCACTCAAGAAGTGGGTGATTCCACAATTTTCAACTAAGTTTCCAATGGAGAACTAGAACTACGCTATCAAGATCACATTCAAATAGTTTCAATTGAAAGGTGACAATGATCTAAATCAATATTCAAGATACAAAGGGATCATTGAGGAAGAAAGGTATCAGTTATCACTGAGTTACCTATTGGAAATTTGATTGAAAAGATGATTGATGAAGAAGATTGAAGATCAAAGAGGGAGATTGTTGTAAAGAAGGAAGTTGGTTATTAAAAGAATGTTTTTAATCATTGTTTTTTCATTAATGTCAAACCTTCTATTTTTAGGAATGACAATTGCTTATAAGATCCAAGTACTATCACTTAGTTGATTGATGAAGAGGATTTGATCAACAAGATGTAACAAGAATACCTAAGGGAAAGGTTGAGTTATAGTTTTGTAATGAAGTACAAGGATCCATTAAGACAATGGTTAAATGATGTATTGATAACATACTTGAAGATATAGAGGTTGGCCGCACTTAAAAACATTAGAAGTATAAGTTTTAACAAGGTTGACTGTAAAGCTTAAACTAAGTGCTAAGTAAGCTAGTTGAAGCTGAGAAAATTTTTAGTTGGAGCCGAGCAAATGCAAAATCTAGTGTGTGCTAAGTGAACTTCAGTGGGTGCTGAGTGAAGTTCAAGTGTCAAGAAAAGTAACAAGTGCTAAGCATTAGAAAATCTTAATTGGTGCCGAGTGAACTTCAGGTGCCGAGCATCAGTAAAAATATAGTTGATGCTAAGTAACATAGTATGTGTCGAGCATCAAGATTTCAATAGTGCCAAGCTGCTACATTATTTTAAAAGTTAAAGATTCACCAAATCTAAGCCCAAAAAGTTATTACCTAGAATTTTTTGAACTAGTTGGAGGATAAGGATGATGAGCTAGTGGCACAAAATTCTATGTAAACCATTTTTGAGCGAATTCAAGAGGATTCTTCATGATGTTTCTAGAAGAAGCATAATATGGGTTAGATTCAATGAATCCTACCTAATCCATATGAATTGAAATTAAAGGAGGAAAGAATCGAGTAGGAAAAGGAGTTACAGATTCCTATTTAAGGAGTCATAGGCCAAGAAGTAAGAGCTGCTAGAGTGCCAAATTGTGAAGTAGTTGGAACGGTGTCAAGGAGAAGACATATAGAAGAAGGAAGAATAGAGTAGAGAGACTCTACTTTGACAAGTGGTCAGAAGGAGATGATTGTACTGGTACATTGAGCATGGAGATTCAAGGAAATAAAGATTGAATGGAGGGCAAGCTGTCAAGAGTTGTAGAGATTGAAAGCTAGGCAATGTTATGAGTTGAATGGTGATCTAAAATTTGAAAGTTGAGTTGTATTCTATATTCAGGTCAAAAACCCCTTATTGTTACTCTCTAGCAATTATATCAGTTAGGGTAAAGGAAAATCCTATGGAATTAGGTTGATTTAATAGCCATTTGTAAATCCTTTAATAGGGTGGCATTCCAAGTGAATGTTCTAAAGTCCTCTAAGTAGGCCCACTTCTAATAGGGTGCTTAAATCCTTTAACTAGGTCACATTTGATACTGTGTTGTAAGCCTTTAACAGGGTAGGCCTTTCATAGGGCATCACTTTAGAAGAGTAAGAATTGAGTAGCATGTTACTGGTGGTTTTTTCAAAATTGGGTTTCCACGTAAATCACTATGTTATGTGTTGATCTTTTCATGTGTTTACTTGCATGTTGATTTACAGTAACTTGCTGAATAGGAATGTCTAAGCTTGGATGAATGAATGGTTGAATGGGCTCACTACACTTGATAAAAATTTGAATTGGACAAGTTGGACCTTGAATAAAAAATTCAACCCCACCCCCCCTCTCAATTATTCTAAAGAATTTCTAAAAATTGAAATTAGAGCCATCTGTTGATTTAGTTTCAAGGTACTAGAGGCAAGAAGATCAAGATATCCAAGAGAGAATTTCCCAAGCTTAACAAAGACAACTTTTTTGCATGGAAAAGTCTAATGAAACTACACCTTAGATCAATAGGTGATTATGCAAAAACCTCAATTGGAATAGAACATGTAGACCCAGCTGGACCTCTTACTATAGGTGATTTGAATAAAAGGAAGGAGCATAATTAGGCAATGCTGGAGATTGCCTTTGCACTCAGTTATGCTGAATTTGATGACATCAAAGAATGTGATACTATATTCAAGATGTGGAAAGCCTTAATAGATATCTATGGAGGAGATTACAATGTTCAAAGAGCAAAGAGAGAAAGCCTCAGAGGAAAGTTTGATGACATGAAAATGGAGGAAGGTGAAAATGCTGCTCAATATGGATCTAGAATGAAAGAAGTGGTAAGTGCAATACGAAGTCTATGTGGTCAATTGGAAGAAGAGACTATCAATAGAAAATACTTGAGGACATTGCTTCCTATCTATGCTATTAGAGTTTCAGCCATCCAAGACCTAAGGTGTGTAGAAGGGAACACGCTATCCTTTGAAGGAATAGTAGGAAGACTTATTGGATTTGAATTATCAAACTTTGACAAATATAGACCTAAGAACCTTGAATCTACTTTCAAGGCCAAGATGAAATTGAAAGACACCAAGGAGGTGACATAAAACAAGAAGAGAAGAAAAGGAAAACATGCATCCAGTGATAGCAACACAGATGAGGAAGATGTGAAACATTTAGAAGCACTATTAGCTAGGAGATTCCATAGAGGCAAAGGTAAATTCAAAGGTAAGCTGCCTATCACATGTTTTAATTGCAATGAAGTAGGTCATATTGTTGCAAGATGTACATAGAAGAAGAACTAAAAAGAAGGAAACAAGTACAAGAACAAAAGAGAAGATGATAACAGAGACTACAAGGAAAAAGACAAAAGATGCTACATTGTTGAAGAAGATTCTGATGAGAATGATGATGAAGTAGTCTATTTAGCTATGAAAGATGGATCAGATTAAGATAAAGCCAAAACATTGGTGACTTGTGTGAACAAGAATGACAAATGGATCATAGACAGTGGTTTCTCACATCACATGACAGGCGATAAAAGTAAGTTTATTACCTTTATTCAATATGATGGAAATATTGTTAGATTTGGTAATGATGCTCCATGCAAAATCAAAAGAAAAGGCTCAATTAAACTTATAGAGAAAATTTCATGTGATAATGCATACTATGTTGAAGGATTGAACTACAATTTGTTGAGTGCATCATAATTAGGAAATGTAGGTTGTAAAGTAGAATTTGGAAACAAAACTGCCAAGATTTATGATGCTGATGGAAATCTGATAGGAAAAGGTGAAAAAACAAGAAGTAATCTATTTTACCTAGATATGAAAGATGCAACATGTCTTGTTGTTAGATTTGATGATGTGTGGTTATGGCATAAAAAGTTGTGTCATGGTAACTTCGACAATCTGATTAGCATTAGCAAAAAGAAGAAAGTTAGAGGTTTGCCGAAACTGAAGAAGCCCAAAAAGACAATGTGCAAACAATGTCAACTAGGAAAGATGACTAAGTCTAGTTTCAAACTCAAAACATACACTTCCAAAGAAGTACTAGAGTTAGTCTATACAAACTTATGTGGTCCAATATAAGTACAAAGCTATCTAGGAGATAGATACATAATGCTATTTGTAGATGTCTATTCTAGGATGATGATTGCTATGTTTTTTATGCAAAAATCTAATGCATTTCCAATGTTCAAGTGGTATTTTGCCATAGTTGAGAAGGAAACAAAAAAAAGTCTGAAATGCCTAAGATCAGACAAAGGAGGTGAGTTTACATGAAAGGAATTTGAGATATGTTGCAATGAAAAATGCATTAAAAGGAAAACATCAACACCAAGAACTCCACCTTAGAATGGAATTGCAGAAAGAAGAAATAGATTAGTGGTAGACTGTGCAAGAACCTTGATGATGGAGAAAAATGTTGCTGTAAAGTACTAGAGAGAAGCTATAAGCACTGCTGTTTACACCCAAAATAGAGTTCAAGTCAAGAAAGGTACAAATGCAACACCTTTTGAATTATGGTATGGTCACTCACCTAATGTAAAACATTTCAAAGTCCTTGGTTGTAAATGCTATATTCATAAAGACACTAAAAATGGCAAGTTTGATGCAAAGAGTGATGAAGGGATATTCTTTAGATACCCCAGTAGAAGCAAAGAATATAAGTGTTTGAAAAATATCATTAAAAAGATTGTAGAGAGTGCAAATATAAATTTTGATGAGCATGTAGAAGTAAAAATTAATGGAACAAAGCAATCAAAGGATTATAGATCTTTTGTATGCTTCTATGAAGGAATGACTATTGAAGACAATGCTACCAATCAAGTTGGGAATCAGCAACAAATCTCAGTATTAGCCGAGTCACAGCTAGTGAATTTCGAGTTGCAGAATGAAGAAAATGCACATTCTGACTCCAAAAATAGTATGCATGAAAGAAATGATGAAGTACCAGATGGAGAAGATCAAAATGACTCTAAAGTTGAAGGATCAAATATGGAAAGAAGGATAGAACCAAGGTTATCCAAGTATGTGAGAAGACATCACCCTACAGATCAAATCATTGGTGACAAGGATGCAAGACCAATGAAAAGGAATAGACTAAGGAATGAATCATGCCTGTTGAGTAAGGTTGAGCCCAATATAATGAAAGATGCAGTACAAGATGATGACTGGTATAAAGCAATGGAAGAAGAGATAGACTAGATTGAGAAGAATAAAACATGGACCCTAGTTCCTAGACCAGCTGATAAGAATGTAATAGATACCAAATGGGTGTTTAGGAACAAACTTGATGAGAATGGTGAGATAACAATAAACAAAGCTAGACTAGTTTGTAAAGGCTATGCACAAGAAGGACTAGATTATGAGGAAACATTTTTCTTTGTTGCAAGAATGGAAGGAGTAAGAACACTGCTTGCATATGTTGCTTAAAAAGGTTTCAAAGTCTATCAAATGGATGTGAAGTCTGCTTTTCTAAATGGTGTACTAAAAGAGGAAGTTTACATAGAACAACTAGAGGGATTTGTTGATTACAACAACAAGGATATGGTTTACAAACTGCATAAGGCACTTTATGGTTTGAAGCAAGCACCTAGAGCATGGTATGAGAGACTACACAAATATCTTGTGAAGATAGGATTTGAGAGAATAGATGACAACAAAAACTTGTATAACAAAGCTGAAAAAGGTAAAGATATTTTGATATCTAAATATTTGTTGATGATATAGTATTTGGAGGAAAAGATGTTCTATGCAAATATTTTTCTAATCAAATGAAACATGAGTTTGAGATGTCAGTGTTTGGAGAAATCAAGTTCTTTGTTGGATTACAAGTACACCAATTCAAACATGGCATATTTGTGACCCAATCAAAATACATCAAGGAGATACTCAAGACATTTGGATTAGAAGACTCAAAACCAATTAGCACACCAATGGCAACAGGACTTAAGTTATCCAAAAATGATGAGTCATCTAAAGTGAATTAAACATTGTATAGATCAATGATTAGAAAGTTGCAGTATGTTGTACATAGTAGGCCAGACATTGCATTAGCTATTATTGTAGAAAGATTTTTTGCAAATCCAAGAGAAAATCATTTGATGGAAGTAAAGAGAATACTAAGATACCTAAAAGGAACTGATGACTATGGTTTGTACTACAAGAGAAGTGAAAATTTTGAGCTAAGACCCTACACTAATGTAGATTGGGGAGGTAATATTGATGATAGAAAAAGCACTAGTGGAGGAGCACTCTTCTTGGGAAAAAGATTGATTACATGGACCAGAAAAAAGCAAAGTTGTACCTCACAATCCACTATAGAAGCTAAATATGTTGCAGCTGCTATCAATTGCACTAATATTGTATGAATCAAACATCTGTTGCAAGGTACAAAGGAAGAAGTGAATGAGCCTGTGATACTTTATTGTGATAATACAAGTGCTATCAACATATTAAAGAACCTTGTAATACATGCCAAAACCAAGCACATTGCAATCAAGTATCACAATGTTAGAGAATTGGTGGAAGACAAACAAGTGAAGATGGAATATGTTAGCTTAAAGGAATAGATTACTGACATCTTCACAAAAGCATTACCTAAAGATGCTTTTGAGTATCTTAGAGGTAAGTTAGGGGTGATACCCCTAGCCAAAGCTACTTAAGTAAAAAAAAGACTTCCCTACATGAAATGAGCTAATTGTTAAGATATTACACATTGATGTAGAGGATATTTATTTTAGGATTCATGCCTAAAGTAATCAAAGTACAGAAGGTACAAAATAGTCACAAGCAAGGTGATAGAGGAAGAAGTTGAATGAGCCTACAAATGCTACACTTACATGATAAGATGCTGAAATAATATGTCTTTGAAATTTTTGTCAAAGAGGGAGAAATGTCAAGAAACTGATCAACACTTGTTGAGAAGATAAAGAATGAAGAAAGAGGCAAAAAATGCAGAAACTGATCAACAGTTGAGGGAGAAGATGAAGAAGCTGATCAGAACAAAGAATAGTAGAGGAAGAGAAATTTATATAGAGGGAGAAAATGTAAGAAGGAAGAAAGGAAAGAAAAAGGATACACCAACTAAGAGGGAGAAGTAGAAATGAAGCAATTAGGAGAATAGATCAAAAGAGGGAGAAGTGAAAACTAATGGTAACACAATTAATTTTTTGGCATTTGACTTACTGTTCTAACCTAGTTAGTATGTTGATAACTTGGTTAAGTAGTTTACTCTGATGGTTGATTGGTTTGGTTTACCATCAATGCCAAAGATGGATATTTTTGGAAATTTGATTGAAAAGATCATTGATGAAGATGATTGAAGATCAAAGAGGGAGATTATTACAAAGAAGGAAGTTGGTTTTTAAAAGAATATTTTCAATCATTATTTTTTCATTAATGTCAAACCTACTATTTTTAGGAATGAAAATTGCTTATAAGATCCAAGTACTATCACTTAGTTGATTGATGAAGAGGATTTGATCAACAAGATGTAACAAGAATACCTAAGGGAAAGGTTGAGTTATGGTTTTGTAATGAAGTACGAGGATCAGCTAAGAAAATGGTTAAATGATGTATTGATAACACACTTGAAGATAAAGAGGTTGGCCACAATTAGAAATATTAGAAGTATAATTTGTAATGAGGGTGACTGCAAAACTTAGACTAAGTGTTGAGAAAGCTAGTTGAAGTCAAGCAAATTTTTAGTTAGAGCTGAGAAAATGCAAAATCTAGTGTGTGTTGAGTGAAATTTAGTGGGTACTGAGTGAAGTTCAAGTGTCAAGCAAAGTAACAGGTGCGGAGCATCAGAAAATCTTGGTGTCAAGTGAACTTTAGGTGCCAAGCATCATTAAAAATGTAGTTGATGCCAAGTAACACAGTATGTGTCGAGCATTAGGATTTCAATAGTGCTAAGTTGTTGCATTATTTTAAAAGTCAAATATTCACCAAATCTAAGCTAACAAAGTTGTTACCTACAATTTTGTGAACTAGTTTGAGGATAAGGATGATGAGCTAATTCACCCCCCCTCTCAGTTATTCTAAAGCATTTCTAATAAAAAGAAAAAGATATTTATGCACAAACCCTGAGACAATTGCTACTTAGCATGACAGATGCTGAGGTAAAAGAGTCCTTGAAGAAAAATGAAGATAAAATGACTCTCAGATTTAATACTTGTTTAATTTTGATCAAGGAAATAGAGCATGTGGTTAAGAATGCCACAAGCATGTGGAAGAATGTTTACCATTTTCATAAACAAAGTGACTTCCTAGTAGATGTTAAGGATGATGATAGTGATGATGAGGAAGAAGAAACTTACACTAAGCCCACACATTTTGACAATGAGGAAGTTGAAGAAGATAAAGAGGAGGAAGCTACCAAGGAAGACAAAGCAGATGATGAGGAGAATCACCCTATGAAGATAGCAGTTGCAGTCATTGCCTCACTTCCTCACTCTCCAAGTAAACCAACAGCTACATCAAGCTCAAAGATAGCTTCAACAAGTTTGATTTTCACAACTACAGGTACTTCAAATTTCCAATCACTCTTTGCCCCCACATAGCTTAGCACATCATTGATAGAAGTGATGAACACTTCATCTACTGAGTTGTAGCCTCCCTCTTCTTTAGCTCTTGAGTTGCAGTCATTAGCAATGAGTACAATGGCTTGTACAATTTTGATCTCTTCGACAGTAAGTACTTCAATTTTGAATGCTACAATTTTGTCTACTTTAGTAATGGATACTTTAGTTATGACTTCTTTAGTGTTGGATTTAGGAAGCATTCTTGTTAGTATTCCATTAGTTAGTACTATATCAATTTTCACAAGTCCCAGTATATATACAATTGTTTCCATCCTCGATATAAAGACATTAAGTACAAGGATAGTTGAATCCTAGGTTCAATTGAGTATAATATTTTTGGATAGAGGAAAGGAGATAGAGAGGATATAGACCTTGATGGGAAAATAGAAATTCCCAAATGGGACTTTGATAATCTTAGTGCAGATCAAATGCATATAGTTGGTGAACTCCTCCAAAAGAAGGAAAAGGAGAAGAAATTGAGAGAAGAGAGAGATAGATAATATAAAATTATAGATGATGCCAAGAATATTTTTTTTGAGGCTATAGGTATTAAGATTGATTCTTCTCAACCTATTTTGTTGCAATTAGCCGAGGCAATCAAAAAGTTTAATGAGGACACTAGTAGTCAAGAAAATTTAATTGAGAAAGCAAAAAAGAAATTTGATAATAAAGTGCTTGAGCACATTTCTCAACAAATTTCCATTCAACAAGTTGAGCTTTCCTCAATTTTGACCAATCTTGAATACTCTTGCACCAATGTGACATCACTTTTTGTGAAGTTATGTGATGTTACCAAATTCACAAAGGAGATAAAGAGAAAACTAACAAAGATTGATGAGGATCTCAAAGCCAATGCATAGAAATTGCAACTTGACTCTAGTTCAAGTGTTGTGCACCATATAAAGATAAGATTTCTATCAGACATGCAAGCAGAGTTGTTGAGAGAAGAAGCAAGGATCTAGTCTACATTGATAGATATTTAGAATATGATCCTTCCTATCATGGATACAATGCAAAAACACATTGTTTACTCAAAAAATTTGATCCATGATAATAACTTCTCTATTGTAGATCATATGATAGAAATCTCTGTAGAAGTGCAAATTACTCTCCATACATGCAAGATTTTGCAAGAAAATTGGGATAAAACTCTAGATAATAAGTATTTTTTTCACTAATGCCAAAGGGGGAGATTGTTGACATATTATTCAAGTTTTTTATTAGTGACACACACTTATTTAGATTTTTTATGGCTACCGAGCTCATTGAAAAATCTACAACATTTGCCATATAATTTAGGAGCCACCAAGCTCTATAGTTACTATTGAGTCTTCTGGACTAATTCTAAGTGGCCATTGAGCATTCCAATGGTTACCAAGGGAATTCAGTTAGTGTAAAGTGCAATAATTCAAACCAAGTAAAATCAGGTAGTGTGAAGTCTAGTAGTTCAACCTGAGCACTCCAATGGTTACCAAGCTTTGTAGTTTCTATTGAGCTAGTAGTTCATGTGATGTGAAGCTAGTGTTAACTGAGCCATATGCGAAGTTAGTGTTTAGCAAGTGATTCAGTTTATGACAAGTGACATAGTATCTACTGAGTCACCAATGTAGACCAAGTTTGAGACTACTTTGAGGTGATTAGTATGGACCAAGCTTCTACTTCTACCAAATGCATGATGATGCTGAGTAATGAAAGTGGATGCCGAGTATCAAAACTTAATCAAGTTAGTCTTTAGAACTTGAGTGTTTTCATATGGGCCAACTTTGTAATATTGGTGTTAACTTGTAAATTGGTAGACTTTGTAATTTTGTAAATTGGATTGGTATATATATGAAATGTATTCTATCATATCCAATGTAGTATGCAAGATAATGAACATGTAAGAATGTGAATGTGGTCAAGCATCGGATAAAGTATCTTTTGAAGGCCATATCAGAAAAGGAGCAATGAATCCATCACAAAAGGTGATCAATATTTCAAGGAATCTCTAACAGAAAATTAGTTGTATATGAGAGATATACTATTTCATTCTAACAAGTGAATCAGTCTAAATCCTTTAGCAAGGTAGACTTAACAGTCTTTCTCAAAATCTCTTTCACGAGTGCATACTTTATTGTGTGTTTGTAAAAACCTCTAACAAGGTGGACTTAGTAGTCCTAATTGGTCCTAAGAGGGTAGATCATTAGAAGTGATCATTATAAGCCTTAACAGGCCAACTTTATGTTGCAATAATGAAGTTTTGTGGGTATCATCCCCACCCCAATTTTACTTTCTACTTGGAAGGTTTTTGGGTCACCAAATTATTGTGTTCAAGTGTTGTGGATGCTTTTATATTTTTAGTTTCTCATGCATGCAATTAGATGAGTAAAGGATAATTGGTATATTGCTATAAAGTGTTGAATTTGATAAAGTTTTAGAGGTTACTAATTCACCCCTCCCCTCTCAGTAACCTAGCATAGTCTTGAATATTTCCAACACATGCAACCTTACCAAATGTAAGAAATGCATTTTGTACATAGAAGAATATACATACCAGAATAGATCCATATTTATATTGTGCACTCTTGGTTTTCTCTATAGCTCCTAAATTCTCAATCAGTTGTAGCAACTGCAACTCAACAAGATCGCAAGTATGATCTTTCTTTGCAATTTTGTAGCCCATATCCAGTGCAATACAAGGTACACTATTTAATTTTCTAGATTGATAAAACTTGTGTTCTTTTACCCTCACTATAAAACCTATCAGAGGATCTATGATAGTGTCAATGGTCATTTCCCTTTTATTCCATACAACCCCTATGTTCTTTTCAATAACTTCCTTTGACTGACTTCTCATAGTCTTTGGCTGATCTAGGGTTGGATACTCTATTACCCTATGAATAATCTTCTTTTTAATTTTAACTAGCTCATTTTCTAACCATACTAAGCTATCATGAATTTTTCTTAAGAAAATCTTAATCCACTTAGTTTTGAAGAAGTTAGGTAAATCTAGGGCATGGGTTAACCCTTTCTTCTCTATAATTTTGAATTCTTCCTTTAATGCTCCATTTTCACATAGCTTTCCATATACTTCTCTTATTCCCATGTCTCCTATACTTCCTATCTTACATGTGTAACAATTCTTGACGTCTTGAGCCATCAAGACTCATGGTGGTATCATAGACAATGCACTAGAGGGATCTTGCTTATAAGCTATATCTGGAATTGCCTTGAAAATAGGTTGTTTGATCTCATTGATAATTAATTGAACATTCAAAACCTCTTTTCCCTTTACACCTTTCACTTTCGAAGAACTAGATGCCATTACATATATCTAGGGTTTGCAAAATTTCAAAATGCATATCTTGACACATAGTAAATACCTTATAAATCATGTTGGAATGGTGTCGAATAGCCATTTAAATCTTTTGAAAATGCTTTAGATCAAATTCTCTAGATTGCCTTTATCTCTTCATGTTTTTTTTTGATTTCAAATGATGTCAAATGAACAAGAAATCAATCAAGTAGCCCTTAAAATACTACATTTAATGCTAAGTCCTTACACAACTGTAAGCTCAACATCAATTGAATTTTTGGCTCACTCAACATCCACATATATTTCCATATACTCGGTAACTACTACGAGCTCAATCATAACTAAAAAATCTACTAGCTTGACATCCATTAACATTTCACTTGGCAACCATATGAAACTTTTCATGCTCAGAAGTAACATGAAAAAATGACAAAACTTAAAGATTTATCCTTGATTTCTAATAACACTTTGCATCTTTATTCATGCATATGTAATCTTTTCAAAAATAAATCTTTGGAATTGATTTATAGTGTAACTTTTAAATATCAGTCCCACATTCCTCTTGATTGCTTAATTTAATGAGCTGTGATCACCTAACCCATTGGGTGAAGTGATCCCATCTACACTTGATGTGTTGCAATCATCCTTTCTCTTCCATGTTTTGTTCATCTCATTTATGAAATTTCAAATATCTTCCTTGCCTTTGCCTTTTCCTTTATTGAACTTACAACTTGGTGCCATTGAATTTTGTGGACAATATCTGTTGATGTGACCAGTCTTCAAATAGCTAAAACATGTAGCTTAACTCAAACACCTTTTGTAATCACTTTTGAAATGTGTCCTAATATGATTCTTAGGAATATGTCCATACTTTTGATAGTAGTCACAACTGTACCTTGTATTATAATCCTAGTTATAAGAGTTGCCATTGTTTTTTTCCTTTGTCTACTTGTTTGATGACCAGTTGGGTTTGGATCTGCACTCAAAAACTCTATGTCCATACTTCTAACATTTATAATAGTATCCTTCAAATATTTGAGTGTGCATGGTCTTGGTTCTACATTCATATGCCTAATGACCTTGTTTTTTGCACTTGTGGTAGTGACCTATGCTATGCTTCTTACCATTCTAATTTACAGTCTTGCTCCTACACACATTAGTAGTATGCCATAATTTATCACAATTATGAAAACTAGGTTTGTAGTTCTTACCTTTTTTATTTCTTTCTTTAGCACTTTTGGGTGATTCTTCTTCTTTATAATTGGCATATCCTAGTCTGGATGTATCATTGTTAGATCTATGCAATCTCATCAATTGTTCAAAGTACTTGATGGCTTCACTAGGTTTATTGAAATTTTCAGCAAACTCCATTTCCCTTTTTAGATCATTGCTCAACTTTTCATTTTGCAACTTCAGTGTTGTGATCTCAATTTCTTTACTATTTATTTCATGATTAGCAATCATGACTTGATTCATCGTTTCCAATTGCATGTTAGTAAACCTAGTTACTTTTAATGATTTCTCTTCCAATCTGCTGGTCAAAACTCTTTTTTCATCTTCAATCATAACTTTGTATTTTATAGCTTTCTTTTTCTATTCGGTCACCTCACATAGTAATATGGATTATGATTATTTCTCTATCTTAAGATTTATGATCTCTTTAGCTAGGGTTCTATTCTTTTCTATTAGATCTACAATTTTTGCATCAAATTCATTTGAGGCTGCATTTGCAAATAGCTTAGTAGTGTCCATCTCTTGGTATTATGTGTTATTCTCCTCGATAGAAATTTCCTTCCTTCTTCTTAATGATTTATTTAGACATTCTCTTGCTTCATTCAACTGATGTAGAATGAGTTGTATTTCAATCTCTTGGTTCTCAATAATTTTTTTCCAACTTTCAGACTTTCATTTTCAAGATATTTCCTCAAAGCTGCAAAATTTTTCATTCAAAGAACTAGGCTTTGATACCAATTGCTCGAATTACAATAGGAAAGGTAATTATGCAGGGGGGGGGGGGGGGGTTGGGGGTGGGTGGGAGTGGGTGGTGTTGAATATGTGTTTTAAAATTAATCCATAAAACATTCACCACACATCCATCTTACAATTTAATAAGTAAACTAAAATACCATGTAAAGAATATACATCTAAAGTATGTAAACAATTAAGCATTCACACATATATGACATAAGATATGTTTACCTAGAAACCTTCCAATGAGAAGATAAAATTGGGGTGGGGATGACACCCACAAATCTTTACTACTATAGTAATAAAGTGTATCCAATGAAGGTTATGATGTTTGACCATGAAACATGATCTACCTTGTGAAAGGTATGCCCTATTAAAAGCTTACAAAGACTACTAGGTCTTACCCTATTAAAGGATTTTAACACCCTGTTAGAAGTGTGCTTGGTTAAAGGACTTTAAAACTCACAATCAAGTAAGCACCTTGTTAGAGGATTTCAATATAGCCTGTTAGGAATACTCTATTAAGAGATTTAATTGATTCACCTATTAAAATGTCTCAACAATGATCCTATGATTAGTACTCTGTTGCTTGATGTCAAATCACCTCTATACTATTGTACACTTGATCCTTCTTGATTAGATGTCTCTTTGATGTTCACTATTTCCTAATTCTATTCTCCTTTAACTAATTTTGCAATTCAATTTTAGATCATAATAAGTTGTTCACCATGGATGTCCTATTTATGCATGCAAACTCTCCTTCTCACTCTAATCATTCATTTATTCCTTCATACTAAAAAAATTAGGATTTGTCCTCCTTACGAAGACATAGGTGACTAGGATTAGGTATGAATTAATGGCTATGATTCATCCATATTTCCACTTAGACCTCCCCTTTACCTAATTAGATGCATGCAACACATGGGGATTCACATATAAGATTCTTCCTTATCAACAAAATATTGTAATTCAATCCTTGAGTTGGCACAAAAATGGTTTACATAGTCCTATTACTCTATAATTTCTGCCTCTCTAATACTGTATCTTCAAGAGGATTGTCTCTATCAAGTTGCTTATTTTTAGTTGACTTGAGGTTGGAGATTGAGTATAGTAGTAAGTTGGGTGTAGTATTCCTAGCATGTTACTGGAGGGACATGGTATCATTGGACACATGTTACAATATTATGAGTTGGTATGAAGATATTACATGATACCCTAGTTCCTAATGATAGTTGAGCTTTTTCTATCATAGAGGCTATGTGCTCCTAAGCTTGGTGGTTAGTTGTAGAAAGTATCCTTTGGAGTGTGCAATTTTGTCAGTAAACTATCCTCCTCTATGTTTAAAGGGTGAGTTTACATGGATTCAAGGATGCTCATGTGTGGCATGATAGTGTTCTTGGGAATTATGGGATGGTTATTCCCCATGATTCATACTCTTGTTGGAAGTGAGTAGTATTTTGACCTTGTTTTATGGTCACTTGGTAGGTGCATGTTGTATTAGGGCACTTGTTGACGATGTAGAGTGGATTTTTCCTTACCTTGTAGTATTGACTTTATGGCTAGATAGATTTTCATAGGACATAGGAAGTTCCTTGTTCAAGGACCTTCTATCATAGTGACACCTATTCTCTTGTGGTTAACCTATTTGGGGGTTGACAAGAAGGTTTAAGAATGTTGGAGTGATTTGGGTTTGACTTGTGGAGAGGTCAATAAGTCATTCCTATTGCTCAATTTTGATTTTTCTCTTGGTGTGTTTTTTCTCTATTCTTGGTTTGTAGGCTTCTAGGAGTAAGCCTAGTCTTTGGGATGGATGATGTAGTGCCTCTCTCATTTGATTTATGTGAGTCATCCTAATAGATGCAACCTTGTTGATCTTTCTTTGTGAAGTGATCATGATTGGGACCATGAGTGGTCTACACCCTTGAGGTGATTTGATTTATGTTATTGTATCAGTTGCTTTGATCATGCTTATGGCTGGTGTATGAGATTATAATGTTTTAGATGGTTTCATTGAGGTTTGTGCTAGTGGTTACTAGGATTGATGTGGTATCATGAGGTTGCTTCCATGATTACCCTAAGAAATGAGTAGAGATTGCACTGAGTATTATTTTTCTGCTATGCTGGACAAGGTTCTTGTAGTAGTAATTAGCCATGAATTTGACTATGTTTACTTATGTGTTTTAAGTGCTTTTTTATGTTTTTTAATAATCATTATTAATCTTAAATAATTAGAAATGAATTTTCCATGTTGGATTCATTGGTTATGTCCTACATATATTTACCTTGTTGATTTTGGCAATTTATGCAAAATGGGCTATTTAATTAGATGATTTTAATGTGATTAAATAAATAGTTATTTAATTTGATTTATTGAATCTATCATTTTTTTTATATTATTATATGAAATTTCACTTGATCGTGTTGTTCAGTGTTCAAGATTTATGTCCCTGGTAGTAGTACATGGAGTTAGTAATTCAACTATTCATATCTAGCCAATATCTTCCATGTATGGTTGACATATCCTATTTCATTGTTTAAATTAAGCCCTCTAGTGATTTAATAAATCTAGACTCATTTTCATTATGTGACTAGATCCATGAGCATATGTCTTTGTATTTTAAAGGTTCACAATTATCATGAAAGTTATTAAGGAATTATGCGATTTTTGGTTTAAGGAAATTTTGGGCTTTATCTTATTTAATTTAATTCTCAGTAGCTTTGTTGTAGCTGAATTCTAATTACTTAGAATAGCTTATTTTCATTTGGGTGGATTTAGGGTTTAACCAGGTGATCTGGTTAATAACCCTAATCTGTTATTCACTCAAAAAGTGAATATATATCCAAAAATGAATTTTCTTCCTTCCCACTTTTTGAAATAGAAATTTAAGAGCAAATTCCAAATCCTCTTCAAGAGGAAATACTATTTTATTCATTGCAGGATCTATGAGTGTGAGATCATCATGAGGTTGGTCTCATTGGATCTAGCTTGGGGAGACTTTGGATTGCCATGATTTTTGGCAGTTTTTGCATGGTTTTTTATTTTACTATTTAGATTCTCGTATTTTCCCTTTTGGCTTTCAAGTAGGGTTCTCTTTTTTGATCATTTCAGCTCTATTTCTACTTCTATTTTTGGTAGTTATTTGTTAGGATATTAAGAACTAGTGTTCCCCTCTGTTTCTAATTGCTAGCACTATCTGGTTCGCAAGGTATGAACATTTCCCTATTTTTTGGGATGGGGGTTTGGGGTTTTGCACCACTATGCTGGCAATTTTTTCATATGAGGATCAAACCCAATTTTTATTGGATTTCTCTTGCTTATTTACCTGAGGGTAGAATGGGTTTTATTTTTGTTGATTTTGGTCAATGTTAGGTTTTTGAGGCTTTCAGCTCGATTTGTGTGTTGTCCAATTTTCTCTAGTTTTCTTGGTATGCTGGTGGTCATGGATTTAGATTATTCAAAGGATTTCAATCCAACCACTATTTCATCTTTATGTGTGCATTGTAATTTGTTTTGAATCAATACTCTCGACTATGAATCTGGTTGAGTGATTTGTACCTAGTGCTTTTGTTTCTAATCAAACCCTTGTTGTTATTTCATGAATGCTAGGATTCGTGTAGAATCCATACTCTTGGATTTAATCTAGTTGAGTTAGTTCATGATGTATGGTTTTGTTGCATCATCAAGATTTATTTAGAATCCATACTCCTAGATTTAGCCTGATTGAGTGAGTTCATAATGTATGGTTTTGTTGCATCATTAGGATTCACATAGAACCCATAGTCCCAGATTTAGGCTAGTGGAGTGAGTCATGATGTTTGGTTTGATTATTCATTGGGATTCATGTAGAATCTATACTCCTAGATATAGGCCAGTTGAGTGATTTTTTGTACTTAGTAGTTTCTTGTGTTCTCATCCAACCCTTGTTTGTTATGATCTTCATGGAGTTGGTGTACCTGCACATGAGCACATGCACATGTATTTGTCATTATTATGAGACCCAAACTCCTTGGTGATTCTAGTAGACTTATGTTTATTGGGGTTGGGTTGGGAATATGCTTTGCTTATGGGCACTCATCATGTAATGGGCATGGTTATGTAGGGTAGATAGTGGAGGGGCTTCTCTCACAACCTTGGTGTCCATTTTCGAGTTGGTTGGCATGAAGAAGTTTCTAAATAAGTTATAAATAAAGAAATAAACTAGTTAATAAAACTAAGATAATTAAAATGTGATACCCTATATGGTTTGATCCTAGGATATGAGCCTGTAGGGTTTATCGAGGGCAAGTGTCTTGCAATTTGATTTTGAGGACACTTAACGATGTTCTCCAAGGCAACACCTTAAGGTGTTTCCACACTAGAGTGATGGATTCCAATGGACTACCTTGAGATATTTTTTGCACTAGGTTTAGCTTGGGAGTACCAAGCATATTACTCTCCACTATAGTCCCTACATAGTTGATCCATAAAGTGTCTGACTAGGACCTATTCTACTTGCATGTCTCACAATCTTGGTTTCGGTAATCTTTATTGTTTGGCATGAGTGTTAGCCATGGACATTTGCTTTATGTGTGTTTGTGGTTGGATCATCATCTTTATCAACACAACAAGAGTGGACCTACGAGTTCCATGTTCTTGGGAGGTGTAGCTACCTATACCATTGTTAGGGACTAGTGTACATAGATGGTCTATTTTCTAGTTGAGACCAATGCTTGATGTTTCACTTGGTGTATTTGGGTTTTTGGAGTATGTTTTCTTGTAATTTATGCTTTAATTGGAATTCATGGATATCATGCTTAGATGATGTTAGTTTCATTGATGCATTCCTTTACTACATTTTTTTAACATAAGGTTAGATGATATGATTCATTTTTAGTTGGGGTATCTATGCTTGTAGTAGTAGAATGTAGATCTTCTTGTCCTTATGATGTTATTATATTGTAGTAGTAACACCCTCATACAAAAACTTTGACTATCTAATAGACAGATTGGGATGTTATGCATGGGGGATGACTAGGGCCTTTGAGGTATCATGATGCTATTATAATTAGGAGGAACCACACATGAGTTTTAGTTGTGTTGGTGTGTAGATGTTTATGTTTTCTTAATATGATGTTTGGTTAATGAACCATGTATGTACATTGTAATGTTATTCTCCATGTGTTCTTTCTTATGATATTATGGATTAGATGGATAGATGTTTTCTCCTTCTTGTTGGTTAGTTTTTTGTCTCTTATTCTCTCGAGTGATCATTCCATGATTTATGTGGATGCAGTACTCCTTGGTGTGGAGGTTTCATACTTTTATGGTTTTTCCTTTACCTTTTGGTCATGCTATTGACTATTTTCTTGCTTGGAAAGGATAGTTTCTTATGCAAGCATGTACTTTCTTGCATTAGCATGTACTTTCTCAAGGGGAGTAATGAAGTCTCATGCGGTGTGTGCATTTCCTCACATGCAATGTGCACTTCCTTGTGTGTACCAATGTTGTTCCTTATGCAACTTGATGTGAATCAAATCCTCATGTGGAGCAATGCATTTCATTGTAGGGAGATATACACTTTCTCACCTGCAGTGATGCAAACTCTTCCTCACTTAAGAAATAGTGGGAATGTCACCTTAGTGGAGGAAAATTTGGAGGTTAGTTTTGGACACCTCATTGGGTTTCACACCTTCCATACCTCTCCAAGTTAAGATAAAGATTCTAGGAAATTTTAGGGCTTCAAGATTTTAGACTTAGCCAAATTTTAGGAGTCAACATTTATCTTTCAACATGATGTTTAGTAGCTGAGTGGTTGTAATTTTGAGCCATCATCTTCTACATGATCGTTGTTGGTCTCTGCTTGTGATTTTTGATTACGATATGTTTAGTGGCTATGGACTTGTATGTCTAACTATGCTAGGAGTTTTACTTTTGGCTAAAAGAGAACATCCCCTTGGTAAATTCTTATGATTTTTGTGATCTTTAATTTGTGAGTTACAATTTAGAGCTTGGAGATCTTTGGGAGTAGATGTAAGACTACTACTGGTGTAGGTGAACATGTGAGCCTTGCCATGTTCCCTATTCTTATCATCTTGTTTTGATGCTTCACTCTTTCACTTTGTTACTTTATGCTATTGTTAAGTACTTATATTAAGAAAAAAATTATTTAGTGCATGTTTTATCCTTCTGTTCCAAGGATCTCCGTGTAGGGCATTACAAGTTCTTTCATCCTCCTACTTAGACCATATGATTTTTGTTATTCATTTACCCCCTAAGAAAGGAAAATTTCAGATCATAATTATTTTTTTGTTCTTTAATTCCCCTCATTAGGCTAGATGAGATGATTCAATGTACATTTACCTCCTAATTAGTTCTATATGAATTTATTTTTCCTTTTTCCTTTCAATTCCAAAAACTAAGAATTTGAATGAAAACAAATCTAGACTCCAAAAAGTGCTCCAATCTTTCTCCTTGCACCTACAATCACATAAGAAAAGAAAAGAACATTAGCATAGCATTTTCACATTGAGTTCACCAAATGTAGGACTAGAAAATAGGTAAATTTTCATAAATGAGAGAACCATAAATATCATAGAACTTATGAAAATAATTTTATCTTAACATAAAATCCATTTGAAAGAAAAAATAGATTAAATTAAGAAACTCCCTTTCAAATGTAGCTCCCATGATCTCTTTTCTTCTCCATAATGGATTTTTTTGTAGCTCTTGATCTTGACAAGATGTACTTACAAAATGATAGCTATATGGAATGTTATGATGATTTAAAAAATGACAAGATAATGAGAATACTAGGAGAATGTGGTTAGCCAAAATATGTATACAATGGCTCAATTTATAGGACACGAGAGCCAAAATGCAAAATTGGAAGGAAAGTGTGCATTTGAAAATTTGTCATAGTTGCATTGCACAATTTATAAAAATGCCATGATTAAAAGACTAAAACTAGAAAATATCTCTTAAAGTGGCACATTATAAAAAATTGTAAGAGATATGACTAGAAATATGTAATAACATTTGGTAGAAGAAGTGAAAAATGAAAGGGAAGGTGAAAGTGCAAGAATTTGAAAGAGGAAGGTGTAAGAGTGGAAGCTAGAAAATAGGGAAGTGGAAGCGCAATTAGTGGGTGATGTGTAAGAGTTGAATATTTAAATTCAAAATCTCATAATTCCCGCACAAATTAGAAATTAGCATTTATAAAATTAGGGAATTCTCATAATTCATGGAAAATGGAAAAATTAATTATAAATATTAATTAATTAATAATAATTAGTAAATAAGAATAATTAACAAGAGTGGATAAAATTAAATGATTAAGACATAAGAATAGTCTATGGCTTATCCACTCATATAAGGAAAATTAATAAATTGACTAGCCAAAATGATTAAATAAGTGCATGATAACTTGATTGAAGGATTGTGATGAAAAAGTAGCGAATGAGATGATATTGGATTACATACCAAAGAAATGAGCAAATGATGAAATAAATGATGCCAAATAAAGATATAAATTGATGACTTGTCAAGGATAGATGACAAGGATTAATGATATATGACATTTAACAAACACTATAAATCATAGGTTGATTGAAATTGATTAAAATCATTGACCAAGATAACATCAATGGATGCAATCAATGCTATTAAATTGATTGAGTAAGGATACATAAAACACTGAAGGACTCAACAATGTTGATGATCACATTGATGATAAAGGATGACAAGGCACTAATGGATGTGGCAATGCCAAAAATCAAATTGATAAAATGCCAAGGACACATGACATAAATTGATGAATTTTGATACAACACCAAAGGATATAAAAATGCCTAAAGGATTGATGATGATAATTTTAGGGTTGATTTGAAGTAATTTCAACAACATTGAAATAATTTTGAATTAGTTCCAAAAGGTTTATATTGGATATTAATAAATTCAAAGATGTTCTAGATCTAACTAAAGTGGGCTATAAATGATGAAACACATGTCAAAATATATTTAGAAAATATTGTGAAACAAGTTTGAATGATGATCAATTTGGCCAAAATATTGAAGTTAATGAATTGAGAAAATGGGAAAAGTTAGGATGTAAAAGTGATGGAAGAGTAGGCACATACCAATTTTTAGCATCTACACAACTATCATGTGTAATTCTATTGGGTTGGAAAAACATCTAGCTATTGTTCCAATTGCATGTACCATGCTTGGTTTTTTTTGTGCAACACATTACAATTTACTCATCATGGATTTTTAAAATGGCTCATTAACTTTGAGGATTTCATCCTCCTTTGATAGCTTGCAACTAGTAACCATTGGAGTGCCCATCGATTTTGCTTCCTCCATAGTACACATAATTAGGGTTTTCTCACATATGTTTTTTTCCTTATGAAGACCCCTCCTTTTAGGTGTGATAATTGAAGTCTAATAAAGAATTTGATTTCTCTTATCATGGATATTTCTAGGTCTTTCTTCATGGCTACAATGAGCTCTACACTTAGTGTATCATGTCCTCCAAAAATGATTTCATCAACAAAGATCTTTGTAATTAGAAAACTTATTTCTTTTTCTTGTTTCATGTATAGATTATAATTTTCACATGCTCTTATAAACCTAATCTTTGTCACATATGAGTATAGCCTCACATACTATGCTCTGGGTGCCTGTTTCAATCCATAAAGAGAATTTCTTAGTTTATACACTTGATTTTTTCCTTGTTCATTCTTAAACCCTTTTGGTTGTTCAATGTACAATTCCTCCTCTAGAAATTTATTTAGAAATATAGAATTTGCATCCATCTGGTACACTCTTAAGTTCTTGTAGGTCATGAATACTAGGAGTATTGATAAGTAGGAGATATTTTTATTGCAAGTCAAATTGTGACATTTCTATGAGGGTTTAACTGTGTGATTTTGAGTCAAACTCATTGACCCCTGTTTCATGAGTAGTGATTCAACATGTATCCATCTGTCATGAAAAAATTCCTGGGAGGTCACCCATCTAGGTACTACTCCATCTTGAGTGTGCCTAACTATGGAGTTTCCTCAATGGTTAAACCCAAAGCCAACCTTTGGGTTTAACCATTGAGGAAACTCTGTAGTTAAGCGCGCTTAGGCCAGAGTAGCACTAGGATTGGTGACCTCCTAGGAAGCCTTGGTGCTTCACCCCTATGTGTATCAACTATATCCAATGAGTTCTAAGTGTTCCATTTATTCTCATGGCAGATGGATTCATGTTGAATCACTGCTCATGAAACATGAGTCAATGAGTTTGACTCAAAATGACAAAGTTAAACCCTGATAGCAATATCAAAACTACTCAGAGTATTCTCACTCCTTCTAGTCTAGCCACTGGTGCAATGATTTCTTAATATTCTATGCCTTCTTCTTATGCATAGTCTTTGAAAACAAGTCTTTCCTTGCTTTTTACTACCTCTCCATCCTCAGTCATCTTTTTTTTGAACACCCACTTTGTACCAATGCCATTCTTGGCATCTAGTCAAGCATACAGGGTCCATGTATTATTATTTATTATTTGATAAATCTCTTCCTCCATGGCCTTTCTCCAATCTTCATATTTTTGAGCCTCCCTTGTAGCTTTGTGCTCCATGCATAAGAGTAGATGTACTATGTCTCTTGCCTTTCTCCTAGTCATCACTCCATCATATTTTTCTCCAATGATATGGTTAGATTAGTGGTTCCTTCTTACATACTTTGCTAGCTTTGGTTTCCCTTCATGTACTTCTACTCTTTTTTCTTTAGCTTGAGCACCTTTTTCCCATGTCAGTACAAATTCTTATAAAGGGTATAACTCTACCAACACTCTCTCAATTGTATCACTTAGTATGACATATTCAAACTATTTGTAGTCTTCTAGTTCTTTCTTTCTTCCTTCTTGGTCTTTTCTAAGAACTCATACCCTCACATTGGAACATTCCACAACCTTGTTTGTCTAGAAGTTAAGACAATGATATACCCTACTTCTAGTAGAGTATCCCAAAAAAGATACCCTCATCAATTTTGGGCTCAAACTTTCCTTGATATTCATCTCTCTTGATGTAGAATTTTCTTTTGAATACCTTGAAATAACCCACTTATGGTAGGTGACCAAACTATTTTTCATAGGGAGTCTTTTTTATTCCCTTATTCACTTGTATCCTATTCAAGGCATACACATTTATTCTCATAGCTCCTCTCTAGTAGATCTGAGCAATATTGTTTTGAATCATCAATGTTCTAACATAATCTATGATAGTTGTATTCCCTCTTTTAGAAAAATGATTATGCTAAGGTGTCTTAGGAGATGACATTTATCTTTTAATTCCTTTCTCCTCAATAAAAATTTCAAACTCACGTGAGGTAAACTCACATCCTAGATCTAATCTCAAGAATTTTAATGCTCTATTGGTGTCCCTTTCTACTTTTTCCTTTTAGACTTTGAACATGTGGAAGGCTTATAACTTTTACTTTAAATAGATAGTCCCCATCATTCTAAAAAAATCATCAATTAATATCATAAAGTATCTATCACTAGATACACTTTTTTTCCTCATGAGATCACACAATTTAGTTTGAACTATATCTAGAACTTGTTTAGAAGTAAGTGACTTTCTAGAGAAACTAGAACTTGCCAACTTTCTTGGTTGACAATCTTTACACATAACATTTTTTTGGTTTGGTAGTAGAGGGTAGACCCCTTCGTTTCAAAATTCACATGACATAGCCTTGTATTCCACAACTAACTATTTTTATTTTTAGCTACCATGCATGTATTATCAGAAATATTAAGGTAAAAAAGATAACCTCTTCATTGTTCTCATGTAGCTAAGAGTTTTCTTGTCTTGTCAAATCTTCTACAAGACTCCTTTTTAAATTTAAATTTATAACCTTTATCCATCAATTGGGTCACACTGAATTGATTATATTTAAATCCTTCCACTACATATACATCTTTAAAAGGAGTGGATTCACTCACGACAACACTACCCTTCCCTATCACTATGTATGGTGAATTTTTTCCTAACTTAACCATTCCTTTATTGTAGGCCTTGAACTCATGGAACTTGCTCCTATCACTAGACATATAATGTAATAAACCTCTATTTATTACCTAGTTCTTATGGATACTAATATTGGTTATCAAGGATCACACTTTCTTCTATGATGGCAAAAAAAAGATAATTCATCCTTATCTTCATCATCATCACTTGTTGACTCCTCGTTAGTCACACCTTCTTTAGTAATTTAGCCTCACTTCTTATCCTTCCCTTTGGAGTTTTACCATCTTTTTCCAGTCCTCTTCACAGTATGTAGACATCCATCATCATATTTTCCTACCTTCTTGTAGTTAAAGAATTTAAATGGAAGCTTACCTTTGTACTTCCATTTCCCTCTGATGATTATTCTCATGAACATAACCTCTAGCTCTTCTTGTTTCAATTCTTCAACATAAAAACTATTGGAAATATTCAAGATATAATAGGTTACTAAGAGGGGAGGGGTGAATTAGTAACAATAAAATTTTAAGTCAACCATACACAACATTTACTCTATCCTGCTACATAAAAACTGTTAAACATTAAAACCATATATGCACAGAGATTTGGTGACCCGGAAACCTTCCAAAATAGAAAGTAAAACTAGGGTGGGGATGATACCCATAGAGCTTCATTACTGCAGTATGAAGTTGGTCGGTTAAGGCTTACAATGATCACTTCTAGTGATCTACCCTATTAGGAGCATAGAGGATTGCTAGATCCACCTTGTTAGAGGATTTACAAACATACTTTATAAGTATGCACTCTGTTAGGAGATTTGTATAAAGATGGTTAAGTCTACCCTATTAAAGGATTTACAAAAATGATTCACCTATTAGGATGAACCAATAGATCAACTTACAACTTGACTAAGTTCTTTATTGTAGATCACCTTTTGTGATTGATGAAATCATTTCTGCTCCTGATGGACCTTGCTGAGTATTCTTTTCTGCTGATGAATTCACACTATCATCCAGATATCTTGTATGTCTTCTTGAAATATCTATATCACCATTTTGTTTGTGCAATCTTCTATATCCTTTTTGAATGTGTCAATTGTATATATACCATTCCAATAATTATTCATGCAAGGTCGGCCAAACACAAGTAAACAAAATATAACTGAGTTGGCCAAATGGTAAAATGAACTTGGGTTCTTCAAATAGACTTGATGACCTTCTGATACTCAGCATCCACTACGTTACTCGACATCATCATGCACTTGGTAGACTTAGGCGCTCGGTTCATACTAGTCATACAACGTTGCCTGGAACTTGGTAACCATTGGTGACTCGATAGATATAGTGTCACTTGGTAGAAACTAACTTCTTTGATAACCTCTTGAGCTCGGTTATCACTGAGTGCTTCCTTACTCGGTCAACACTGAGTGTTTCCTTACTCAGTAAACACTGAGTGCATCCTCACTCGGTCAACACTGAGTGCTTCCTCACTCAGTTAACACTAAGTGCAACTTCACTCGGTTGACACTGTGTCTTTGATGCTTAGTTTGAACTGTCTTGCCAGTGCTCGATTTGAACTATGTTGCCAGTGCTCGGTTTGAACTATGTTGCTAGTGCTCGGTTTGAACTGTATTGCCAGTGCTCGGTTTGAACTGTGTTGCCAGTGCTCGATTTGAACTATATTGCCAGTGCTCAGTTTGAACTATAAGATGAGTGTTGTCACTAATGGAAAATAACTTTATGCCAACAATCTCCCCCTTTGGCATTAGTGACAAAAACAATTATGTGCAAAAATAAACATACAATTCTAAATTTTCAAAATTGATCTTTGCAAGTCTTATTACACATATCTTTCTTACATGTATCTCCCCCATACAATATGCACAGTATTTACAAGTCATTACACATATTTGCACAATTTTATCTCCAAGAATGTGCTATCTCCCCTTTTTTGACAATAATGCCAAATTAAATTATATATATTTACACAAAGAGTCCAAAATGGGAGATAAACTTAGAATGTACCTTGAGAATAAGAGCCAATGTCTTATCCCAATTTTCTTGCAAAAGTTTGCTGGTGGAGAGTGCTATTTGAACTTCTGCAGAAAGTTCAATCATATGATCTGCAATTGAGAAGTTTTTGTCATGAATCAATGTTTTGGAATGGGCAATGTGATTTTGCATTGTGTTCATGATAGGAAGGATCATATTTTGGATGTTGATCAGAGTACACCTGATCCTTGCTTCCTCTCTCAAAAATTTTGCCTATTTTTTTGACAAAAATCTTATTCAGAGATGATGGGATGAACTTGAACTGTGGTCAAGCTGCAACATTTGTGCACTGACCTTCATATCCTCATCAATTTTATTCAACTTTTCTTTGATTTCCTTAGTATACTCGGTAACATCACAAAGTTTTCCAAAAAGTGAAGTTACATTATTAAAAGAATGTTCAAAATTACTCAAAATTGTAGACAGTTCTACCTGTTTTAATGCAATATGTTGAGCAATGTGCTCAAGCACCTTATTGTCAAATTTCTTCTCTGCTTTTTCAATTAATTTTTCTTGGCCAGAGGTATCCTCATTGAATTTATATACAACCTCTTCTAACTGATTCAAAATGTGTTGAGTAGAATCTACTTCAACACCTATAGCCTCTGTTAGAATATTCTTAGCACTTTCAATAATACTATATTCCTGGTCTCTCTCATGCCTCAGTTGTTTTTGCCTTGCCTTCCGATCTAATAGCTGATTGACCATTCTCATTTCATCAACTGATGCATTATCTAGATCTATCTTAGGAATGATAATGTCCTTATCCAAGTCTATTTCCTCATCCACTGCCTTGCTGGAAATCATGTATCTTTTTGCTCTTCCTGTAGTGTCTTCACCTTTTCCCTTTGAGACTGAAACAATAGTTGATGAGGCTGGACTGGCTGACAAAATTGGAATAGGACTAGCTAGAGGAAAACTAAGAGAAGTGCTAACAATATCAAAAATTGATGTTCTTCCCAAGATTGATGTACAGGTTGGTATGGGAGAACTAACAGATGTAAAAATTGGAGTAGATGAAGTTGTCAAAATTGAAGTACTAGTAGGTATACTTACTGAACACTCTGCAGTAGAAGTTGATATGCCTGATGAACTTACTGCTATAGCTGATGATGCCTAGGTCAATGAAGATGGTTGTAGCTCAGTTAATGAAGTGGTAGACACTTGCATAGATGGTGCCCAGAGCTGAGAGGAGACAGGTGAAGATTGAGCAATTGATGAAGCTATTGTGCACACAATCTCACTAGTAGAGGCTATCTCCATAGTTGATGTAGCTACTTTAGGTGGAGAGTGAGGAAGAGATGCAATAACTTTGGCTGAAATTTTTGTAGGATCATCTTCCTCCTTAGCTTGATTAGCTTCTTCTTCCTCCATTTCATCTTCCTTGAATTCTTCCTCAACATTTATCATCATTGAGTGCAGATCCCCTAGAACATCTTCAATATCATCATCACTGCTGTCATTGTCCTTGATTTCAACAATATCCTCACTGGGTTTATGTAGATGATAGATATGTTTCCACATGTTTGTTGCATCATTGACAACATGCTCAATGTCTTTTATAAGTATCAAACAAGTGTGAAATCTAATCATCATATTACCTTCATGATCTTTCAGTGATTTCTTTACTTCTGCATCAGTGAGACTCGACAGGAGATTTTTCAGCGTTTGTTCAAAGATATCTTTGACAGTTTTGGTTGCAATCTCTCCAGTAGTTCTTTAGGGATCTGAGAGACAATCTTTTCATGAGAGTATTTCCATCTTTCCATTTTATTCAAAACCAATTCTTCAATCTGCATTTTCTCCTATTTTGTTCTTGTCTCAAACTTCAATGCTTTGAAGTTTGTGAAGCTAGTACCTTCTTCTAATTGCTTCAACCTTGCCTCAAATGTGAGTGGAGGCTTGAAAAACATAGGTTCCTTCTTCCCCTATCTTGTTCTTCTGGAGAAGACTGCAGTGGCTTGCATTTTAGGTATGGTGATAATCACCTTACCTTTCTTCCATTGAGGCTCCTCTTCTTTTTCTGACTTGGTTTCCTCTTCTTCTTCATCATCTTATCCTTTCCCTTTAGTAATCATCAAAGGACCAAGTTCTATTTTTAACTTTGCAATATTCCTCTTTCCTTTGCTAATGACCTGAGGGATTTTGATTGAAAGCTCAATTCTGGCTTTAGCTTCATCAAAAGTTCCAAAGACTGGTTGCTTTGGATCTACTAGTTCATTCACCAATGCTTCTATGATGTCTTTGGTTTCATCAATATTAACCTCATAAGGAAGAGGTTTCACCCATGCAACTTGGGGCTTGACTACCTGTATGTATACCTTGTCACAATCTACCATAAAGCATACATCTTCTTTATATTCCTCAACTAGTTTTGGTGGAATCTGGAACCTATTGTTCATTCTTTCCTTAAAATCTTTGAAGTAATTATCTAAAACACTGTGAAAATTTTCACCTAACTCTGCTATAAACTCATTTATTTGATAGAGAACGAGAATATCCTTTTTCCATACTACTGATCCTTTTGATGGAAAAGACTTTTGAACATAGAAAAATAAACAGATCAAAAGTGAAACGAATTTGTAGGATTTGTTCTTTGAAGTCCTTATGCTTTCCATATTTTTATTAAATTGAGATAAAAGCAATTCAGACAGATCAAATTCAACATTCTTCTTTACTATCTTATATGCTAAATCTACTACTTCACAAGGTGCACTATTTGGTCGGCTGGAACTGTAAATTTTATGAGCAATGACGTGAATACCAAATCTTAATTCAGTGTCAGTTACTGTACTGAGCTTAAGTCCTCTACCATCCCATTCTTCCTAGGTTAGCCTTTGCAATTCTTCCTGACCTAGGGTTTTGGTAGTTTTAGCTTTGTTCAATATGGGAAGGCCAGTAATTTTGTTAATCATTTTATTTGTGATAAGCACAGGTTTCTCTAACCACAATTTCCCGTTGTGAACCTGGCTGAGTACATACCTAACCCATTTAATTTGAAAATTTCTTGGCAAATGTGAAATGTGGGTTAACCCTTTTGTTTCAAGATGCTTACGCTCGAGTTTCAAATTCCCATCTACGCTCATTTTACCTAGGGCATTATCAATTTCTAGGTTTCCAAGCTCTTGAATGGAACATTTGAAATGAGAGCGAATGTCATTTATAAGGAGTACCTTCGAAGGAATTCGAGACTGAGCACCGTTAGGGTCGAGTGATTTTGCAATTGCTGGTGCCAATTTGAAGTTTGGCACCTTCCATTCCACACCTTTAACCAGCATTTTTGAGCCTCTTTTTGTCTTGGAGCTGCTACTTCCGGATGCCATTGCTGCTCGGTAGGTGAAGAGAAATTTTGAATAGATTCTTCACTCCTTTTTAAAAAAAATCACTCAAAATTGCTTTAAGTTTGCTCTAGAATTGTAGAAGATAACTTAGCTCAAAGTTCATAGTGAAGAATGAGATCAAATTTTGCCCCTCTTTTTTTTTTTTTGATGAAACATTCATCATAAATTCTTGGTATGATGATAGATGAAATGACAGGTTGTCATCCACTTGCTCAGTAGATACTATCAACTTGACGATCAAAACAAAATATTGATGTACCAACCTAACTCGATAAGGTCATGAACCGACCTCGCTCGGTAGATACAACTCGGTGAGTGAAACTTTGTTGCACTCGACTGAACTTGGTTGAGTCTTGAACTGATTTGGGATCAAAGTGTATCTGCATACTGATCTGATCGTTCTTCTTCCTTTGAAACTGCTTAGGATGATTCTTGGAGGATGCAGTTCCATACTTTCTTTTATGAATATTAACTGGAAATAATGGAGTCACTCATTTCTTGAGTGACATTGCCATTGCTTGACTTATCTTGTTTAGTAGATTTAGGAATCCATTGTTGCTTCATTTGCTTCTGGATGTTGTCTACTTTGATTTTCTTTTAATCTTCAATTCTTTCTATATTCATACAATTTCTGGCAATATGACCAAGTTCTGTACATATATAGCACCTTACAGTAGTGTCCTTCTTCCTTAGGTGATGTCTTGCACAATTTATGCCAGTATGTCCATATTCTCCACAATAGTGACATCTGCACTAGGTGTTGTAGTCCCATCCAAATATGGCTTTCACAAGTTGTTCAACTGGATTGAATGATTTGGATCTACATTGGAATGCCTTGTGACCATGTTTATTGCATTTATGATAGTTGCCTTCAAATTTTGGTTTTTCTTTGCACTGATTTGCTTTGTGACCATGCTGATTGCAATTGAAACATTTACCATTGAATTTTGCTTTTCCATTGCTCCAGCATTTGTTTGATGTATGACCTAACTTTCCACAGTGATTACAAGTGGGTTTCTAATTCTTTTGGGTATTTTGTTTTGAAGATTCACCTTCTTCATTGTATCCAAGACCAGCTTTACCCTTTTGTCTAGGAAGATTCTGCTCATTTTGCAAATTCAATTGATTCATATCTGCTTGAGATTTCATCATTCTTTTATTGACTTGCCTTTCAAAGATTAGGTCATTTTCCAAGCTTTTGTTGGTTTGTCTCTCACCTCTCAGATCACTATGCAAACTTACATTGATTTGTCTTTCAGTGATTAAATCATTTCTCAAACTTTCATTCTTAGATCTTAGAATCATGATTTCTTCATTTGCATTAGATAGTTGTCCTATAAGATCTTCATGCTGAAGGGATAGATTATTCCTTACCTTTAAGTCTTCATTTGCTTTGTTTCTCTGTTCCAAAGCTTCACATAACCTGATGGATTGGACTTCTTGTTCTCTTTTGAGCTTTCTTACCTCTTCTTGCAGAGATCCATTCTTTTCTAGAAGTTCTTTGATTGCCTTGTCAACTTCTTTTGAACTACTTGATGGTAACAAATCTTCAATCTTTTCTTCAACATAGTGATGGTCATTCATTTGTCTTGCAAGTTCCTTTCTTCTTTTTAGGGATTGAGAAAGATGCTCCTTTGCTTCTTTGAGTTGAACCATGGCCACTTCTAGATCTAGCTTTTCATTTTCAATCACTTTCTCCAATCTGAATATCTCCATAACTTAGACCTTTGCTCAAGCTATCAAACTTTGTCCTGAGAATCAAAAAGCTCTGATACCAATTGTTGGAAATATTCAAGATATAATAGGTTACTGAGAGGGGAGGGGTGAATTAGTAACAATAAAATTTTAAGTCAACCATACACAACATTTACTCTATCCTGCTACATAAAAACTGTTAAACATTAAAACCATATATGCACAAAGATTTGGTGACCCAAAAACCTTCCAAAATAGAAAGTAAAATTGGGGTGGGGATGATACCCATAGAGCTTCGTTACTACAGTATGAAGTTGGCCAGTTAAGGCTTACAATGATCACTTCTGGTGATCTGCCCTATTAGGAGCACAAAGGATTGCTAGATCCACCTTGTTAGAGGATTTACAAACATACTTTATAAGTATGCACTTTTTTAGGAGATTCATATAAAGACGGTTAAGTCTACCCTATTAAAGGATTTACAAAAATGATTCACTTGTTAGGATGAACCAACAGATTAACTTACAACTTGACTGAGTTCTTTATTGTAGATCACCTACTGTAATTGATGAAATCATTTCTGCTCCTGATGGACCTTGCTGAGTATTCTTTTCTGCTGATGAATTTGCACTATCATCCAGATATCTTGTATTTCTTCTTGAAATATCTATATCACCATTTTGTTTGTGCAATCTTCTATATCCTTTTTGAATGTATCAATTGTATATATACCATTCCAATAATTATTCATGCAAGGTCGACCAAACACAAGTAAACAAAATATAACTGAGTTGGCCAAATGGTAAAATGAACTCGGGTTCTTTAGATAGACTTGATGACCTTTTGATACTCGACATCCACTACGTTACTCGACATCATCATGCGCTCGGTAGAGGTAGGGGATCGATTCATACTAGTCATACAACATTTCTTGGAACTCGATAACCATTGGTGACTCGGTAGATATAGTGTCACTCGGTAGAAACTAACTTCTTTGATAACCTCTTGAGCTCGGTTATCACTGAGTGCTTCCTTACTCGATCAACACTGAGTGTTTTCTTACTCGGTCAACACTGAGTGCATCCTCACTCGGTCAACACTGAGTGCTTCCTCACTCGATTAACACTAAGTGCAACTTCACTCGGTTGACACTGTGTCTTTGATGCTCGGTTTGAACTGTGTTGCTAGTGCTCAGTTTGAACTGTGTTGCCAGTGCTCGGTTTGAACTGTGTTGCCAGTGCTTGGTTTGAACTATATTGCCAGTGCTTGGTTTGAACTGTGTTGCTAGTGCTCGGTTTGAACTGTATTGCCAGTGCTCGGTTTGAACTGTAAGATGAGTGTTGTCACTAATGGAAAATAACTTTATGCCAACAGAAACTCCCTAGTTATTTTTTATATTTAGATGTTCTTTCCTCCTCCCTTCCTTTTTGTATTGCAAAAGGTGCAACTAAGGCTTTGAATGCATTTTCAACCTTTGGTGGTTGACTATTGTCAAAGTTGCTAATCTCAAATACAATGAGCTTTCCTACCAAGGCATCAAGAGATACCTCCATCTTGTCTATTGATCTCAACTCTTAAATAGATGACACTCTTAAGGCATATTTGGTATGTAAGGTTTGTAATATCTTACATACACACTCATCTTCTTGTAATATGCCTCTAGATGCTCTGATGGCTTGCATCATTCCCTTACTCGTTTTCCATAGGCTTCAATGTCTTTGCCTTCCTGTATCCTCATGTCATCAAAATTTCCTCTTAGTATTTCAAATTTTGCCTCCATTACATGCTTATTAGCACCATAGCTTATTTTGAGCTTCTCCCACATTTCATATGTTGTTTCTAGGTCTTCAACATCTTTGTACTCATAGTAGGACATGGATCGTTCTAGAGCATCCATTGTGGCTATGTACATTTCTTACTTCTTTAACTAGTTTACACTAAGTTGACCAATAGGTTCAACATATTTGACCTCTACATGGGTCTAGTAAGCATCACCAAAAGTTACTAGATGCCAACATGTCTTTCTACACCATGAGTTGTAGTTTTCCTTAGAATTTGTTTTTGTATCTCTTTTAAACATCTTGATCTTTTCCTTGAGTTGATAGACTCTTTACTTCAGATGACCTAGGATTTGATACCAATTCTTGGTCCAAAAACTAGTCAATACACTAAGAAGTGGGGTGAATCAATATACTCTACTAGTTTTAACTTTTTAGCTTCTAACACACTTCAAACTAGTCTATAATTTTGTGCTTGCTATAACTTAACTAGCCAGGATTTAGTTAAAAAAAGATCATGAACACAAAAATACATAACATAAGATTATCTTGTGGAACCTTACTAGTGTAAAAACCATGATGTGTGAGTCAATCCTGATAAATCTTGTGCTTTCCTGAAGTGCACCCAATGAAGAGATAATCTCTATTAAAATATTATAAAGACACTTTTAGGTGCCACCTAGATAAGGAATTTTGTTAAGACCTATTAGAGTCTTTCTTTGTTAGGAACATCCCAGTTAAAGGACTTATGAACACAATTTAATGTGTCACCTTATTAAGGGATTTAATACAAAAAACCTATTATGGTCCACCTTTAATGGGATTTACTATTATAGAGATTATTAAACAAATGGGAATGATCTAGCAAATTAGCTGCTACACTTAGATAATTAGAAATAGATCCTTCTTCATCTCTTCTAACCCATCTAGAACTATGCTTTAACTTCTCTTGGTAATGCAACTTAAAACACAATCACTTGTGCACTTGTCTCTACTTGCTCTTGTACATGATCACACTTTTGTTGTTCTGGCTCATTGGCTTTTCCTCAACACATTCACTAACTCCTTAGATATGACTTCTCTCTATCATTTTCTTCACACTTTGAGATCAAATTTATCTCAACTGTCTTGCCTCTCCATCTAATCACTCAACAATCTAACCTTTTCTTTTTAACTCTATCTTCTTTTATTATCACTTCTTTCTTGGCTTTCAAACCCTAGTTTATGAATTCATAATTTTTATTCTCATCCATACTTCTAGCTCAACTTCTCATTGTGCTAGTATGACACTCTTGTAAGATCATACAAGAGTCATGCGTGTCTTATATTCTCAATGATTTTATATTCATTGACATGTTAAAAATAAATGCAATGATGAGTTCACTTCTACCCACTTTGTGACATTGTAGTCATAGGTATCCTACTCTATTCTTTCCTTGATGACTCAGCCAAACAATCTTGTATGGTCATCGATCAAACATGTTTCAATTTTTCTTGGAATTCTTCTATACATTCTCCCTTCACTCAAAATAATTTCATCTAAGTGGATTTCCTTTATCATTTATCTACTGGGCTTGTACTTTAGCTTTCTCCAATCACCCTTGTGATATTGAGCCACACATCCTAGGTCAATGTGCCTTACTGGCCATTGCTCCCTACTGGATGTAGTTCCTTCTTGTTCCTTGACATCAATGACAACATCTTGGACATCTAAGTTCACTGATTGGTCTATTGATACATACTTGAGGTTTAAGTTAGTTATTCCAACAAAGTATTTTCTCAATCCAAGCTTGCTAATTAGTTTGATTAACTTAAATTTGATTACATAAAAGAAGAGTGTTTGTTAATATCTTGAGGAGCTGATGAAACTTCTATTAAAGATTATATATAGATTCTAACAACTCAAGTTGATGAAGGAAAGAAAAAACCAAAACTCAAAGGTAAAAGGAAACATATAGACTACTTACAAACACAATATTTTAGATGCAACAACTATGGCCATTCTTTAACAAAGTGTCATAAAAAGCTTAAAATTCAAGCTTATTTCATTGAAGTCGAATCCAAATTTTGATTTAGAGAAATTTGCACTCTAAGGAACTTCAAAATATCCATAAAATTGTGAAATATTGGATTAAGAGAGAGTTCTCTATTCTTTATCATCCTTACCAAACCTATTACAAATAAAAGTGGAACACTTTCAAAGTGAGCTTGACATGGTTGTAATTTCTAAGGTAGCATCTTCGAATATCAAATTATTGTACTATATTTTTATATTTTTATAAACCAAAATTTTATAATTACATGTGTCTTGTGTACATCATGAGAAAGTGACAAATTTCAAATCTTTATAACTTGTATTTGTAGAAGTTATTAGAAGGTGACGATCTTACAATAACTTGAATCATGATATACATTTTTTATAAATGTTGAAACAAATTATAATGAATAATATCTTGAAAACAAACAATTAAATGTTAGATGTCAAATGATGGTCTATAAGTTGTCTATATAAATATATCTTGAGTACTTGGTGAATATCAAGTGTTGATATTATGTAGGCCATTAATCAAAGTATTTAGTGAATACCATGTGTTGGTATTTCAAAAGGACAATACTCATGATATCACATATGATATCAAAATGATTGAAATATTCTTGGTGGAACCCTTAAATTTATCCTAAATTTGGCACCAAAGTTTCATAAAAATGATTTTTTGCTACTTCTCAAGGACAAGTGTTAGAAGTTATATAACAATGAAAATTAGAATTTTGCAAGCACAGTGTGAAGGGTGGTACAAACTATTGAAATTTTACTAGATCACAAAGAACAATTAGGACATGGTCCAAAAAAAAGATTTTTATTTTTATTTTTAGGAGAAGTTTCATATGTGTGATGTGAAGTCATGATTTAGAAAGAGGAATATGATATGGCTTATGAAATAGATAAATTTTTGAACTTCAAAAGCGATGCTGTCAAGATCTCACTATTTGGCAATTTTTGAGGTTTTAGAGCACACAACTAAGGTGTTGTGTGAAATGATGATTCTTTTCCAAATTTTAAGAGGTGTCTAGGGAATGCCTTTGAGTGACAAAAAAGGTTTTAATTACATTAATGATCATCACAATTTTGGATGGGTATCCAAATAAACACGCAAAAAGGAGAAATGATCATTGTTAGGATATCTTGGAAAGTACAAAGCCAATTTTGTAGGTGATAATTGGAAAAGACATAAAAGTTGTACATATGCAAGCCAAACATGTGTGGAATGATGTTGACTAATTTTTGAATTAATGAGTCATTAAATGCTACAATTTTATTAAGGCATTATTTCAAGCTGATTTTGCAAGCAAGATTTCATAGTACATTCTCCAAAAATTTCTCCAAGTTGTAAAATTTCAAGTTACAGGAGTGAGAATGCGGTTGCCAGTACAAGAGCATCCAATGTGATAGGAACCAAAACTAGTCACATAACCAAACCTTTCTCCTGAAGAAGAAGATGACCAATTTGATATTGTCAACATGTACATGACTGTGTGGGATTGACTATGCTAGTTATGTGAGTGACTTCCATGAGCTTGAGTTGGAAGAAGACAAGGCCAAGATTGAGAAAATTTTTGTGGAGAAAGGAGAGAAAATGGGTGATTGTGCTTACCCAAATGACATGTTGGACATGTTTCATGGTCTTCTTCCTTGATGATTATGAAATTTCTCTTTTTGTTACTTGTAAATATTTTGTGAATTGTTCCAATTAGTTTTAATCGAATATTTTAAAAGGGTTTGAAGCTTTTGTTTCACCTCTTCATTTTCTATATGAAAAGGTACTGGAACCCCAAGATAATATATAGAAGAATATAGAAAATAATATAATTAAAAATAAGGGCATAAAACATAATTGTGTAATCTATATAGATTGTGAGAAGATGTTGTAACCAATCACAACTCAATTGTACACCTTTTCAAATTAATGAAATACTCCATTTATCTTCTAAAATTATGCGAATTGATCTTCATTTCTATTTAGAATATTGTTTTCTCAGATTTATTTCCATTGATAAATTGAAATTTGATACACTTTCTTGATAATAAAACATCAGAAGCATTTTTCTTTTTGTTCAATTGATCTTACAAGTTTGAAGTTAAAAATGATTGAACTAGGGTTTTGTGTTAAAGTTCTTTATTTAGTGACTACTTGTATGCGTGCATTGTCTTAGAATGGTTTTGATGATCTTAGAGTTGATACTAATTTAACTTTATTATGCCCAATTGGAAAAAGGAACTACTCTAATTTAATTCATTTAGGTTTATTATTAACTAAAGTTGGTGGAGTTATATATTACACTCGAGTGATTTGCATTCTTAAATTATAAGATACACATTAAGAAATTCTAAGCATTCAAAAGTTTTATTTCTCCTTGAGAATAACTTCCAATCTCAAGAGAATCAATTAAGAAAATATTCATAAGTATAATAAATCAATTTTCATAAGGTATACTCACCTAGGTATTGGATATTACAATTGGAACAATTGTTATGTTATCATTGATGTCAAACCTTATTGGTAAGAAAATATTCTTATCTAATTTAATTGCCATATCTAGATGATGGATGAAGAGGATTTGAGAAGTGATGCTAGTGTCAACCAAGTGCTAATATGTGCCAATAAAATGTAGTGTTGACCAAGCATCAGTATATGTGTTGAATATAAAGTTAGTAGAGATTGAGTTAACCCAGTGATGTGTGAGTGTTAGAACATAATGTTGGTAAAAGGAAAACATTTTAACAATTTATGATAAATCATGATTTCTAGTTGATAAAGTTGATTTTTTGGAATATGTGAAGCATGTTGAAGATAAGGATGGATGACCTAGAATATTTAAATCAAGGGGAACCATGTTTGTGCATTTCTATGCAAGGATTTAAGGAGAATTTTCTAGAAAAGGAGAGGATGAATAAGAAGGTAGACAAATTCATTGTATGTGTTAATCTAATCATAACCCTAAGATTGATAGTGGTGTTTAAGTAGATTAAGATCAAAATTACCTATTTAAGGAGGTATAAGGGTTACTATATTAAGGTTGGATGATTTGTTGATGCTATTGATTGGAAAAATTAAGTAGAAGGCTGAGAAGAGTTGAGAAGAGGTGAAGAGTGACTTCTTGAAGGGTTGCTAGGTGAACTTGAGAATGAGATGACAATGAAGGCTAGTTCGTAGATCAATACTTGAGCCAAAGTGTGATATCTATTTGTAAAGTAAGATATGTTTACCAGATCAAAACCTATAGTTACTTTCTAACCATTGTATTAGTATTGAAATACTTTAATCAAGGTTAACCTAATGGTCATATGTAAATCCTTATGTTTACTAGATCAAAATCTAATGTTACTTTCTAGCCATTGTATTAGTATTAAAATCCTTTAATCAAGGTTAACCTAATGGTCATATGTAAATCCTTTAATCAAGGTGGCATTCTAATGGAATATTCTAAATTCCTCTAACAAAGCTACTTCTAATAGGGTGATTAAATCCTTTATTAAGGTCACATTCAACATTGTGTTTTGTAACCTTTAATACGGCTGGATACTAACAACTCATTTTAGAAGAGTGAAAATATTGGTGACATGTTGCTGATGATTTTTCCCAAATTGGGTTTCCATGTTAATCATAGTGTCAAAATTTAGTGGATGTTATTTGTGATGATTTATTGTTATTGTTTACATTTTGCAAGTCTATTATATTTAGGACAATGGATTGCTAGTTTATGTTACTGCAAGTTTACTATAGAGGCTGAGCTAATGGATGTTTAGATCTAAAGTAGCTTAAGTGTTTGTTTGTTCAATTCATACATTTGGACCTTAGATAACTAATTCACCCCCTCTCATTTATTCTAAATTTTATAAAAATTGTTCTCAAGAAATTGGTACTTGTGGAGAAAATTTTAAAGGTACTTGAATATAAAGTTCATGATGTTCAAAAAGGAGGTGCCAAGGTTGAACAAAGAAGATTTCCCTACATGGAAAAGTTTAATGAGGTTACATCTAGAATGAATTGGTGATGGTGCAATACATTTTGTGGACAATGCACATGTGGAGATAACAACAATTCCTTTGATAGCTCAACGGTTAAAAGATAAGCAAGAACACAACCAAGCTATGTTGGAGATTGCATCAGCCCTAAGATATGTCAAGTTTGATAACATAAAAGATTGCAAGATTATCAAGGAAATGTGGGATAAATTAAATACCATCTATGGAGGAGACAAGAATATATTAAGAGAAAAATCAAAGACCTTAAGAGGTAATTTTGATGAAATGAGAATGGTAGAAGGTGAGAATATAGTCAAGTATTATTAGAGAATCAAAGAAGTTGTAAATGCTATAATAGTTGCTAATGGAATGACCGATCATGAAACTATAATCAACAAGGTATTAAGAACTATACTTCCTATTTATGCTATTAGGGTTTTTGTTGTGCCTACCCTAGTTTGCATTTTTTCTTTCATAACTAAACTCTTTAGGCCAGTTTTATACTTGATGACTAGTAGAATTATTGTGAGACTATCAGATATTGTTTTTACATTCAGTTTATTATATGATGAGATTAATTGGTACTCTATACTTCATGTATGCATGATGATTATTACAATATTTTCAATTATTGATGATGATTAGTTAGATGGTTTATTTACCTTGTGTTTTCTTATGGATACTTAACCCATACTACATGTGTATGGTGTGCGTGTTTGTTTTATTTATGTATGGCATTTATGATGTGGTTAAGGAAGGGAGTCATAGTCACTTGCTAGTTCAGATCTACATGATGCACCACTTCCTGCCATTGCCTATTTAGCTTAGAATATTATGTTTGTACATGCATGGATTTTATGTAGGTTGCAGGTATTGAGTATCAACTTCCCTAAATTGCTAGGATGAGCATACTCTATCACATTATCTCGATGGTAAGAGAGGGGAGATAAATTCTCAAGTCCAAATCCTAAACCTTTAGGCCATTTGTCCTAATTGAGAATTAGGACAAGTATCTGAGTTGAGTACCCACCAAATGTGTTGAATGATGTTAATTTGTGATTATAACCCTTTGAGTTTGATTTTGTATTTGTTTTTCTTTGATGGGTTTTTGTATTTTGTTTTATGAGTCTTTGGTGAATTTTTTATTAATTAAGTCTAATTAAAAGATAAAATTAATGATTTAATTTAATGAAAAATTATTATGATATTTTAATATTTAATTAGTTGAGAAATTAATTAAATAAAAAGAATTAAATTTGAAGATAAAAGTTATAAGTATAAATTTAGAACGTGATAATATTTATTTAATTTAATAATAATATATTTAGAGTTCATTTTTAAATAAATACTAATTATTATTATTATTTTAGTAAATAAATATTTTATCAATTAAGTTTCAAAAATAAATTAAAGAGTGAAAAGATATTAAATTATTAAAAGTTTTAAGTTCACATTATATATGCATGAGTTTAAGACTTAATTAATTAATTAATAGAGAAGTCAAGTGAAAATTAAATAAAGTTATTTAATAATTTATTTAATGTGCATGGAAAAGATAAAGAAAAGATTAATAAAAGTTAATAAAGAGTTAAAGTCTGGTGAGCGAGGAGTCCTCTGGGGTGAATGCACAATTAGTGCCCCGATTTAAGGAGAGAACTCATTATCACCAATTGAAGGGTTCATTTTTAGGGAAGACGAATTTGGATGTGAATTTTGGAAGTGAATTTGGAAGCGAATTTTGGAAGGGAAATTTTGGGTGAATTGTTAGAGAGTTCTTGGATAGAAGTGAATTCTCTCACAAATCTTCTAGGCATTGCGATTTTAGCATCAGAACCAGGTAGGTTCTTGAGTTTTGTTCACCCGATTAGAATTATGTTATTTAGATAATACTGTCTTCTTTGTGATTGTTGGAATCAATTCTCTAGATTTTGTTGCATGAATCTTTTGCTCTCTTGTTCTAAATCTATGATATTCATATTGTATCTCATATGTATAATATGATTGAAAGAAAAATAATTCAATTTGGAACCTCATCCATAGGTAAAAGAAAATTAGAATTATATTCAAGAAGGGTTTGAATAATATGAGATTTTTATATTGAAAATTTTATTGGTTCATTATATTTTTCCTGTCAGAATACATACAGGTGGGATTTATGTCAAATAAAAATATTAAAAAATAAAGTATTTAATCATACATGTAGGGGGGATTCGGATTTATTTAATTTATAACAAAAATCTTTTTAAAAAATAATATATATAATTTATTATAACTTGGGGAATCATTTAAAAAAAAAAAAAATTTAATAAAAAAAATAAAAAAAATAAAAAACATGGGGAGGGGTTTGACCCACCCCCCCACTTACCTTTTTGGTTGGTGGCTTTTATGCATGCCTATACTATGATAATCGTAGTGTACTGCGATGGGTAGACCAGCTGCATGGTTGAATTCGTAAGCCAACGACCTATTAACATAGGATATGTTTTAAGTTTAAAAAAAATTATTATTATTTTTATAATTATAACAACTGTTAATAAGTTTTGTTTATTAATTTTATTATTATTATAATTAATAATATTTATTAACCAGTTTTAATATTATTATTAATTATTATTAATAATATTATAATAAGATTTCAGTATTACTTCATTATTATTTAATAATAATAAATATTAATATGTTTTATTATTGTTATTAATTTAAACATCAATGCAATTAAATTTAGTTAATTTTTAATTAATGAAGTTATTGATAATTTTAGTAATTATTAAGGGTAGGTAATTATTGAGGTATTAATATAGTTTTGTATTTAAAAAATTAATAATTAACTTAATTAAATTTAGTTTAATTAAGGTTAATTTAATAAAGAATGTTATAAAATGAAGTTTGTAATTTATTTAGTTATTGTTATCGAATTGGGGTATTTGTGCAAATCATTTAAAATAAATTGGGTTAATGGTAAGGCTTGATTGTGAAACTTATTGCTTGGAAACATATATGAAAATGGGAAAACTTAAACCTTAACTATTTAACTCAACTGCATGTTTCAAATCAAACTGAACTGTGACACTATTATGTTTTCTACATACTGTCTATGCTATGGAGTTTTTGGGTTTTGTCCTAGCTTTGACTAGTCCTAAGATGTGACCAGAGGCTTGGGACATCTGTGGATTGTGATGATATGATGTTTTGATTTCAATCTTGATTAATTTTACTTAATCATGGTAATGTGATGGTATGCTCTATGATATGTTTGTATTTATTGTTCATTATTACTTTCTAGTGATCTTGTGTGACATTGAGGGGAATGCATGAGATATTCAACTTAACCATTTTTGAGTTCTTGATCAGTTATATTTGGGTTGCTTTCCAATCGCCTTGATGGGATGAAAGTGTTTTCTTTGATCTTAGTGATGTCATGTTGTGACATGTTTGACTTAACCATTTTGAGTCGTTGATTAGTATTACTGGGATACTTTCTAGTTGCTTGTTGAGAACAGATGGGTATTGTGATTTATCTTGGTATGTTTTCCTGTTGCTCGTTGAGATCTGATGGATATTGTGATTTATCTTTGATGCTTTCCAGTTGCTCGCAGAGAACTGGTGTGATTATTGTGGATTATCTTTTGATGCTTTCTAGTTGCATTTATAGGGCTGAGGTGATATTTATATGATTGTGGATTTGTGCTTTTATGAGCTTATGCTAGGTTATCTACTTGTAGTGTTGGGAAGTGGCTTGCAATGGGGGTTGGGGCCCTAAGTGGCTTCCAAGGTAACTCATTGTAAGTTGTTTAATAAATGATAACATTACATTAAATGGAAATTAAAATGAACCTAATAAGAGTCTTGTATGTTCTTACCCATTCCTCGAGTGCTAGTACAGACTAGGATGGGAGTAGAGAGAATGCTTGGTTGTGACCTTGCATTCTGTAGTATACCTTGTTAGTACAAGAGGATACTAGTGGCCATAGTGGGATCACTAGGGACCTGAGAGTCCTAAGGGACTACTCAGGTAACTCAAAGCATGATTCATGTGATGACACTGTGTGCTAGAAAATGTGACCTACAAGAAGAATGGGTTAACAAACAAACACTAGTTTAAAACCTTCAAAATGCATCAATCCTTCATCAAAATGCAAGGAATAAATATCAACTAATGCTTGCTTGGGTTTTGCAACCCTAAGAAACCAACAAATCCAACCTTCCAGCCACCTCTATAGCTCAACAAAGGCACCCATGAGAGGCCTTGTTGGTGTGTTAAGATGGGGGTATGTTTGTGTGCTCTCCCGAACACAAAAATGATGAAATCTCTTGAGTGAGTGAGTGCAATTGTGTATGTAAGTAAGATATGAATCTAGACTACATGAGATGAAGAATACCTCAAGAAATGGCTATTGAGAGAGCCATTCTTGAAGGCATTCAAGGATGAAGATGATATGTAATGAAAGAACTAACTAGATATGCACATTATGATAAAAATGCACGCTAAAAATGAAGCTACAAATACATGTAGGAACTAGATTAACAATGCATGATGTAAACTAAATTAGCTACCAAATTGTTAGTATGATCCTAGAAATCTCTATGCAAATCAAGCTACAAATGCAAAACCCTAAGTGTGAAAACTCAAAACTCAAAATAGCATGATAACAATGCAATAATGAGAGATGAAAAATGCTTGAGACAAGCCCTCTATTTATAGGTTTGAGGGGGGGCTTGGTGAGGTGGCATCCAAGTAGGTGCTACATAAGGTGACATGCAAGCCATGCAAATGGTCAAGAATTCAAAGTTTGCTCACACGTGTGAGCAAACTTGAGAAGAAGAGTGGGAGACAAGAGTGTGTAGGCATGCCATCTCACACATGTGTGAGCACACTCTTAGGCTAATGAGGGAGATTAGGGAGATGATTAGGAATGATTAAGTGAGATTAGGGAAGGAATAGGCTTATAGGCTAGGCTTAAGACTAAATTAAATGAAATTTAATTTAATCATGGGTTTAAAAGAATTAATAGGATGTGAGGATTTTAAATAAATAAAATTTATTTAAAAAGGGGGGAGACATGGAGGATCACGTTTTAAATTAATTTAACACATTAGAGCTAGGAGTATTTAAATTAAATTTAAATACTTAGAAGAATGAACTTATTTAATTAATTAATATAATTAAATAAGTAGAAGAATGTGAGCAATGTAATTAATTAATCAATAACTAATTAAAATCTCACGGGTAATATTAATAAATTAATATAGTCTTGAGGGATGATTTTAAGTGTCTACAGACACTTTCCCACTTACATAGTAGGTTTCCTACGAGTCTTTGTGTGCCTCTAGGAATTAGATGTCAATCTATCTTAAAACCTTTGAGTTAGATTGCTTTTAGGATTTCATGGACTTAGAGAGTACATGTGTTATGTGATTTGATATCTTGTTTGGAACTTGAGACTATCTCGTCAGCATGGTGGGAGTGGGCCATATAGGTTCCAAATAGTTGGGTGGTAGTGCTTTTTACTCTTACCATTGAGATCCGTCTATAGTCATTGTGGCTGGAGCTTTCTTGTCTGCATATCCTTTCATTCTATCTTGTATCATTGATGTTTGGTCATATATTATGTTGGATGTTATTTATTGATGCATTTCCTTATATTTATGATTACCATGTGATAGGTGATGTTATCTACTAGTAGGATCATCTTATGCTTTATTCTTGCATGTTAGATTTCCGTATGCATATGTTGTAGCATGTTTTAGTAGTGACATCCCTATTAAAATAGTATCAATGACCTATTTGATGGCTTGGGATGTTATGCATGGGGGATGGCTAGGGCCTACAATGGTCTTATGATGTTATTGATGGTTGGGAGGAATTACACACTTAGATGTGTTTTATGATGGATAGTTGTACTTCATGGTAGATGTTTATATCTTTTATGATGGATGGATGTATCATGTATGGTGGATGGTTTCATTTATTTTATTGTACTTGTATCATGGAATTTAGGAGGATGTTGTAATTATATTTATTCATATGTACATTCTTTTAAGCCTTTCATACCCTGTGACATGTAGAGTCGATGATTGAGTATTCTGAATTAATTTGCTAAGAGGCATTCGAAAAAAATGTATATTATGGACATTGGACTTTTAATTATTCTTTCATATGGATGTGGTATTTGTTACACTTAGTATCAATTAGACTTAAATGTAATTAAAAGTCATGGTATCCTTAAGAAATGTAACCTATTATGTATGTTTTTAGTTGATTTTATGTTATTGCTTTTGCTACTTTGTGTTTGATGTGAATGATTTAACTATCTTGTTTTCAAAAAATTTTTTTTTGGAAAAATTATTAAAACTTTAGGTTAATTCTTTTGGATCCCTTTACGAGGTGTTACAATATATGCAATACAAGAATTGAGATGTACTCTAGGTAATGACCTAACTCTAGAAGGTGTGATTGGTAGACCTACTACTTTTGAAATGTCAAATTTTAGTAATTTCACTCCTACCACTATTGAATTTTCTTTTAAATCACAATTGGTTCTTAGCAAGAAATGGAAATGAAAATATGTGAAAAGTGATAGTACACTTTTGATGATGAACTTGGTGAGCTTGAAGCATTGATGGGTAGAATACTTCCAAGAGGTAAAAGGAAATACATAGGTTATCTTTCTATTTTTTTTTTTATGTAACAAAGTTGGTTACATTGTTGCAAGATGTCTTGATAGAGAAGACAAAGATGAAAAGAGGAAATCAAGTATAAAGGAAGAAGAGATGACTGAGATAGTATGACAAAAAAGACTACAAAGAAAAAGGTAAGAAATATTTTTACATTGGTGAAGAAGAAATTGATAATGAATCTGAAAGTAATTGTTGAAGAAGTTGTCTATGTTTCTATGAAAGAAGATTATGATGAAGATGAGAAAACTACATTAATCTCATATGTGAACAAAAGTGATAGATGGATAATGGATAGTGATTTTTCAAAGCATATGACTAGTGATAAACGTAAATTTGAAACTATTGGACCATACAAGAGTAGTTGCATTAAGTTTGGTAATGATGTACTATGTTTTGTGAAAGGTAAATGATCAATACAACTGACTGATAAGATTAAGTGTGAAAATTCTTATTGGTTCAAGGCATTAACTATAACATGTTGAATGTTTAACAATTGAACAAATCCGGATACAAAATCATATTCCATCACAGAAAGGACAAGATATTTGATGATGGTGGTGAACTAATTAGAAGTGATTATGAAACACAAGGTAACTTATTCTATCTAGATGTACCTGATGAGACATGTTTTTTTGCACAATATGAGGATACATGGCTATGATACAAGAGGTTATGTCATGTAAATTTTGACAATTTGGTTAGCAATAGTAAGATGAAAATTGTAAGAGGTTTGCCAAAAATAAAGAAACCATATAATGCTATGTGTAAGAAATGCAAATTGGGAAAAATGAGAATTGTAGTTTCAAGAGAAAGACATATTTATCAAATGATATTTTTGAATTGGTTCATATTCACCATTGTGCATTTATTGGTGTTCAAATATAGTGCGGAGTCAAATATTTCATTCTATTTCTTATGACTATTCTAGAATGATGACTGTGATTTTTCTTAAAGAAAAATATGATTCTTTTTAGTTCTTTGAGTGGTATTTGGCCAGAGTTGAAAAGGAGACACAAAAGAGTTTGAAGTTCTTGAGAACTAATAGAGGTGGATACTTCATTTTCAATGAATTCAACATATTCTACAATGATGGAGGAATCAAAAGGAAGATGTCAACACCTAGGACCCATCCTCAGAATGAAATAGAAGAAAGGAGAAATAGATCAATCATGGAATGTGCTAGCAAATTGATAATGGAGAAGAGTGTATCATAGAAATATTGGAGAGAAGTTGTAAGTATAATATTTATACTTTGAATAGAGTGCAAGTTAGGAAAGGTAAAAACATTACACCTTTTGAATTATAGTATGAATATGCACCTAATGTGAAGTATTTTAAAGTTTTTAAAAGAAAATTCTATATACTAAAGGAATAGAAATGGAAAACTTGATGCTAAAAGTGATGAAGGCATATTCCTAGGTTATTCAACTAAGAGAAAACCTTGTAAGTTCTTAAACTCTAACTAACAAACTTGTGGAAAGTCGAATCTAAAAGTTGATGAATATGTAGAAAAGAGTGAAGTTGAATAGAACCTAAAGACTATACTACATTCATATATGTAAATGAAGGTTCTTCTTGCACCCCACCCAAAAAAGAGAATAAAGCCACAAATCAATAGCAAATGGGAATTCTAAGTTGTAATAGACAATTTTTGAGCAGTATATTGTGGGTGTTGAGAAAGAAAAAAATAATGTCAAAGTACATACAGAAGGAGAAAAACATTAGGAAGACAATGTCAAGCAAAAAAACATGAACCTAAACTTGAACTATAAAGAAAAGATGAGCTTGAAATCATTTTTGAAGATGAACCTATAGTAGAAGAAAGAAGGAAAGAACATGTACTAGAAAAATATGTGTGGAGACATCATGCACCTGAGAAAATAATTGGAGATAAATAATTTGATGTTATGATAAGGAAAATATTTATAAGTGATACATGTTTACTTTGTGAGTTTGAGCCCAAATCAATAAAATATTTTTTGGAGAATAAGGAATGGATTCAAGCAATCAATGAAGAAATTGAGTTGATAGAGAAGAACAAAACATGGACACTGGTATCTAAACTTAAAGAAAAAAGTGTTATTAGAACAAAGGGAGTATTCAAGAATAGGATAAATGAAAAAGGTGAAGTGAAAGAAACATGGCTAGATTGGTATGCAAAGGATATGCACAAGAAGAAGGAGTCGACCATGGGGAAACATTTACACCTATTGCAAAATTGGAAGGAGTTAGAATGCTACTTGAATGTTCTATTAATGAAGGATTTAAGGTACACCAAATGGATGTCAAATCTACATTTCTTAATGGAATACTAGTAGAAGAAGTCTACATAGAGAAGCCAAAAGGATTTGTTTAGCCTAGCAAGAAGAATATGCTATACAAGTTGCACAATGCTCTATATGGTTTGAAACAAGCCCCTAGAGAATGGTATGAAAGACTACATAATTATTTGGTAAAAAATGGTTTTTCTACAACTAATGATAACAATAATTTATACATAAATATTGGTAATTACAATGAGGTATTTTTATCTTGAATCTTTTTTGATGATATCATATTTGGAGGCAAGGAAGAATTATGCAAATCATTTGCATATGGTATGAAGAAGGAATTTCAAATGTTTATGTTTGGTGAAATCAAATTGTTTTTTGGTTTACAAGTATATCAAATGAAGCAAAGTATCTTCATTACTTAATCTAAATACATCAATGAGATATTCAAAACTTTTAGAATAGAAGATTCAAGACTAGTTAGTACACTTATGACCATTAGACATAAGTGATCTAATAATGACAATTCTACTAATGTGAAATAGACATTGTATAGTCAATAATTAGAAAAATACAATATATTGTTGACATCAGACCTAATATTGCATTAGTAGTTGGGATAGTTGCAATATTTTTCCATAATTTTAAAAGATAATTACAGGATGAAAGTTAAAAGGAAACTAAGATATCTATAAGGAACAAAAGACTATGGATTGTAGGAAAAGAAGAATGATATGTTTTAACTAAAGGTGTTCAGTAATTCAAATTGGGCAGGAAATGTTGATGACAAAAAGAGTATAAGTGGAGAAGCATTCTTTCTAGGAAAGAGACTAGTTTCGTGGACAAGCAAGAAGAAAAACTACATTTCTCAATCAATAGACAAAGCTGAGTATGTGGTAAAAATAATGAAATTTTCAAATATCACATGGATGAAGAAATTGTTGCAAGGTATGAAGGAAGAGATCACTAATCCAGTTGTTATCTCTTGTGATAACACTAGTGCTATAAACATAACAAAGAATCCTATAATGTACACAAAGACCAAGCATATTGCTATCAAGTATCATTAATTGAGAGAGCTAGTTCAAGACTAAGAAGTTAGATTGGATTATGTGAATACTAAGGAAGAAATAGTTAATGTATTCATTAAAGCTTTATCTAAGGATGCTCATTAATATCTAAGAGGTAAATTAGGAGTGATTCCCCTCGACAAGGCTACTTAAGCTGTAGTGGTCCTCTGCATCAAATGTATTGATCAAAATATCTTACAAGTTAATGTAGATAGTCCTACTTTAGGATTTGCCTAAGATAGTAGGGGAGGAAGAAGGATAAAATCATGTTATTAGTCATACATAGATGACAGATGATGAATACAATACTAACATGAAGATATCTATATGAAAAGATGTATGATATAGATGAAGTATCTTTGGCATTATTGTCAAAGTGGGAGAAGGTGTAATTAAGTTACCTATGCAGTAATTTGTAAGAGGGAGAGATTGAATAAGCAATAAGGATTTCATATAACTAAAGTTATTATCAGCAATATAGAAGAAGATGATTAGTTTCATGATCTAATATGATAGAGGGAGCTTATGAGTTGCATATCAAAGCTACATAGATGAGAATTGGAATGAAACTAAAAGAAAGAGACACTTGGACATACAGATGAGAATTAGAATGAAATTAAGGATATTGATGAAGATTTGGTACTATACATAGAGGGAGTTTTCTTGATGCAGTACATGTTTTGGATTGCATGGTAAATGGAGGTGTTTTCCATCAATGCCAAAGAGGGATATTGTTAGAAACTACAATTGGAATAATTTTTATATTGTCATTAATGTCAACCCTTATTAGTAAGATGATTTTGTATGTGATTTAAGTTCCATATCTAGATGATTGATGAAGAAGATTTGAGAAGTTGGTCATAACAAAATAACCTAGAGGAAAAGTTGAGTTATGAGAAGAAGCTACAAATGGGTACTTGATTAGTTAGACATTGACAACATAAAGTAATTGTTTGATCATGCTACAAGTGAAGAAGATAGTTGTGCTATAGCCTTGAATAAGTGATCAAAGATTGACCAAATGCATAGGCTTGACCAAGAAATAGAGAAGAAGATTAAGGAGCTTTCATTATATGCCAAGTGATGCTGGCATCGATCGAGTGCCAATATGTTCCAAGAAAAAGTAGTGTTGACCAAGCATCAATAGTGACTGAGTGCCAATATGTTCTGAGGAAAAGCTAGTGGTGACTAAGTAACCTAGTAATTACTAAGTGTTACTTGAGGGACAACATTTTACTAGTTTAAGAGAAATTGTGATTTCCAGCTAACAGAGTTGATTTATTGGTTATGTAAAGCATGTTGAAGATAAGGATGAATGACTTGGAACACTTAAATCAAGGGAAACCAAGTTTGTGTATTTATATGAAAGGATTCAAGGATAGGTTTCTAGAAAAGGAGAGGATGAAAGAGAAGGTGGAAAAAGTCATTGTATGTTTTGAATGTGATCTTAACCCTAAGATCTATAGGGGTGTTTAAGTGATAAAAGATCAAAAATACCTATTTCAGGAGGACTAAGGGCTAACCTAACAAGGTTGGAGTAGTTTTTGATGCTATTGATTGGAAAACTTAAGAAAAATGTTGAGAAGAGTTGAGAAGAGGTGAAGAGTAATTGCTTGAAGGGTTGCCAAGTGAATCAAAGAATGAGATGACAATGAAGGCCAGTTAGTGGATCAACATTTGAGCCAAAGTTTGAGCTATATTTGAGGTTTGTTTACTAAATCAAAAAATACTATCAAATTCTAACCATTTTATTAGTATTGAAATCCTTTAATAAAGATTGACATAATAGTCATACGTAATTCCTTTAATCAAAGTAACATTCTAATAGAATGTTATAAAGTTCTCTAACAAGGTGACTCCTAATAGGGTGATTAAACCCTTTAACTACAATGTCACATTTAATAGTGTGTTTTTTAACCTTTAATATGGTTAGCTCCTAATAGAGCTCCTTCAGAAGAGTGAAAAAATTGGTGAAATGTTACTACTAGTTTTTCCCAAATTGGGTTTCCACATTAAATCCTAGTGTCAAACTTGTGTGGATATTATTTTTAATAATTTACTATTAATGTTTACATTGTACAAGTTTGTTATATTTAGGATAGTAGACTACTAGTTTATGTTACTTGAAGTTTACTATAGAGGATGAGCTAATGAATGTTTAGATTTGAAGTAGTTTAATTGTGTGTTTGTTCAATTGGTACACCTGGACCTTGGATAATTGATTCACCTCCCCTCCTAGTTATTATAAATATTATAACACTAGATTGTTAGAGCTTGAAGTGAAGAGGATTTGATATTTAAGAATCTATCCTAAACATTGGAGACATGATCAAAATAAGGTAAATGAATGTGACAATAATAGAAACTACAACGAGGTGAATAGAAATGCAAAAAAAAATAGGAATAATTCTCAGAACAATAAAAAAAGGTAGTAAACAATTAGAGCGAAAAAAAATTCAATTGGATATAGCAGAAGGATCCAAAACTCCTATGGCAATTGAAAGATTTAGGTTGTTGGAAGTCTATTGGGAAAATTAGATATTGAGAGGGGGGTAGGGATGAATCATGATCTATCAAAATTTTAACCTTATCAAATTTGATAACTTCACCTTAAAACCCTTATTTTAAAAATATTAGAAATCACATAAACATTTACTAAAATGATGTAATAGATCCAACTACTAATTACATCCATAAACATGGAAGTAAATGATTAACACAACAAAAATATTTGGTAACCTAGAAACCTTCCAAGGTGAAGATAAAACTGGATTGGGGATTACACCCATAAATCTTCACTACACAAAAATGATGTTCACCTATTATAGCTACAAGTTTAACCACTTTTGATGATCTACCATTTACAAGGACTTCCCTATTAAGAGCTTACATAACTTATTTAGTCTACCTTGTTTAAAGGATTTAAACTTATAACTAAGTAACCACTCTATTAGGAGATTTACAAAGGTCTGTTAGGATCACTTTATTAAGAGATTTACCTTAAAACACTTGCCAGAATGTATCATACTTTATCCTTTAGTTTTCACTTAATATGTTGATTACTGATCTCCCCTTTCCAATCTTTCATCTAATCTCCAATATGATATAGCACTGTTCTTCTCTTCACTTCTCTACTTGGTCACTCGATCTGATTCTCCTTCAAGCTTAGCTTTAAGCATCCATACACACATCATAAATAGGGTTTAGATCCTCCTTTTATAACAAAATGGAGAAGGTTCTAAATCAAGATCAATGATTCATATTTCTCCCTTTTTTACTTAAACTTTCTATTTTTTTGATTAGTTAATCACCTTGCATAGGAATTAATGATCCATAAAAATTTAGGATCATCTCCTTAAATTATTCCTCAATAATTAAAACATGCATTAAGTTGGCAAAAAATCATTTACCTCAGTATTTGTATAATTCCAAAAAAATATATCAAAACTATCTTTCTCAGCTCATGAACACTCTAACACTTAGTCATAACTAATCTTCATGTTATTCCATGACTTCTATATGCTCGATGATTACTATATGATTCAACATGAACTAACTCTATATAGCTCAAATTATATTTTTTTCTATCTTGCTCAACATGTCTAGGCTTGTATCTCACTCAATGTCTATAGGAGTACTCAATGACCATAGACTTGCTTGTTGCTTGGCTGTAATTGAAATACAAACAATTCATAGATACATAACTTGGCTTTAGTAGGATGGATTAGTCATAGTGATGAATAACCAACTCTACCATATGAATGACTAAGTGTTTAGCACTAATAGACAACACACCTTAGGGATCAATAACCTCCCCCTTTGACATTAGTGGAAAAAAAACTTTGTCATAATTCAACATTACATTCAAAACTAAAAATAATACTCCCCCTTAGACTATGACTTAGTCTTTAGAACACTTCAAAATATACAACAAATATACATGACTTCTAACATACTTTGACTTAAAAATGGGTATCTATTACAAAATTTTCAATATATTACAAAATCATACCTTTGATCATATGCATTTACCCCTAGCCTTTGTCATTCATGGTTGTTGGAGTAAAGGGGTCAAAACATACTTGTCCAAAAATGATTCATGAATCTATATAACCATTGCAAGTGCATTTTCCCAACTTGATCTAACAGATTCCAAAACTATAATCTTTATTTCTAGCTAAGTAACTAGGATGACTAAGTTTGTACTAAAGAGATGTGAATCTATTTTTTCTATCTCCTTTGCTAATGACAACTCTCTCTTCATAACCTGTAAGAAATGTATCAACATTAATTGAATGGAAATGAGTTTTTCTCTCATTCTCCCATTTGTAGCTTGTAATTCAACCAATCTCCCTTGAGTGAAAAATCAATCTATTATAATGAATAAAATTTGAACTTGTATCCATGTTCAAATAATGTCCTGTAGACTTTAGATCTAATTGTAACTTCTCAATCTAATTTTGAATATATTTTACAAACTATAGTACATCACATAATGTTTTATACAAAGTTTTAATGTTTGTACTACTCATTCTACATTATTTTCAAGGTTAGAAAGTTCAACTTTCCTAATGGAAATTTTAGTTGACACTTTTCCAAAAAATATTCTCAAACTTCTCCTTGGACAATTGCAATAACTTCTTATTTGCATCGACATTATCATTATTTATCTTTTCTACAATATCAACTAATTATTCCATTAGTGGGATTTTCTCATCAACATATATGATATCATATGCATCAACGAAGATATCCTTTACCTCATGAAGTACTTGTTTTTGTTGATGCTCCCTTTTTAATTCTTTCTATCTAGTCTTCATGGCCAATAGGTCTTGAAATATTTGTATATGATCATATGTCAAGTTATCAATGTAAAATTTAGGAATCACTATAACTTTGTCTAAGTTATTGGATTCCCAAGTGATTTTGCATTCTTATTTAATAATTTCTTCTTTGGGGTGTTGCTACTCAACAATGCTAGCTGTAGTGAGTGTGACAAGACATCTACAATTGGTCTCTTTGGATCTTGTGCTCCACTAGTATTAATTCTTGCTAAAGTTGAATCCTTTTGAGTTTTAGTAACCTACCATGTAGGTGGAACACTTATATGAGCTATAGTTTGTGTAGGAGGTTCTACACTCAGTCTTGTCTCTTCCTCAATTTTCTTCTTCTCCTGACCTTGTTCCTTGGTACTTGTATCTCTAGGTGCCTCTATCTCCTTTATTCCCTTGGAAATAGGTCCTAAGATTGGTGTTCTTCCTTTACTTGTAGTAGATTTGTCTACTTGAACATTTTACACATCAGGATGACCTTCTGTGGTCAAATATGCCTTAGTAGGCTCTCCATCTCTTTTCACTTCAATTATTGATACACTCTATTCCTCAACATATATGACTAGTGTATTTTGTTGCAATTGTACATTGTAATCAATTGTAATAATAGGTGTTTCTATAATTGCCACAATTACCTATTGATCCCCACCTTTCTCTCCAATCTTTAGATATTCCATGATTTGAACAATAATTGGATTATAGGTATCCATTAGAGTGTCTTTAATGGATTTAGGAGCTTTCTCCTCCTCTTGCATGACAAACACTAAATTTTTTGTCTCTTTGAAAACTATAGTCACATTGGGAAAAGTCATGACAGGGGTTTCATCCTCAATGATGATTGTCTCTATCTGGTTTTTCTTATCTTGATCCATTTTCTCCATGGTTTCCACTAATTTTTACACATCATTATACAAGTCTTCTATGTTATCCAACTCAAATTTCTCATCTTCCTTTTCCTCCTATTCAACTAGTGTTAGCATTAGCTCAAAGACTTTCTTCCATACAATCTTTCTCTCCTAAACAATATCTTTAATTCTATTTCTCAAAATTTTACAAGACCTTTTCTTGGGTACAAATTTCTTAGGAAAATATCTCAAAGCTATAAAGTTTTTCCTAAATTAGGCATAGTTTGGGCTAAACTAGTTTCCTTTATTTTTCTTTCTATACTTAATGCCCATTACCACTTACAATCAATTTTATTATACAATTCCTCAGAAAATTCCTTACCTAGTTCTATAGGTGTATATTTCAAATTTACTATCATATCCAAAAGTTTATACTCTGCTCTTTCTTTATCTCCTCTATCTAAAGTATCATGCTTTATACATTTAAATCTTGTCAACCTTGTAGAACCTCTAATATTCTCACATACCTTTTCAATATCTTGAAGAGCTTTCCAAACTTACTTAGATCATGTGATTCAATCCTCTTATCTTCATCCTCCTCCTTGTCATCAAGTTTAACAAAATATTTCCTCCTCTACCTCTTCTTCTAATCTTTCTTGGTCTCCTTGGCCTCAAATGACATCATTTTCCCCTTTTTTGGCCTTGTTATTTTCATTGTTCCTTTCTTTGGTTTGGAAACTATAGAGGTTGTTGGCTTGGATCCTTGTCTAGTCACTTTCCTTTATGGTGTAACCACTTTCTTTAGACTCCTTTTGAGATCTACAATCACAATATTTTTTCCTTTTGGTCCTTGAGGATGGACAACCATAAGTCACCTTCCCCTAGATTCTTCTTCTTCTTTGTCATCATCATCATCACTATCTTGATCTTCCTCTTTGCTTTCAATTCTTTACAGAGGGGAATCTCCAAGTTTAACTTCTAGATATTGGATCATTTTATTTCTTGTCTTATCCATCTTTGGAACCTTTGTTTGCATCAACATCTTAATCTTTATAATCTCATATGTGCTAAATGGCTTGATATTCTTGTTAATTTCTTCTGCCAATAATATTGTAATAGTTGTAGACACTTCATCAAAATTAACCTCATATTGCATTTTCCTAAGCCATGCCACTCTTGATATAACTACTTAGGCATAGGTGTAGTTGGTATCCACCATGAAGCATATGTGATCATAATATTGATCAAGCAAAAACTTAGGTATTCTCATACTATTCTTCATTTTACTTTTGAAGTCTTCAAAATACCCATCCAAAAACTATTTCAAAATTTTCACCTAATTGTTCAATATAACCATTGATCTTCTCAATTACAAGTCTATCCTTATCCAAAACTATATATCAAATTGTAGGAAAGGAGTTTTTTACAGAAAATAATATACATAGTATGAGTGAGCCAAATTTTCATGATGTCTTGTTTTCATTCTTGATGGCTCCTAGGTTTTCTGCTAGCTAAATTAGTTGCAACTTAGCCAAGTTGTAGCTATGGTCCTTCTTGACTATGTTGTATCTAAAATCTATAGCTATACAAGGTACACTATTCATTCAGCTTAACTAATATAACTTATGTGCAATCATTTGGAATGCAAAATTAATGATTAGATCATCAATTATATTAATGGGAATTCCTCAGCCATTCTATTTCACCTTAGTAAGCTCTTCAATTGTGTTCTTTGCCTAGTAATGAATAGTTTTTACTCGGTCGAGATTAGGTTGACCAGTTACTTGATGTATGATCAATTTAGTAATCTTGACTAGACCATTCTCTAGCCAAACTTCATATCATGTAACCTACTCAAAATAATTTTAATCTACTCCACGTTGAAAACCTTTGAAAATGATAGGGTACGAGTTAGCCATTTCTTGACAACTACTCTATTATCCTCCTTCAACACTCAATTCTTGCATAGCTTATCATATGTGTTCCTCAGCTCAAAATTTCCAATTTTTCCAATCTTTCACATGTAACATGATAGTACATTGTGCACCATAATGATACACTATGGAATTAATGAAATAGCTCTAGATGAGTCTCTAGTCATCATGATCTCAAGATAGGCCTTGAATTTTGGAAGAGGGCATGCATCATTATACAAAATCTTAGCATTGTTGTCCTTTGATGCCTCCTTTCTACTTCTAGACATAGATTATGCCATTGCAAACTAGGGATTTTAACTTGAAATGATTTCACAAAATAATCAAACTCAGTTTAAAGATACTTTACAGACTTACTCAATTTCACCAATGGCATGCACTAGATCTCTACAAAGTTTGCACAAATCACTCTAGAATTGCCTTGATATCACTTTGAGGGTTCTAAATCACTAGGTGAATGAGAAAATGAGTTCAAAATTGACCAAATACCTTGAAATAGTCAAAATAGGCTCTCATTTAATGAACCTTAGTTTTAGTAGATAGATTCAAAATGCATGAACACTATCTTGGATCACACAAGACAATTCGACATTCATATTACTAGCTTAGTTAACACACCAACTTAGTCATAATTGCATTCCTATTCTTAGTCTCATCTCTCTCAAACATATTAGCTTGGTTAATATAGGATCTTAGTCCACATTGTGACTCAGTCACAAAAGTAATTGAAATTAATGCTCAACATCAACTATGCTTTAACTTAGTATATGTTCTTTTTACTTGGTTCATACTTCAGAACTATCTTAATCCATCTCATCTTATGTAGATATGGACTTCACTAAATATCATATTAGAAATTTATGTATGATACACCATTTAAAATACAGTTCCACACATACCTTCTTTGTTTATTTTTTGGTAGTGTGATAACCTAATCCATTGGATTGGGTGATCTCATCTTCACTAGTTGAACTAATTCTTGCCTCTTCCTTCTTCTTCTAGGTTTGATTCATCTAACTTCTTGTCTTTTCTACATCAACCATTCCTTTTCCTTTGTTTTCTTCATTACTTGGTGCTAGTGTTTGGGTCCTACAATTTTTCCTCAATTATACAATCTTATGACAACTATAACAAACTATATTTCCATTCATCCAACTCTTAGATTTACCTTTTAAATTTGTCTTGATAAAATTTTCTACAATATAATCATATTCAGCACATAAATGACAATGATACCATGTATTGTGATCCCAATTGTATGAGTTACCTTTCTTAGGTGCATTTCCTTTATTTCTGGCTTCCTAGTTAGGTTTTTCCTTTGATTTTCATTCTTGAGCTTTATGTCCATACTTTTGACAATTGTAGAAATATCCTTCAAATCTAGTTGCAACTAGTGTATTTCTAACTTTTGATCTACACTCATGTGCTTGATATCCTTTCTTCTTACAATTAAAACAATATCCATTGAATTTTGTCTTAGGGTTTTTGTTACCAATCTTTCTTCTTAAAACCTTTTTTTTTGTGACATGGTTTTCCATAATGATAACATGTAGGTTTTCTATTCTTTTTCTTTGCATTCCTCTATTCTCCACGCTTTGATGATTCTCCTTCCTCAATAGATGAAAGGTACTTGACATAGCCTAGTACATATGTGTCATGGGTTCTTCTCTATGATCTCATAAGCTCTTCATAGTGTCTTACAACTTCTTTGGGTTTATTCAACATTTCAATAAATTCCTTTTCAAATGTCAACTCATTCCTTAGATGCTCATTCTTAGATTTTAGATTTTCAATTTCCACATCTTTCTTATTACGTTCTTGATTTTCACTTGGCAATTAATTGAGCATATCAAATTGTTTGTGTGTAAGTTTATGCACATCACATATTCTTTCATCAAGTCTTATATCTATTTTCCTTTTGTCTTCATCAATCATTGTCTTTTCTTCCTCATGTTTCTTTTTCTAATTGGTCACTTCACATAGTCCTACTTATTATATTTCATGCTCTCTCTCTTTAGTCCTCTTATCTCATCATTCAATGTGTTCTTCTTCTCCAAAAAATATGTTGTTGTTGCATCCTTCACTAGAATTTCCATCATCAAGTACTCCTTAAGTACCTTCTTCTTTCTATTGTGTATTATTCTAGAGATTTGTCATCTCCTTCCTTCTCTTTAAGGATTTATTCAATTCCTCTCTTTCCACTTCAATTTGTTGCAATGCAAGTTGTATATCAAGAATTTGATTTTCAATGATCTTTCCCAACTTACAAGAATCCATCTCCAAGATCTTTAATCTCAAGTGGTTAGCCTTTTGTTAAGAGAACAATACTCTAACACCAATTATTAGAAGTCTATTGGGAATGTTAAATATTGAGAGGGGGGGGGGGGGGGGGGGGGGGGTGGTGTTGTTGAATTGAGATCTATCAAACTTTTAACCTTATCAAATCTGATAACTTCACCTTAAAACCCTTATCTCAATAATATCATAAATCACATAAACATTTAGAGAAATGATGTATTAGATCTAAAAATTGATCACAAGCATAAATATGAAAGTAAATGATCAACACATAACACAAAGATTTGGTAACCTAGAAACCCTCCATGGTGAAGGTAAAACTAGGGTGGGCATGACACCCATATGTCTTCACTACTGCAACAATAAAGTTTTCCTGTTAGGGCTAAGGATCTGGCCTTTAAGAGGTCTTCCCTATTAAGAGCTTACAAAACTTATTCAGTCTACCTTGATTAAAGGGTTTAAACTTACAACTAAGTATGCACTATGTTAGGATATTTACAAAGGTCTTTAAGGAATTTAAGATATTTACCCTAAAAAACTTGCTAGAATGATCCAGGGGATAAAAATTACTAAAAATTAAAATGTCCCCAATGCTCCAAGAATCAACATCATTACAAAGTGTTCACAATTTTGACTCCAACATAACTCGAATGAGCAAAATTGGAGTTCAAGTGCAAAAATTATGACTGGTCAAAATTTGGTCAAACTGGGACCAGAGGTCATAAAAGGGTGAAAAAGTAATCATCTCAAAAGTATTTGACAATGGATTCCAAATGAAAGAGCTCGTCAAAAGCTTTCCAATGGTGTTCATTTCATCAAGAACAGAGATCAAATATAAAAGTTATGATGGTTTCAAATTCCAGTAAAAGTATGGCTTTTGATGATGTCAGCATGACATCACAAAATCATAAAGAGAGGGAAAACATTCAAATTCAAATTAAAATAGCTATTTAATTCGAATCAAAGGAATGAGATAATGGGAGTTGAACTCCTAACCATTGGCCTCCTAAAATTAAGGCCAACCAATGGGCTATTTATGGTATATGGAATACTAAGGGAAGAGTTGTTATCTATCCATAACAAATCCGCCCAATCTTATCTAAATAAGTGTATTTGTTGAAAACAAACCCTTAATTTTGGTGTGAGATCATAACAAAATAATGGTAAAAGCGGTAAATTCGAAATATGTAACCAAAATGGGGGATTATGTTGGTTAATTGTTTTAGCCCATTTTTGGCTAAATTTGATGTATAAAATGGGGGTAGTAGGCTTTGGAAAGGCATCTGGGTGATGAGAAGGAGATTATGATCTTGGAGACTTGATGATTATTCCTCTACATTGGAGAGTAATGTTGCAATTGTGCTGGAAGGGAAGATCTTGAACACTTGTAATTGATTTTGGAGCAAATTGGATCGGTCCCTCTATTGGAGCAGGACCCGAAGATGTAGTCCGACCCGCAGATGAACTCCATTATCAATTGTGTTTTGTCTTATGTCTCTCTACTCACTTTCTTTCAGTCATTACCTTTTTATGCTTTGTTCATTTAAGCATTTAAGTTGTGCTAATTTGCTAATTAACACTTTGAAATTTTACTTTATGTAATAATGTTAAGCATTCCTCTGTAATAGTCCTAGATCCTAATCCGATCATAGAATGTATCACTACTCAATCCTTTAGTTTGTAAATAATATGTTGATTACATATCTATTCTTTCCAATCTTTGATATGATCTCTAATATGATATATCACTATTCTACCCTACACTTCTCTTCTCGATCACTCTATACGAATATCCTTCAAACATCACTTTAAGCATCTAAACAAAGATACATATACACAAAAAAAGGTTTGGATCCTCCTTTTATAACCAACTAGAGCAAGTTCTACATCAAGATCAATGATCCATATTTCTCCCTTTTTCCTCTTGAACTTTCCATATTTTGAATTGGTTAATCACCTTGCATAAAAATTAATGATCCATAATAAAATATGTGATCATCTCCTTAAATCACTTCTCTATCATTAGAATATGCATTAAGTTGGCCAAAACTAGTTTACCTAAGTGTTTGAGAAATTCTAAACAAATATATTATAAATAGGTTTCTTGGCACATGAACACTCAGACACTTAGTCGTAACTAATCTTCATATTATCCCTTAGCTTCCATCTATTGGATACAATCATTCAATTCTATGTTGTCTTTGATGTTACACAAATGTCAAGTACATACTAAGCAATCAGTGTATGCTAAGCTTACTTGGGAGTCAAAGGAAGTTCCAGTGTGTGATGAGCGTTTCAATGTTAACCAAGTTCAGAGTCAATATCTACTAAGTTCACTGAGTCACCTTAGAAAATTTTGCAAGGAATGAGTGTTAACCAAGCTCACTTAGTTACCAAAGAGAGTTTGTAGAAATATAGTGTCTACCAAGCTCACTCAATTACCAAAGGAAGTCTAAAGGAGAGTCATTTCTGAGTTAGTGTTGACCGAGTTGGGTTAGCTAATGAAGGATTTTTCTATATAAGTATACTTGATCTAATAGTTTTGTTGGTTAGTTCTAGCTAACTCATAGGATGAATTTCATTTTTTTGAAATTGTATTCAAGCTGACTTGACAAGGTAAAACATATAAGTATAAGGTCAAGTTGAGGATTGAATTGGAGAAAAAGCATGGGATTGAAAAGATAAATCAAGGAAGCAAATTGGAAGGATATCAAAGTATCTGAGTTGATTAAACTACAAAGAACATTATGATCAAGGAGAATCAATTATTCAAGCTAGAACAATGATCTAAAATCAAAAAATACAATTGCATCAATAATCAAGTTATATCATTGTTACTTTCTAATAATTGTAGTAGTGAATCAAATCTCCTGGCAGAGTTAGCTTAACAACTATTCTCCAAATCCTCTGACAAGGTGGCATTTCTAGATTGAAGTGTCTAAATACCTCTAACAAGGCCACTCCTAACAAGGTCATGTTGAGCTATCATTTTGCATGATGCTTAATGACAAGAATCCTTTCCAACTCCTCTCTTGAAAAGTTAATTTGGCGATCAAATCCAAGGTTTTGGGGTGATCTTGTAACCTATTGGAATCTACTTAGTTGAAGATAAATGTGAGTGTTCACAAGGAGGCCTTTACTAGTTTTTTAAACAATAAGATGTAGAATCTACTTGCTATTTCAAAAGAATATAGTACACAAAAGAAATAATTTTTTGTATTTTATGTTTTATGATGAATGCAATCTAACTATTCAACTATATGAATTCCTAATTTAAGTAAGGGGTTAGTAAAAAAAATAAAAAAGATAGGGTAACAAGAGATTTAAGAAAATAACATGAAAATAAAAATCCTAACAGACATAAGCCACGAAAACAACGCGTCTGCAAGTTAAGCTTTTGAAAAGATTAGTGGGTAACCAATGAAAATAGGAGTGGTGCTTCCTTAATTCCACTGATGCAATCATCGATGGAAATTTAGTAACCATAAGATGTTTCACTTTTCATCATATTGCAAGGCCATGAAAAGTGTGCTCATGTGAGATGAAAAGCTATGCAGGAACATGATGATGATCTCTTCTTGAACTAAGTACATTAGTAGAATTTGTAGACCTATAGCAAACACCAGAATTAAAAGATCACACAAATAGAACAATGTAATAAAAATATTGGCTCAATTACATTCCATGAGCATAAATCCACAAAATATAACACACTTAGTCAAGAATCACTACACTCCAAATGTGAGCACTGATAGCATATATTATTACATCAAAATAGTGGTGGCCTGGTATACACATTACATTCTTGAATTTATAAGAAATATTCTCCTCAGTTTGTGTCAAGAGTCAGAGATATCTTTATGCAATCATATGCTTCTAAACTAATAAAACAAATCTATTTATATACAAACTAACTCTCTAATTGGTTCTTAGTAGGACTTCATCCATATTTATATCATTAATTAGATGCATGAGCCTTTACAAGTCTTAAATCAAAGAAAACATGAGAAAATAAGAAGAAGAAAGCAATACGATGATGTAGGACTATTTGGAAGTGCCAAAAATAGAAACTCCATCTTTAATAGGCATATGTAGGAGTTGAATTGCTGTCAGAATGTGTTTCTAATGCATGGAAAACTCTAATTTTAGAACTAGTAGTTAACTATCAGTGCAACTCTAAATTGCTCAAAATCTTCTAGAACATCACTGAAAAATTGCACTTTCACACCTAGCATATCTACGCACCTTGAAAGTAGGTTACAAAAATGCAAAATTTTACCAAGTATCAAAATTGAAATTCTGGCTTCTAGGTTTTGTTCCCCTTTATACTAGAGCTATGTCTAGGTATTTTCCCTTGAATTTCTCGATGATCTCAGTGGCTTGAGCTAGGTCTAGAAAATCTAACGCTTCATATTTATCCTTCACCTTTTGACTATAGTGTCCACCTTGATGTGAGTCTCTTAAAAATCTTCAAGTTTTACATCTAACTCTAACAATGCTTCTTCTATTCTAAATGCTTATTTGATGTCATCATCATTAGCAGCTTCTTCAAAAGTTTTTTGAAATTTCTCAATAACTACCTCTACCTTTATTAATTTATCCCTTAGATCATACTAAAAATTTCTAAACACAAATCACTATAATGTTTCTCTACCTCCAAAATTTGCTCTTCAATTTTATCCTTGAGCTTATGAATCTTTGCATGTAATGTTTCCATTACTTTATTGACATCCACAATTTTCTCTCTTCAATCATCAATTTTATCTAACTCCTCTACTGTATATACTTCCATCAACATCTGATACCTTTGTCCTTTGATCAACTATAGTGCTTACAGGTCTTTGCCCCAGGTATGTACTTCATCCATCAAACAAAAATATTGATTCCAAATGGTCACTAGCCTATCCACACTATCTTGCATAAAGTTTAATAGCTTCAGGTTTCCTTGTATAATCTATATACCCTTTTCCTCAAAACTTTTTTGCCATTGCTAACAAGCTCTCAAAAATGGATCTAATTGTATTGTACCCTTATCCCTTCTTGCTAGTGCTACATTCAAGGTTTCCTTAGGATTTGTAGGATAGAAGGGACCAATAACTTCACTTATATATCCTTTTAGGTTCTCATTTTATCTCTGAAGTGTTATCAATTCCACCCCATCCTATTCTAAGCTCATGAATACTTCTTTAATTCCTATTGTGACCATTAGCTTAGTTGTGTCCAATGTAGGTTTCCCAAGCATGACCTCCCTAATTTGATAATCCCTTGGAGTTAATTCTTCAACATTTGTATGTGGAGGAGGAATAACCACATGAGAAAATAAGTCATGGTTTTGATCACTCATGATGAAGGCTAATGCCTGTACATCCTTTGGTGGTGACTTAGGTTTCCTTAGAGCTCCAATTAATTCCATCCTATCCTCTTCCTTAGTGGTGAATTGCTATTTCTTATTTCTTATCAACTCCTTTCTCATCCATCATGGGATATGCTCCATAGGAGATTTTCCTTTTGACAACAAAGGAGTTTACTTCACTATGCTCTTCCCCTTATCTCCCCTTTCTGGAGTCCTAGAGATTTGCGTTGGGAGTCTTTGTATCCATGGAGTCCATAGTCCTCACCTCAATCTCTTGGGAAACCTATTGAGGATACTCACATATTTACCCTTCCTCATACACTTCATTGGTGGGTATTGATTGTGGCTCTTCCTCCCGTTCTTCTTGGATTGTGTTTCTTCATTGTTTGGAGGCAAAGGGGTAGCCAATCTTTTATCTGCACAAAATTTGACTTGCACTGGGGATGATGGAGTTACCTTAGGTCCTTATGGCTTAGGTGGAAATTGACTCCAATCCTCCTATTAAGGTTGATTAGTTGGAGTATCCCTGATTTTTTCTCCCACCAATTCAGTACCAACCAGCATAAAATCAAAATTTGCTATCTTAAAGACATTAATCCCCTCAACATCTTTCTCATCTATCCATTGCTACATTTCATACTCAAATTTTGTTGACTGAATGGATTTCTCAAGAATGGATGGTGGTGTAATTATGGAGCTACTTCTCTGTTCCAATTTTGTGGCTCTTGTGAGATGAGTCCTCCCATTCAAAGGCATGTTATCCTCTTTTTCCTCATCATCCTCTTCTTCCTCTTCTTTTAGGATAGTTTTCAAGACTAATGGGAAAGGAATCACTCTCCTAATGACCTTTTATCTCCTCTTGACCAGAGTCTTAATCTTTCTTCTCTTAGGAGTGGAAGGGGAGGCTTGTTCCTCTTGCAAAGGCACTTCTTGCACTTCAATTTCAGCTTCTCCTTACCCTTGTTTAGCTGGTGGCACTCGAAGAATTTATTGCGCTTGTATGGCTTTCCACATTCTCAAACCCTTATGCATTTTCTTCTTGTGTCTATGGAGGTGCTTGAGTTGCTTCCTCTTCTGGCTCAGCTCATTGAGGAGAACTTATCTTCCTCTTTCCTTTATCTTTATGAGCCCTATAATACCCAACTTGTTTATCAAGTTGGTGTACTATTTCTGGCATTATAGGGGACTAAGGCTATGAATGTAGGTACTACGGCCTTAGTTCCTCAACCTTTTGCTAGGAAGGCTTGAGCGTGAAAGACTATCACTTGAGGAATTGGATTGAGTTTGAAAGGCCTTTTGGTCGAATCATTTCTCAATTTGATGACATGCTTGGCCCTGTGATTAATGTTTGAGTTTTCTTCTTTATCAACCTTAGCATTCATGATAGGTCTATCACCAATCTTGTCCCTATTGAATAGTAGATCAAGGAAATCTTTAGTATCCTAATGTACTATCTTCTAAGGAACCTTTATCTTCAAAGCACTCTCTACTAGATAGAGAGTCATCCTACAATAATCCCTTATACAGATATTGTAGTCATCTACTGCATTCATCCAATGATCCTCAACTGTATCTTCATGCTGAAATGTCTTGCCAACCAAGTATTGTACTCTTCCAATATTATGAAAATATGGCTTAGGAGAATTATACTCATCCAAAGGATATTGATCCCATTTAGACTCAAAAGATGGAATATCTTGTTTCCAAACCATAGTGAATGGTCCTATAGTAATGGGCCACACTCATGTTATTTTATGTTGCTTTCTAACTTTGTCATAGGTAGGCAAGAGTTTTTGAGTGGTCTCTAGTAGTATAAGCTTGCCACTTGGATATCTAAGGAGCTTCTTATGATTGACAATTGTATCTACTACCCTAAAATATGTGAGTAATTGGTATTGGATGTAGTAGGCTCTAACTTCTGATATCTTAGCTATTGCCTCCTCTGACATCCTCTTTGTATAATTCCCCTCTATGAACCAGATTATTATGAATATAAAAGCATCATTCACTATCCTATATTCTTTGATATGTTTTGGAAGCCTTTTCTTTACTAGCTGAGGATATACTATATATGGCCATGCATCTGTATCTTGCATATTGCCCCTTTTGTAGAGTCTTGGATAATCTATCACTCTTGCAGTTAACAAATATAGCAAATATGATGTCATATAGAATTTTTGGTTATGCTTAACTGCCACTAGCTGCTCACTCAAGTTTTCAATAAGAATGGAAGACTAATAAAGTGGCATCTCTATTGTTTTGATCATCTCAATAAAATGCACCATCCATATATTCAAGTCTCTTGATGCTAGCAAGCCCATGACTCTACTCAAGAGTATGATAAAATATCTAATATCTTCTTTCATGTAGCCTCTTTTCATATCCATTTTGCTTGCTTTCTGCCCTAGAGGAGTCTTCTCAATGAGATATGAAGACTAGATGATTTTGAAAGCTTCATCAATATATTCCCTATACCATCTCTCATCTTGATGATAGGTTAATCTGATGAATTGATCTGCCCTCAAAAGATGGAACACCTTCTTTATGTTCTTAGATCAGACATCTAGGATGATCTCTCGAGTTATGCTCTTCACAACCCTTTCTTCAAGCACATAGTTTTCTACGAGTGTCATAATTAGCTCTAAGGATTGTACTAATATTGGGTGTGATGCTGCACTAAGATGTCTTGATAAAATCAAAGTAGATATCATTGGAGACCTTTTTGTTAGTTTTTTACACAATGCTAGGAATACACCCAAATTTGTGTGACCTAGTTTAGTGTCCCAAGTCTCTAAATAGTCATCTTGAAAGCATGACTTGGTCAGATTACCTTGAAACTTGAACACCATAGGTGTTGGGACCATCTTTTCTATAAGGGAGGATAATGAAGAATCCATTGAATTTGCACAAAAGCTACATCTATTAGTCTAGAGTCGAAGAAAAATTGATAAAAACTAATCCTAAAATAGACACGAACAAAACCTTAAAAACTTATTTGTTCAAAAACACCAAAAAACCTAATTTTACCCCTTAAATGCAAAAAGGGTATACCAACCACACCTATGAGGTTCCCTTGGTGCACCTTTTATTATTATAAACTTCAATATATGGTGTGTGTAGTAGTGCACCTCATGGGGTGTGCTGATGCACACCCTATATTCACTAGCGCAAAAGGTTGTTAAGTATTTTAATGTGTGCAAAAACACACCTAATTAGGTGCACTAATGCACACCTTAATTTGGAATTTTTAAAAATGTTTTAAAAAGTTTTCTTAAGTTTTACAAAGCAAAACAAAAAGTGCATAGCTGCACATTGATACTTAGGTTTTTAATGTAATGTTTGTGAGTGTGTAGGTAGGAGGAAAGGTGGGGAGGCACACCTTAGGAGGTGTAGTGCTATGAGTTAGAGTGCAAAACAAAGAGAAAATAAGTGGGGAGAGGGGTGGGAGTCCTTGAGTTATATATACTTGAGACCTGATGCATCCCTTGGTGCTGCGTAGTTGTGCATCACCTAAGGGTGATTCCCTTTTTAATGTGATTAGGCACACTAGTGCACCTGATGAGGTACAATAGTGCACCACTTTTTGCAAAAAAAATGGCTTCTCCCTTCAAATTTCAAATCAAGACCTAGACTTGACCAAAGAAACTAGATAAAACCCTAAAAAAGACTCAGACCCTAGACTAGGATTTAGAAAGCCAAAAAATAAAGTAGGTGGTCCTCATTTGGAGGAGAAATGGGGTGTGCATTGTGAAACCAAAACAGGTCATACCTAACAATGTATTTTGTAAACTTTAATAGGGTTTTCTCCTAACAGGGCTCACTTTAGAAAAGTGAAAAATAGTAACTAGTTGCAATTGGTGGTTTTTTTCCAAATTGGGTTTCCACATTAAATCTTGGCATCTCTTGTGTTCATGTTATTTTATTTATGGTTCTACAACTAAGTTAATTAAGGTTGATAATACTAAAGATATTAAGAAGAAATTATTTTAGTGTTTGCCGAGTGACAGTAATTCTTAGTGTTAACTGAATGTTCTCATGTTAATTGAGTTACAAAAGTATTTTAGTTTTAGTAGAGTTTGATTTTGAATTGTATTGACATCTTAATGGATCTTCAATTTTTTTTTTGTGGTAACTGATTCATCCCTCCCCTCTCTTATATTTCCAACATTATTTGCTCAATACTTACTATATAACAAGGTAAAGAGGAGGATAAGATTGGTAATTTTTTTTAATATGATCAAATATCTACAAATTAAACAAGATAAAAGTGAAATCTTCAAATCTAACATAAATGACAAGCCCTACAAGTTTAGATTGCAAGATATTCCATACCATACAAATTGGAAGGATGGAAAATCTATAAGGAACAATGAAACCCTTGCCCCTCTAAAGAGGAATAATAGTTGTATGACAAATGATCCTTGGCATCAAATTTGTAAATTTCCACATGATCTTGATCAATGTCCAATTGCTCATAGTGTTTTGGAAGAAGAAGAATAACTAGCCATAAACACTTTGTCATCAAAACCACTTTGGGGAGATGATGATTCTTCATAAGATGAATACATTGATGATATTGACATGATGAGGATGAGCCGAAAGTGTTATAAATTTTTTTTTTTTTTCTAATAAAGAGGAAGATCCAAGAGTAAGATGATAAACTAAGGAAAAAGAAGAGCTTACAACATGTTAGTAGTGGAACAAGCTAGAAGTAGTTGTAGGTTAAGAAAAAATACTATAAATCCTAAAAATGGGAAATCACCAGGAGTAAGTATCAACAATATACGAATAGATTTGCATAAAAAGGATAATGGGAAGGTAACATCAAATCAAAAACAAATAAAGATAGCTCATCCTCTTAATTAGAAAATAATGGGTAAGAAAATGATAAATGTTAACTCATTTTTTTCAAATTCCTTGTCTCAAATAAAAATTCTAGTCCCTTTCTTTGAAATTTTCAAGATCCTTGAGTATGAAAAGGAAGTCTTTGACCTCATGCCTAAAGTGAACATAGAAGGTACTTTAAGAGGACAACATGTTAATGATGCACCAATCATCTACTAGGGACTAATATAAATGAGAGTTCACCAAATGTAGACCCCTTCTATTTGAAATTTTGTTAATTAACAATAAATTATTGAGAAACTGCATGATAGATTCAAGTTCTATAATGAATATTATGCTTGCTAATGTCATGAAATAATTGGGTTTAACTATGGACACAACTTATGGGAAGTTCTATAGAATGGATAATAATTCAATACCAGTAGTAGGAATTATGAAGGGCATTGAGCTCAAGCATCCCCTTGTCTAGATGTGTCATACAAGATGGATGTTATTGTGGTGGAATTGCCATCTTATTATGTATGTAAATTTCAAGACAATAGTCCAACTTGGTTGGAGAACAGATCCAATTACACCTATCTTATGCAACCGTCCTTGTAAATGGAAAATATTCCATAATTGATAGGAAACCAAAATTCACATATCTAGTGGAAAGCATCAGTCCTGATTATGGAGTTTATTCAATTGATATAGATAATTTCAAGTTAAAATGGAGTAAATGAGTTCAATGTATTGATAAATCTAATGAATTCTTCTTTCAAGAAGAAAGTAGTGGACTATAGAAAATGTAGTTTGATGGATCTTGTAGTGGGGAAGGTAATGGTGTAAGAGTTATTCTTACATCTTCCTCTAGAAGTATCTTTAGATATTCTTTCTTGTTGAATTTTTAATGCAATAATAACACTTTTGAATATGAAGCTTTATTATTAGGATTAAATATGGCTAAAATGCACAAGACCAAAATTTTGTTAGTTCTAGGAGATTCTAAATTAATACTGTTGCAGATCAAGAGTTAGTTTACCACTAAGAATTCAATATTAGAGCAATACAGAAACTATTTGGGACTTAATTAAGTTATTTGATGCATTTTTAATAAAATAAACTAATAGGAATGAATTATTTTTAGCTGATATGATAGATAACCTAGCCATAAGAAAATTGGCATTCTATTACAAGAATTTGTGTAGGTTGAAATGAAAAATAGGCCATCTATACTAGACAATGTGCACATTTGGAAAGTTTTTAATGATGAAAGGGACTTGTTTGACTTTTTGACATGTGATAGACATTACTAAGATCAAAGAATTTATTGGAATGGTTTTGTGGGGAACAAGGATGATAAAGAGACCTTATTTGGAAAAGAAAAATTTCAACTAAGATCTAAGAAAATAACCAAAGGCTTGGTGGCATTGGAAATAATTTTTGTGAACATGAGAATCGAATAAATTATAAGACTATTGCTATACAAGAAGAGATTGAGAAGGTTAATCTTGGGAATGAAAAGCCCCCAAAGGAAATATTTATTGGTAAGAAGTTGAATCTTAAGGTTAGATGAGACCTCATCTCTTTGTTGAGAAAATATAGACATGTATTTTCATGGTCTTATGATGAACTAAAATCTTATAGAGATGAGTTATTACAACATGAAATACCCTTAAAGCTAGATAACAAGCATTCAAAAAGAAGAAAAGGCTTATAAACCCAATGTTGGTAACAAAAATAAAGGAGTTGATTAAGATGAGAGATGAAAGGATTCTATAAACCTATTAGACATTCTATATGGGTTTCCAATCTTGTTCCTATAAGAAATAAGAACGGGAATATCATATTATGTGTTGATTTTAGGTATTAAAAAAATTTCATCACTAAAAGAAAATTATACTCTTCCCAAAATTGACATATTATTAAAAAAGGTAATAGGGAATGAATTTTTTCTATGATGGATTATTTCTTAGGTTACAACTAGGTCAAGGTGAAGGAATCAAATTAATATAAGATTGCTTTTACCACTCCATGGGGAACTTATGTATATATGCTAGCCGTTCCTTTTGGCTTAACTAGTGTAGGGGATACCTTTCAAAGAGATATGTATGTTTATTTTGAAGGTTTAATTGACTTTGTCCTTGTGGTGTACCAAGATGACCTCACTACTTATTCAGAAAAGGCATAAGATCATTGCAACCATTTAGATATTTTTTTTTAGAAGGGCCCTTTAATATGGAGTGTCTTTAAACCCAAAGAAGTGTTAGTTTGGAGTCATAGAAGGGAAAATCCTTGGACATATTGTCTGTAAGGATGGAGTAAGGATATACCCTGAAAGAGTAGAAATAATTGAAAATATAAAGATACCTAAAATAGTTAAGGTTGCTCAGGCATTTTTTGGGCAAATTAATTTTGTGAGAAGATTTATTTCAAGTTTTGTAGATATAGTAAACCTAATCCCAATATGTTAAAGAAATGAGCTAAGGTGATCTAGGATGATGAATCATTAGAATCTTTCCCTAAAATAAAAAATGAAATCAAGGATATACAAGTGCTAAAGGCTCTTGATTTTAAGAAATATTTTTAGTTTTTTTGCCTCATATCATACAATAGATTTTATAATGTTTCAAAAGAATAAAGGACATGAAAAACCGGTTGCATTCTTTAGCAAAATTTTGTAAAATTATAAAATAAATGAAAAACAAGTTTATGCATTAGTGAAAGATGCAAAATTCTTTAGACTATATTTAGTTGGTGCTGAAGTAATTGCATATGTACTAAATGCCACTATTAAAGATATCTTTAGATAAGTAGAAAAAATGATAAGGAGATGCAAGTGGATCAATCAAATTCAAGAGTTTAACATAAATATTCATATTACAAAATTAGCAAGAGGCTAAAGCTTGGCAAAACTCATGGCAGATGCTAACTTATTAGAAGTACGAGTGAATCAAGTGAGCCTATAAAATACAATTGCTAGTATTGAACATTTTTCTTGATATAAATAAGTTGTTTAATATTTGAGACACATGAAATGTCATGATAATTTGGATGAAAATAAAAAGAGGACCATAAAAATGAAAGCATCACAATATGTTTTAATTTAGGGAGATTTTATTAGAGAAATGACATATTTCTTTTTTGTCTGGACACATATCAAGAAGAAGTTACTTTGAAAGAGTTCCATGGAGGACTTTATGGAGGTCACTTTTCAGCTAAAACTACAACCCACAAGATTTTGCATGCATGATATTATTGTCCATATATATTTAGGGATTCTCATGCTAATGTGATGTTAGAAGTTCTCTAGAAAATTGACATATAATAAAGCCCTTTCTTTAAGGACCTTAAAAGCTCAAGAGAATTTTTAGATGTGGGGGATTAACTTTATAGGAGAAATCATAAATAAGTCAAATGGAGGACACAGTTGGATTCTTGTGGCTATTGATTACTTTACTAAGTGATTAGAAGTTATGCCTACAAAGAAATCAACTAGGAAAGTTGTGATCAAGTTTTTGATGGAGAATATTATAACTAGGTTTGGAGTTCCCCACAAGATTATTATGGATAATTATACGTTCTTTATACCATATGAATTCCCTAGATTCTACCACAAAGAGGGTATAATTACTTCATATTATTCTCTATATCATCCTTATGGAAATGATCGGGCAGAATCAAGTACTTAAAATCTACTAAAATCATCAAAAAAAATGCTTGGGACACTAAATTTAATTTGATAGTATGAGATGGCTAAATTATAGTAAAGAAGTCCACAAGATTATCTCATTTTAATATTGTTTATGGAAAAGAATCCCAACTCCCTTTGATCAAATTATTACTAGTATATAGTTTCATGATAGAGGAATAACTTGAGGACATTGAATTCATAGAAGAAATGGTTAATGTACTGGTTGAATTGGATGAGATTACAAGATTAGCATTAGAGCATAATATTGAAAAGAAAAAATAGATCAAAAGCCTTCGTGATAAGAGATCCAATGAAAGATCATTCAAAGTTGGACAATGGGTACTTAAATGGAATGTAAAAGATCAAGACAAAGGAATGCATGTCAAATGTGATGCCCTGTGGTTAGGCCCTTTTGTTATCTCAAACATGGTAGGAGAAAAATCTTACTACTTACAAGAGATAGATCAAAGTGTTTAGGAATCTATTCACTTTGTATTATTAGATAGTTAACATTTATTTTTCCTCCATATTTATTTTCCTATAAATATGATGGGGACACAACCCAAGCACAAAATGGACACAACAAGAAAGGGAAAATTTTATTAACTGTAAAAATATGCTAGTACACTTAGTGCAGAGAAACAGACTCCAAAACATGCCCTATGGGCTTACAATAGCATAAATCTAGAGATAAATTTTTTCTCCCAGTACCTTCTCTCAAACTCCACTCCGAATTGCCTTTTAAAATGCTAGAAATTTTCTTAAATAGACCCTAAAGGGTTAAGGATTAGGAGTACATTCTAGAAAGTTCTAGTTGGCATCCACCGACCAAATAGAAGGCTCTAGAAGTCGCATTAGAAGTCAGCACAAAATTAGAAGAATCCAGAAATCGTAACCAAACTTTCAGGAGGCATAACTTACAACTTTGTCTTCTTGATTTTAGATCATAGTTCTATCCATCTTTATCCTCTTGATCTATTATATCAATGTTTTATTGCTTCTCCTCTTTTCTGCAAATTGATTCTGCAATTCTTTCACACTTCTAAGTCACCTGGAACACTTTCAAATTTAATTCACCCCTTTTCTCCTTTCAATTATTTGCTTGCATTACTTCTTCACATACATACATTATGGGGCTTCATCTTCCTTAAAAATAATTTTGTGGCTTAGGGTTAGGTATAAATCTACAACTGAGATTCATTCATTTTCTCGCTTAATCCCTTCCAATTTTCTAATTGGTTGCATGTTGATTGTATAGGAAAACCAAATAGATTCAATATTATGTTCAAAGCTTTTATATCTAGCCATAAATTGACATAAAAATAGTTTACATAGTTGTTTGTGCCATCAAAAACAACTAGGTCCATTCTGTGTTACTTGGTACTTGGTAATACTGATGCTTGACACTTATTGTAATTCTATCTGGCTTGACACTTGAACTTTCTTGACATCAACTATATGCTTAGTACTTAAATTATTTAGCACATGAGTGACTTGGCACTCATTTTAACTCAACATCTATACATATTATACTCAGCATGTGTTACTAGCTTCACATGAACTTAGTAAATATCTTTAGTGTGTTGGCACCCAATTGTCAAAACCAAATTAAGATCAATAATCTCCCCCTTTGACATGAGTGTAAAAAACACCTAACTATCTATAAAAAAATTAATCTCTTCAAGTATAATATATACATAGTTCAACATATATACAAAACCTCAAAATTTTCAAAACTTTGTAATAGACTCATATACCTCAAAATTTTTCTTAAAATTTTGTAACTCCCCCTAAGTTAATGTGCCTGTTCTATGTCCAAAAATATTGAGACTCTAGTTCTATCTGATATACTCTATTTTTGTCATTGTTGTTTGCTCCCCCTTTGTTTTCTCTCCCCACTTTCTATATACTAATACTCTTTACCTCTCCCCTTACATACTTATCTCCCCCTTTATTTGTTTTATCTCCCCCTATTTGACACTAATGTCAAAGGGTCTATACATTGATTGTGTATTTGTTCAAAAAGTTCTTGTGAACTTCCATTATAATCTATAGAGTAGCATCCTAGTTGTCTAATACAACATCTAAGGACTTTATTTGGATAGCTATCTCTACTACAAGGTGAACTAGTTTGTCCAAAGTTGAAATATTAAGATCTTTCTTTATCACCATTTCTACATAAGTTAGTTCCTTTTGGAGTATTCCCATATGAGGGGTAAGGGAAGCTTGTATATTAATCAACTTGGCTCTTATATTAGCCTCTTTTTCTATTAACATAGCTAGTTGATTTTGTGTTTGAAGCACTGAATGAAAATACTTCTCACTTTGAGTTGGGGGCTTAGGTAATTACATACCTGAGAGTTTTAAATTGGTCTCCAAGCTCACAATCCTTTGGCTTGTTTCTTGTGTGAAGATTGTGGGATCACACAATTTTGTGTATAATGAATATATGTTCTCAAGTACTTTCTTCACTTTCTCAATTTTGTTAGCCAATTCAACTTGTGATAGGGCTATTTCACTAGATATTTTCTGATTAACTTTCCCTTGAAATTCCTTCTTAGACCATTCCATAAGTTTGGTATTAGCATCCTAGTCTTCATTAGTCACCTATTCCACAATTTATGATAGTTATTCTAATATGGGCTTGGATTCTTTAGGTGTTTGCAAGCTAAAGGAATCCAAAAAGATGTCCTTAATCTCTTGTAATGCTTACGGTTGCTTATACTCTTTCTTAAGTATTTCTTGAGTTTTCTTTCTCTCCAAGACTTCTTGCATTATACTTATCTATTCTAATGTCAGGGTTGCATAGTCATATTTAGGTATCACTATCTCTTCATCTAAAATTGCATCACCATAGTGAAATACCTTGGCAACCTTGGATGAACTAGAGCCTAGTGCTCAAATTTGTAGTGGTATTGTATCAGTGCTCAACCTTTGAAGGACTTTTGTTGAAGAGCCAAACATTGGTAGATTTACCAGTGTTTGTACGGTTTCTTGCTCCTTCTCCTTGGTGTATATGAGCAATGTTAGTATGCTAATAGAAACCAAATTTAAATAAAGCTTCTACAAACTAAAAAAAAATCATAAACTTCAAGATAGACTAAGATGAGCTCTCGATTGCGAATAATGAGCCATTAATGGGCTCTCTCAATGAGAAGCTCTCTTGTTGAGTAGCTTTGTCTAAATATATAGGATGTATGCTCAAGCTTATGCTTCAAAAAGGGCTTCAAATGGAGTTGGAATTTGGGTGTGAGTGTATGGTTTTGATGTAAAATGGCTTCTTAAAATGGCATTATGACTTTACTTCATGGATTGTGTTGTTTTGCAAAGGGGAAGGATCCAATTTATAGGCAAGCGGCTTGAGGGATTGAGGGCTACGATGCAAGGATGGGAAAAAGCTCATGGAGGGCTCAGATTGCATGAGAGGAGAGCACATGGATTGTGCTTCCTTACAGCCAATCAGGGAGTGACACATGTCATAGGGTGAGAGGATGAAGGAAAGGGGAAAGATGAGTCAACAAAGGAGGCTCAAGGGATAAAATCTTCATAAAGACCCTCATAATGGCTTGTAAGAGCAATAAAAGGGCTTGGAAGAGTCATTTATGGCCTAGTGGGCTTCATAAAGTTTTATGGTTGGGATATTTTGAGGGAGATGAGAGGAATTTCGACTTGGGCTTGATTAGGAGGGTTTTAAGCTTGCTTAGGATTGTGCAAATGATTAGAGGATGGTTTAGGATGGTTTAGGATTAGCTTAGGGATAGGCAAGTGGATGACATTTAATGAGGGTGGGTGAAGGAGGAGATATTTGTTAACTTTGGCTTGGGTTAGTAAGTTTTAACCCATGTTTAGGGAATGTGACAAGGTTAGGAGGGGATTAGGATTAGGTTTAAAGACATCTTCTAGAAGAGTCTAGACTTTGGATGAGGATAAAGACTTTCTAGAATAGTCTAGAACTTCCTAGGATGAGGATGAAGACTTTCTAGAAGAGTCTAGAACTTCTTAGGATGAGGATAAATTAGATTTGTAGGAAATAAATAAAGTTTTATTTATTTCAAGGGTTTGGGTTGAGGAGATATTTATTAAAACTTTTTAATAAACATGAGGATTAATATTTAATCTTAATTAAATATTTTGAGTTGGGATTAGGGGTAGGAAATGATGGGATTAGCCTTTAATCAAAATTAAAGAAGGATTAGAAGATTTTGGAAGAGGTTAGTGATCTTAACGAAATTGGCCAACTTTTGGGCAAAAAATAAATTTTTTATTTATTTTGAGTTTTTTGGTCAATTTATTAATTAAATAATTAATAAATAAGGAAATAATGTTTAAATAAGATTTAAACATTTTAGGGAGGGATTCCTTAATTAAATATTTTTAATTAAGATAAAGGGATTTAATGGCATAAAAATAAATAAATAAATAAAATAAATAATTAATTAATAAATGATGATGTGATCAGAGACTTTTTTTAGAAAATAAAAAATATTTTATTTACTAAAGGATTTTTAGGTGTCTACATTTTTCCCCTTTTTGATGTGATGCTGCAAGTGGCATGGCATCAAAGATAAGAAAATAAGATGCCCAAGGCTAGAGCAGAAGAGGAGAGAATGGACTGCAAGATCCCCATCAAGAAGGTGGTGGGGAGAGAAAGTGAGGCTCGACGACTTTTTGAAAAGTACAAGAATCTGAGATGAGCAAGAAGACTCAGATTGGCTTAAGAGAAGAGGTTTAGTTAGCTCAAACTCTCACTACGAGAGAATGATAAAGGGAGAATCAGAGGCACAAGAGGAAGCAAGCTTAAGATCTCAGGGATTGCAGAGGATGAAGGAGCGGAGCGCTATAAAAAGAATCCAGGATGGGGAGATGGATGAGGGGACTAAAAAGTTGATGCAACAGGATTTCAAAGAGTCAGATTGGCAGAAGATGGGTTTCGAAGATCCCTAGGACTAGGATTGTGGATCTCAAAAGATGAGGCTTGGTGGATTGATTTGGATTGGTGGATCTCTAAGACTAGGATTGTGGATCCCTAAAGCTAAAGGTGAGGAGTGATTCAAAGAGATACTGATGCATAAGCTGGGGTAGGAGAGACAGATGCTGGATATGGCTGGGGGATAATGGAGATGAAGGAAAACCATTGAAGCTTTTTGAGCGGGGGGATACTTCAAAGAGAAGTACCACCATGTAGTTGAGCACTAGATTTTCTATAGGACTATTGGTTAATTGCCAAGGTTACCAAGAACATCAAGGCCGTGTCACCAACCATCTAGAGGAATGACATACTGACTTGAAACAAACACACAAGGATTGCCCCAGCATCACACATGAAACCCAGAGGAAACAGTGTGGAACCGACACTGGGTAACCCACAAGCAAACAAGAAACAAACAAAAGACATGATCAAGACCTTACGCTCTGATTGCCCCATTCGCAGTATACCATGATATGGAAGATCGTGGCAACCTTGAGGAGGGAACAAGGAGATTGCTTGGAAAAGATATTTCAAGACCCAATAGGGAAGAGTCCAAATCAAAAGAAAGCAAAAATCCAAAAGAGAACCATTTGCCAACGAGATGGGTAGGACGAGGTACTAACAGACCAAGATCAGACATGAGGAAAGCTATATCTTGCAAGGACCTATCGGAGAGAACCTAAGCTGGTGGATTTGGATGAGTGATGAGTCTGGCAAGCTGAACTAAGAAAGATAACACTTTGGTGAAAAGAAATATAGCTAAAGGATGCATTGGAATAGCTAACCAAGATGTTTGATGGGTGCAAGATGTTGATCAAGGACGAACCGACAAGGATGCTAGATAGATACAATGGTACTAAGCTAAAGAGGATGTACAAGCTGATGGACCAAGATATGTTACAAATGTACAAGTTTGTTCATGTTTTGGTTTTTGTGAGATGGAAATGTTTGTGAAGGATGGGATGTCAATAATAGGTGATAGGTGGATAGGTAGATGGTTTGCAAAAAGCTTAAGTGAAAATGGGGTTTTGTGTGTGCACGTGATAGTATACAAGCTAGGATACAAGATTATTTATAGGCTGGAATATGGTACAAACTTTGGACAAGATTTGGATATACAAGGTATGATACAAGATTTACAAGGTATAATACAAGCTTTGGTACAAGATTTTACAAGTTGAGGTACAAGATTTTACAAGCTGTACAGGAGGTATTTACAAGCTCCATTAGATTTTGGATATTTGGTTGGAACACCAAGGGAACAAGTAGGTGTTTTATGGGATGGTGGGTGAATGGATGAGGGATAGGATAGTGATAGATAATGGATTAGTCTTAGTACACAAGGCACCTAAATTACCAGGTTTTCACCAAGGTACCTATCCAAGGCACTTGAATTCCCAAGTTTTCACCATTGGATGCTTATTTCTCTTTACTATTTTTTTTTTTAATTTTTCAAAAACTGGGTATACCAAGGATCTTCAAGCATAGAAATTCTTGAGATGAATGATGTTAGTAGGATCATTCAAGATTTCTCCTTTCGATGTAGATAGCTGATAGGCTCCGGAGCCAAAGGAAGCAGTGACAACATAAGGACCAAGCCATGTAGGTTCAAACTTGCCTTTCTTTTCTCAATTTGCTTGGACTTTCATGTTTTCTTTGAGGACCATGTCACCTGGCTGAAAGTGTCATGGAAGTACCTTCTTGTTGAAATTCCTTTTGAGACAAGTTTGATAGACTATGAGATGATCATAGGCTTGTTTTCGCTTCTTGTCTAAGAGATCTAGCTGGGTGAGCCGAGCTACTCTGTATTCTTCATCTGATATTTTCCATTGCAAAGATATGTGCAAGGAGGGAAGTTCAACCTCTATAGGTAATACCGCTTCAGCACCATAGACTAGGGAGTATGGAGTTGTGCTTGTGGATGTAGGGAAGGAAGTTTGATAGGCCCATAAGGCTAGATTTATTTGTAGGTGCCAATCACGGCCGGAATCATTGACAACTTTCTTTAGGATTTTGAGGAGGGTTTTGCTAGTTGCCTCTGCCTAGCCATTACCTTGTGGGAAATATGGGCTATAAAAGTGGTGATGGATGTGAAGGGAAGTGCATAATTCTTCCATGTTGAGGTTTTCAAAGTTACCTTCGTGGTCGATGAAGATGGTGGATGGGATGTCGAAGCGGAAAACAATGTGGTACAAGATGAACTTGGAGACCTGAACTCCTGTAGCTGAGACTAGGGGGAATGCTTCCACCCATTTAGTGAAATAGTTTGTAGCTATTATTATCCATTTATGTCCATCATATGACAGGGGTGTGATAGTTGCAACTAGATCAAGGCCCCAACAAGCGAAAGGCCAAGGTGGTGCAATAGGCTGTAGATCCTGTGCTGGAGCGTGCACAAGATTTGCATGCTGCTGACATGGAAGACACTTTCTGACAAAGTCACAGGAGTCTTCTTCAATGGTAGGCCAATAGTAGCATACTCTATGGATTTGTTGCACTAGGACAATACCACTCGTGTGGGCACCGCAAAGTCTAGAGTGTACTTCCTTTAACACCATCGTGACCTCATTTTGGTCTAAACATCGAAAGAGAGTCTCTGAGGGACATTTGGTCTAGGATATCGTCGTAGGATCTCTTTTCAACTTCCTCAAGAATGTCTTTGATTTTGACAAGGTCACGGTGAATGTTCAAAAAAGCGTGACCGTCCGTATTGGTGCCCTCAGTTGTGGGTATGCCAAAGCCAAGACCTGACTTTGATTCCCACTTGTGTGCGTCCATGGGGCACTGCATGCCTCTTTCTTCTAGTCCTAGACCACCACCTTGATAGTTCCATTTGTCAGTGATGAGCTTATGTTCTTGTGGATACTTCTAGCTAAAGTGATCAAGGCATGCCTAATTCCTTTGAGGTGCATCCTTATGTAACCAATTGTTGATATCTGGAGTGAGCTCCTCATGAAGAGGGATTTTCGAGGATACAAAGGTTGTTGGGCCAAATTGTTTGTATCGAGGAGGTGGAATCTCCTTAGCTTTGTGATATGTCAGTTGTCCATGGGCATGTGGATCAAGTGGGAGTGCCCCGATAGCAAATGCATCCGAAAGACTATACTCTCCATAGCCCTTGTTATTGATCTTCACGGTAGATAGGGTAGAGGCGAGGATGGTTTTTGGGTCATTACAAGTGTGGGATGAGTTGGCGATGGATGTGCTGATATCAATTCCAGGGTAATGGTTTGTATATGAAGCTTTAACTACATTGTAGTAAGCAAAGGGTTCTAGATCGGCATGGATGGTTACCTCAGTGCCTTGATGCAAAAATTTGATGCACTGATGGTAAGTGGATGGAACGGCTTTCATGGCATGAATCCATGGGTGACTGAGGAGGATGTTGAATGGTAGGTTTAGATCAATAACATGGCAGAGTGTTTCTTGGATGACTAGCCCAACCTTGATTGGTAGAAAAATAGTTCCTTTTGTGGTTCTTTCCAAGTTGTCATAAGCTTTGATGGTGATAACCTCACTGATGATATCTGCCTCAGTATACCCAACTTGTTTTATGAATTTTAGGGTGCAAATATTCAAGGCTGATCCATTATCTATCATTACTCTTTTCATGGCAAAATTGGATACCATGATGGCTATGCGAAGTGGATATCAGTAGCATTGATATTAGAAAGGACATAGGATTCTATGAGAGCATTGTCAAGGATGTTCTTGTACACAGGACTAGTGCGAAGAAGGTCTAAAATGGAGATTTGGGCTGGCATGTTCCCAAGGTGTTCTAAGATATTGTACTGGCTTTTTGATGGAGCTAATGGTGCTGGTGAAATGGGTGGGCTTGCGATGTTAAATCGGGCTCTTCGAGTGGTGATTGCACACTCAATGTTTGGTCCTTCGATATTGATAACATTGACAGAAGGCTCTTAGCTTGATTGCTAGACCCTTGAAAGTTTGGTCTTCGATTGTGATTTTGATAGCTGTGGTTATTCTGCTATTGGTAGTTGATAGCTTGCTAATTGTTTGGTTGATAGGATGGGTTGGACTGGTTGTGAGAAGGACCAACAATATTCACATGTCTTTGTCAGTGATGCCATCTGTTGCAACATTCTTATTTTTGTTCCAATACCTAGACTTGTCATTGGAATGTGATTGATTTTGGTTGGCTTCCTTGTAAATCTTGACCACACCATCTTTAATGAGTCCTTCCTCAAGGATCATTCCTTTCTCTTTGATATCTTTGTAGGTCTGCAAAAAGTTCATGGTCATGTGGTGAGCCAAGCTAGGATGGGCATTATCAATAAAATTTTTCACCAAATGGCACTCTGGCAAGGTGCAAGATATGCAGGTGGTAAGGGTTTGCCATCTTTGCAGATATTCGGGAAGGCTTTCTCCACCTTTTTGCTTGGTGTGGACAAGATCAACTACTGATAGCTCTATTTCAACAAGATGGGCATATTGGGCTACAAATGCCTCAGATAATTCAACAAAATTTTTAATTGTGCCCTAGGGGATTCTATAAAACCATTCAAGATCTGGTCCAACCAAGCTTTTGGGAAAGAGACGCAAGAGGAAGACGTCATCGTATGTGACAGTGCATGTAAAATTCTTTGCTATGTGTGACAGGGTCTCCTTTTCCTCTAAATTTGTCAAATTTGGGTGTCTCAAAATACTTGGGGAATGGTGTCATGGTAATGGCTCTGTCAAATGGGTAAGGGCACACATTCTCAAACTTGAAAGTTTTTGGATCATTTCCCTCTTGGATGTTCTTCAAAGCTATTTTCATGACTTCCCATTCTAAATTAATGGGTGATGGCTGGGGTGCCCCCAATGTAGGAGTGCCTTGAGGTAGGTATGCACTAGATGGGGCCACTGAATATGGATGGTTGTAAGGGATTTGCTGATAGGGATTGTACATTGTTTGGGCAGCTGCATGGTGGATGATAGTTTGCTGAGGAGGAGGTGGCGCATAGTGCTGCATGTGCTGTGAGGCTTGCTATTGATATGGGATTTGAGATTGGGATTGAGGAACATAAACTAGCTGTGGGATAAATGAATTGATTTGTGGAGGTAAGGTATAAGATGGTTGTGAAGCTTGGGGAAAGGATCGGGGGGCTTGTGGGGTTTGACCAAGGTATGTGGGCTGCGCCCCCATTTTGGATGGTACCTACAAATAATTGGTGGTTTGCTGGATTGGTGGGTTACCTCCTAGAAGTGGCATTGAAAAGTAGTTGGTAATAGGAGGTAATGGATTAGTTGGTGGTGGAGGTGGTGGGAATTGAAAGCTAGGAAATGGAATTGATGGGGTTTGATAGCTTGGTGGCTGGATTTGGAAGCTTGGTAGAGTGGTGGCAAGAGCTTGGGTCACTTGAGAGCTGGGCAGAACATTGGTAGTAGCTTGTGGGGTTTGATAGCTTTGTGGAGTGAGGGTAGTAGCTTGTGGATTTTTGGCTGATGGCACTGAGCTCCCAAGACCTAATGGAAATGATGGGATTGTGCTTTGGGCTATGGTGAACATGCTGGGGGTGATGAAAGGTTGATTACTTGGCCCCATGGGTGGCATCCCTATTGTATATTGCTAAGGTTGGCCAAAGATGCTAGCACTGATTTGGGAGATGGGTGGATTTGGAAGGCTTGGTTGGGGAGCAACAACAACAATAGTGAAGGGCATGAACGGTGAGGTGTTTTGGGTAAAGGGGGTTTGGAGCGGAGAGGTATGAACCAAGGATAGAGTGGTGGTGGCTAGGTTGGCTTGCAACATGGAGATTTCAACTTGGGTGGATGATGGTATGTTTGGGTCTGTTGGATCATATGGATTGGCTGGAGGCTCTTCTTTTGGCATATATTGAGGATAATTTGGATCATAAGAGCCTATGGGTGGTGGCAGTTGCCCAAACAACAGGTGAGATGGATCTGATAATGGAGGGGGTCTTCCAAATTCAAAGGTTCCTACATTGTCCCTTCAAAAATTAGCCATGATTGTCTCTTTGTTCTTGTCTATAATGGCATTTACCAATACTGCATTTCCTGGTTGGTTCATGAAAGCTTCAATGTCAGTAGATGATGGCATAGCTTTCTCTGGGCTAAAGGATGGCTGAGTGCTCAAGGGGGGTGAGGCTATTCGATCCAAATGATAGGGATCCATTGTTTCTTTCTTCTTGGCTAAGCGAGTGACGGGTGGCATCAAAAATGCTCCTAGGGATGAGATGCAACAAATGCTAGTGGATGCAAAAAGGGAGGAAGGCTTTTCTATGCAAATGATTTCCTAGGTTGAGGTAAAGCTATATGAAAAAATCTAAGGAGGATTGGGTTGGGGATTCTAACTTCAAAGATATGTTGCCAAAGCACAAAATGTCTGCTTTCCTATGTACAAGCTTGGTGGTGATTCTGTCAACTTAAGGATAGACTGATGATCCTTTAGGAAGAACACGAGATTGACCACTTGTGGATCCCAACCTTTAGCTCAAGGTGATGAGGGATAACAAGTGGCAAAGCTAGATTACCCTAGACAATGCTTTGTCAAAGGGATAACCTTGGTGATATTGGTGGTTTTGAAAGATTTTAGGAATGGAAAACTTTTAGCAAGGTGACAACAATTTTTGAAGGCTTGGATGTGAAGATTTTGGATTGATGGCTAGATGGTTTGGTCCTAAATGAGATGGATGAGCTAATAATGCTTAAGGGGATAATCTAAGATGGCTGAATTTTCTACAAAGATGACTCTAAGGTGAAGCTTATCCAAGAAGGTGTGGAGAAACAAGGGTGTCTAATCATAGAAATCATGCCTAGTTGGTAAGGCATAAGAAGGATTAACTCCTGGATGTTGGCTAAATTTGATGGTGTGCTCTAACCAGGCCTCTTGAAGTGCTTTGTGGAGTTTGGCAATTCGAGGACTTGGTGTTAGTTCCTCTCTCTTGGCCGAAAGTTCTTGGTATGCCTGAGATGGTTTGAGTTTAACATTGTGGAACTTTTGTTTGGGTTTGGGTTGCTCTGACATCAATTCTTGAATCTACTTGGCTTTGAGAGACCTCGGTTATTTTGCTTCAACTTGTTCAACTTCTAGAATAGGAAGTGACTATGCTAAGTGTACCCTAAGCTAGGATTGACCAAGTTTGGCAAACATTCATTCAACAAATAAAAAAGCAAGCAAATAGATAGGAACAACCAGATAGAATTTTTTGATTCTTAGAATGTGATACTTGTGCTGAGGAGTGTGTATGTTTTACAAATGTTTCAATCAGTCACTTCAAACACATTAACACTCTAGATGGTTGTCTACAAGGCTGATAGTTGGTTTAGCTAGGGAGTCCTCGATATACCCAAAGGTACATGAGGCCAAAATCTGTAGATGAAACCAACAAGATGTCACACAGCCGAGAGGAGTGGTAACCCACTTCTCCTCTTTCACTTCTCAAGGGTATAAAGTTCCTTGAGGCATAGCCCAAGTGACAAAAATCTTGATTCCAAGAGAGGTGTCTTTTGATTCACCTCCCGATTCTTATACTTCACCAGAACGCTAGAGTTGAGGTCATCCAAGGGGTGATGATATCCCCAAGAAGGCCTCCTAAAAAGAAACAAGGTTTTGGATCCTAATCTTATGCACCCAAGATGGCCTCGAAAGATGACAAGGGTAGAGAATACTTGGATGACCTTGGGCTAAAAAGAAAAAACATGCTTGTTCTTTTACCAACTGACTCTTATGTGTGCTAATCTAGACTTTGCAAGCACTCATGTTTAAGAGACAATGTTCAATTCCAACTTGAAGCACCAACAAAAGTAAATCGATCGAAGAATGCAAACAAGAAGAAGAGTTAGGGTCAACAAAAGAAAACTCGTGCACTCGGAGGCCCTCCATGTCAAGTATCGATTAATTTCCTTTAAAGCATTCAAGATTTTGTGTGATTTTGTTTTAAGCCCAAAGCAAAGATGTGTGAGACTCGATTTGTCAAGCGCACACCTAGAGGCCCTCCATGTCAATAGTTGTTCAATTTTAGTGCCCAAACTTGAAGTGTGATCGATTTAATCTACAGTTTTGGTCATTTAAATTTTTTGATAAAGTTAAAGCAAATGTTCAAAGACCAAGTGAGTGAGTTAGATTATGGAACATTTAACACCTTTTTCAAGTAGACCCATCCCCATAAATGGCGCTGAGATTGCAACCAATGGTTGAATTGATGGGTGATTAGAAAAGAGGTGAGTCCAAGGAACTACTCAAATTGATTTTTGCAAATTTGTATTTAACTTAACAAAGTTTCTTAAATGTCCAAAAATCAAACTTTACCTAAATTGCATGTGGAAAAGAGATTTGTTTTGTTCAATTTTAGAAGCTCCAAATGAAGTGTTTGATATTGCCATGGTTAATTGATCCTTGGCATTCAAGATTGGATTTGTTGTTTTAATGATGCATTCAAGGAAAATTTGATTTTAATCCATGGCATTCAAGAGTGTGTTTAGCAACATGCATTCAAAGACAAGTGATTAAACATTCAAGTTTTTTCCTTTGAGCATTCAAGATTGAGATTTTGTGTGTTGTTTTAAGAACTTTGAAGTGCTTTGTTTTAACCTTAGATCATTCAAGATTGTTTTGGACTCAAAAGTGAAAATGACTCTTTGGACTTTGATTTTCATTCAAGATTTTGTGTTCTAGCTTGCATATTTTAAGCCCAAAAATGATATTCCTAGATTGTTTTGATGCATGAAAAACCTAAGAAACATTCAAGATTTTGCAATAAGACATTTGTTTGGAACAAATAACAAAGCTTTTAGGACAATTTTTGGTAACCATTTAGGACTCTTAGTTTTCATGAGATTTTTTAAAAGAACTTTAGTGTGCACTTAGTGTTGATTTTGAACCTTTTGAAATGGAAACTTGAAGTTCTTTTTAAATTCCCAAAAATGAAGTGTTCCTAACTTTGCATGAATGCATCTAAAACCTTGATGTTGCAAGGATGCAAATGATTGGATTGGTTTAGTTTCACTTGTTAAAAGACTTTTTTTTTTTTTTTGCAAATTTTTAGTTTTTAATGAATTTAAGTATGATTTAGGGGTTCATTTTAAGCACTAAAAAGAAGTGTGTATGATTTTGCTTCCTTAAAAAAAAAATGGCCAAGATCTCCCGCAAGAAGAAGAAGAAGAAGAAGTAGATGGAATGAGAAGAATATAGACAAGAAGAGGAAGAAGAATTCCAAGTGCTTTGTTCACCTATAAGCTTGAAAAATCTGCAAACACTATGAGATAGACTATGAGTTCCTTTGTCTTCTTCATGCTCATGTGGACCTAAAAAACCAATTTATACAATCATACCAATCACAAAAGCAAGCAAAATTAGCCAAAATTAGCAAATGACATACAAAACTTGACTAAAAAAAGATAATGAAGATGACCCATGTAGGGTCCCACCGGGCGTGCCAAAATGTATATGAGCAATGTTAGTATGCTAATAGAAACCAAATTTAAATAAAGCTTCTACAAACTAAACAAAATTCATAAACTTCAAGATAGACTAAGATGAGCTCTCAATTGAGAATAATGAGCCATTAATGGGCTCTCTCAATGAGAAGCTCTCTTGTTGAGTAGCTTTGTCTAAATATATAGGATGTATGCTCAAGCTTATGCTTCAAAAAGGGCTTCAAATGGAGTTGGAATTTGGGTGTGAGTGTATGGTTTTGATGTAAAATGGCTTCTTAAAATTGCATTATGACTTTACTTCATAGATTGTGTTGTTTTGCAAAGGGGAAGGATCAAATTTATAGGCAAGAGGCTTGAGGGATTGAGGGCTAAGATGCAAGGATGGGGAAAAGCTCATGGAGGGCTCAGATTGCATGAGAGTAGAGCACATGGATTGTGCTTCCTTACAGCCAATCAGGGAGTGACACATGTCACAGGGTGAGAAGATGGAGGTAAGGGGAAGGATGAGTCAACAAAGGAGGCTCAAGGGGTAAAATCTTCACAAAGACCCTCATAATGGCTTGTAAGAGCAATAAAAGGGCTTGGAAGAGTCATTTATGGCCTAGTGGGCTTCATAAAGTTTTATGGTTGGGATATTTTGAGGGAGATGAGAGAAATTTCGACTTGGTCTTGATTAGGAGGGTTTTAAGCTTGCTTAGGATTGTGAAAATTATTAGAGGATGGATTAAGATGGTTTAGGATTAGCTTAGGGATAGGCAAGTGGATGGCATTTAATGAGGGTGGGTGAAGGAGGAGATATTTGTTAACTTTGGCTTGGGTTAGTAAGTTTTAACCCATGTTTAGGGAATGTGACAAGGTTAGGAGGGGATTAGGATTAGGTTTAAAGACATCTTCTAGAAGAGTCTAGACTTTGGATGAGGATAAAGACTTTCTAGAATAGTCTAGAACTTCCTAGGATGAGAATGAAGACTTTCTAGAAGAGTCTAGAACTTCTTAGGATGAGGATAAATTAGATTTGTAGGAAATAAATAAAGTTTTATTTATTTCAAGGGTTTGGGTTGAGGAGATATTTATTAAATTTTTTTTAATAAACATGAGGATTAATATTTAATCTTAATTAAATATTTTGAGTTGGGATTAGGGGTAGGAAATGATGGGATTAGCCTTTAATTGAAATTAAAGAAGGATTAAAAGATTTTGGAAGAGGTTAGTGATCTTAAGAAAATTGGCCAACTTTTGGGCAAAAAATAATTTTTTTATTTATTTTGGGTTTTTTGGTCAATTTATTAATTAAATAATTAATAAATAAGGAAATAATGTTTAAATAAGATTTAAACATTTTAGGGAGGGATTCCTTAATTAAATATTTTTAATTAAGATAAAGGGATTTAATGGCATAAAAATAAATAAATAAATAAATTAATTAATTAATTAATAAATGATGATGTCATCAGGGAATTTTTTCAAAAAATAAAAAATATTTTATTTTCTAAAGGATTTTTAGGTGTCTACACTTGGGTATGTCCTTTTCTTCACTCTTGTCTTGATCAATTGTTAATAATTTACTTGCTCCTTGTGTTTGTGTCTCAAGTACAAATATCTTAGTCTATCCTATTTGTGCTTCTATAGTTTTCTCCTTTTGAGTAGTCTATGTTTGTTTTTCAACCATGAGAAGTATTGTAGTAGTATCAACCTTTGTAGATGTATCATCTGATATTTGTACTAAAGGTTGAGCACTAGTAATTGAAGGGATGACAGAAGATGGTTCTTGTGTATTCACCTTGTCCCTTATTATATCATCTACCACCTTTTGATGTTCATCCGCACTGATCAACACTGGGCTCTCACATAATCTAACTTGTAGTGTGGTTTGGTCAAGGATCTTCTTTAGATCCGCTATAGTTAATGGATTGATGTTTTGAGGTGAACTTTTAGGAACATCTTTTACTTTTATAGTTTTTATAGGTGTTTTTTTTGTCATGTGGAGGGCTCATAGGTGGCATTTGTGTGTCTTGTACACTCTATTCTATTTGCTACTCTTCAGCTATTGCCATTTCATCTATCTTCTTTGGTGTCTCCTCTATAGTGGTGTTTTCTTTTTTTCTTTTCCTATCTCTTCTTCCTTGTCCTCATCCTCCTCATTATTTATTCCTTCAAAGGGATCTACTTCTACTAATTTGATTGCAGTCAGTCCATATATCAATTTTCACATTTGTGTTGATTTCTTGATAACATCCTCAATTCTGTTCTATAGAATGCCGAACACCCTATATTTTTGTGCAAATCTACTACTATATTTATTATTGGCCTTGGTAATTTGTACCTTTATCAACTATTGCATCACTTGTGCTAATGTTGATTCCCTTATTTCTTTTTCCATGTTCAGGTAATAATGCCAGTTATTTTCAACAAGTGTATACAATTTCTTTGGCATTGTATTATCCAATTCAAGATGAGTGTTCTTGAATTTTTCCATCATGGAATACACTAATTCTTCTATCATATTCTAGTCTTCTCTACCAATTTTTTCAAAGTTAATACCTTTCAATCTTGTTAAGTTTTCATTATCTTAAATTTTATCACAAATATTTTCAAGATCAGATTTAGATGTATGACTTACCACTCTAAATTGACTTGTGTCCATAGACTTTGTCTTCTCATCATTTGTCTCTAGTTGTGCTATGTACTTTCTTCTTGGTTTCTTTTGCATAGGACTAGTTTATTCAGTAGCCTTAGTTTTCTCTTTTGCTTGCTTCTTAGCTTTTTGAGTAGTTTCCCTTGTAGTGGCCTTGTTGCTAGAGTTGTAGGCTTTATTGCACTTAGTTTGGCAACCTTTTTTTCCTTTGATTTAGCTGCAGGTTGTGCCTTAGCTTTCCTCTTATTTGGTTCAAGCTTTTCTAGTGCTTCCTTGGCTTCTTCTTCCTCTACACCTTCTTCTTCCTAATCTTCACTCATGCCTTGGGTTAAAGACCTTGTACTTCTTCTTCCTCTTCATTGTCTTCATCATCTTCATCATCATTATCTCTTGCACCTTCTCCCAACTTAGCCTTTGGTTTCCTCACCATTTTGTCCTTCATTTTCAAAGTTGAGGCTGTCTTTAATTCCATTTCAAAATTTGATTTCACAACATCATAATTACCAAAAAATTTATCACTTTTATCAATTTCTTCTTCAAGGAGTGCAATGATAGCAACTAAAGCTTCATCAATGTTAATTTCATATCCTAGAGGTCTTAGTCATCTAACTCTACATACAATAGCATAGATGAAAGTTTAGTCAATGTCTACAAGGAAACAAATATCATGCTCAACTAAGGAAACATGAATCCTCAACCTTTGTTTCATAGACTTCATAAAATCTTTAAAATAACTTGTCATTATTGATTCAAAATTCTCTCCCATTCATTCAATATACTCATTAATTTGAACTATAATTGAGCTATTGGTCTTCCATCCTATCTTGCCAAAAGATGGGAACTCATTTTGTATATAGAAAAATATACATACTAGTATTGAATGAAATTTGCATTGAGCACTCTTTGACTTTCTTATTGCTCCTAGATTTTCCATTATTTGCTATAATTGGAGTTCTGCAAGACCATAGGGATGATCTTTCTTGACAATCTTATTGCCTACATCAACTACTATATAGAGAACACTATTTAGTCTACTTTGACTGATAGAATTCATGTGAAATGATCCTAATGGAAAAGTCAAGAAGTGGATCTGTAATAGTGTTAATAGTCATTCCACACTTGTTCCACTTAGCACCTGTGTTTCTCTCAATTACTTTTTTGGAGTTGCTCTTTAATGTATTGGGATGATCTAGGGTTGAGTATCTAGTAACCCTATGTAAAATTCTCTTCAAAATTTTGATAGGTCCACCCTCTAACCATAGACATCCATCATGTATTCTACTTAGAACTATTTTGATCCACTTAGTTTGAAAACTGTTGGGAAATCTAGGGCACAAGTTAAGCCCTTTCTCTCTAAAATCTTAAATTCCTCCATCAATACACCATTTTCATACAATTTGTCATATGTTTGTTTGATTTCCATGTCTCCAATTCCTCCCACCTTGAAATTATAACACTTTCTTACATCTTGTACCATTACAACCTTAGGCAAAATCTTAGATAATGCTCCTACTAGATCATTTTTATAGGAAAATTCTAGTATGGCCTTGAAATCTAGTTGTGTAACCTTGTTGTTGACTAATTGAATATCAAACACCTCTTTTTCTTTCACAGTTCTTGAGTTGGATACCATTTTTACAATCTATGGATTTAATAAATATGAAATTGTGTAGCTCTGTAGATGAAGAATACCTTTAAAAATCAATGAACTGATGCTTTATCTTCACTATGATGTATACAAATACTTCAATCTTGCTTGTAAATCACTTCTTTTCTTTGCTTCCACTTGCTTTGAGTTTGTAATGACAAAAAATATGTGAAATTTGACCTTATACCTTTTCAAAATATAGCATTTATTGCATGGTGCATGTACAGCTATAAACTTGGCTTTAATACTATTTTTGTTTCACTCAACATTCATTGATTCTTAACATCACTCAGTAGCTACTAGTAACTTAGCTCCAACTAAATTTGAATGATAGCTTGGCACATACTAGTGTTTTACTTGGCAATTGAAGAGAACTTTTGTCACTTGATAGTAATGTGAAAACTTAAAGATTTGACCTTGGAATTTTCTTATTATCTTGCATCTTTCTTCATACTAATGCATCTTTTTTAGTACTAACTTCTTTTGGAACTAATGTAAGGTAAAAAAATTTAAATATCAGTCCCACATACCTCCTTTAGCCTAATTTGATGAGGTGTGACCACTTGACCTATTAGGTGAAGTGATCTCTTCATTTGATGTGATGCATCCATCTTTCTTCTTGCATGTTTTGTTCATCTCTCCTCCAGTGTGTTCAAAATCTACTTTTCCTTTTCCTTTGTTAAACTTTGAATTAGGTACCTTTGAACTTGTTGGGCAGTGCTTGCTGATATGACTAGTCTTTAAATAGCTAAAGCATGTAGTTTGACTCAACCATTTTTCGTAGTTACCACTAAAGTGTGTTCATATGCAATCCTTAGGGATGTGTCCATACTCTTGACAATAATGATAGATATGTCTTGTATTATAATCCTAGTTATAGGAGTTTTCATAGCTTCTTACCTTTGTTGGCTTACATGATGACCATGTAGACTTGGATCTGCATTCAAATGCTTTGTGTCCAAACTTTTGGCAATTGCAGAAATGTCCTTAAAATTTTGGTACATGCATGGTTCTAGTTTTGCATTCATGTGCATGAAGACCTTGTTTGTTGCACTTGTGGCAATGAGTCATGTTCTTTGGCTTAGCATTTTGACTAGCATTCTTACTCCTACAAACATTGGCTATATGTCCTTTCTTACCATAGTGATGACAAGTAGGTTTAGAGTTCTTACCTTTATTGTTCCTATCCTTAGTAGCTTTGGATTATTCTCCTTCTTTAGTGCTTATGTAGCCTAATCCTGATGTATCTTTACTAGATCTAGGGGATTTCAATAGTTGCTCAAAGTACTTGATGGCTTCATTTGGCTTGTTGAAACTTTCAGCAAACTCCTTTTCTCTTTTTAGGTCATTCTGGAGCTATTCATTCTACAACTTCAATGTAGTTATCTCAATGTCCTTGACATTTAACTCATGATGAGAATTCATCATTTGGCTTAGGGAGTCCAATTGCATGTTTGAGATCCTAGATAGCTCTACTAACTTTTCCTCCAATCTATTTGATAAAATTCTTTTGTCTTCTTCAATCACGACCTTATCTTCTATAGCTTTCTTCTTTTGTTCAATCACCTCACATAGCAGTATAGCTTGTGATTCTTGTTCCAACTTGAGATTTTTGATTTCTTTAGCTTGTGCTTTATTCTTTTCCATTAGATTTGATGCATTGAATTCATTGGACTTACCATCTACAAATAACTTTGTGTTGTCATTCTCTTTGTATTGTGTGTCATTTTCTGCTATAGCAATCTCTTTCCTTCTCTTTAGAAAACTCTTCAAAGCATCTTTGACCTCATTTAGTTGTTCTAGTATGAGATGTATCTCAATCTCCTTATTTTCAATGGTCTTTCCCAACTTATAAACTTCTATTTAAGGATCTTTTCTCCAAGATGTAAAGCTTCTTCTCCTAAGAACTTAGCTATGATACAAATTGTTAGAATTACAAATGGGAACCATATACTTTTGAGGGGGGGGGGGGGGGGGGTGTTGAATCAAAAGTATTAATCTTTAACCAATAAAACTTTTAATTCAAAACAGTGCATACACTAACATATTGAAATAACATGTAAATTAAATGCATCCACATAAACACTTGACACTAAATATGATTACCGATAAACCCTCAAAATGAGAAGCTAAAATTGGGGTGGGGATGACACCCACAATTCTCCAATACTGCAGCAATAAAGTATCACCTGTTAAGGTTACAAAGTTTGACCATTTTCATGATCTGCCCTATGAAAGGCCTACCCTATTAAAGGCTTATAAAGGATTGTTAATCTTTAACCAATAAAACTTTTAATTTAAAACAATGCATACACTAACATATTGAAATAACATGTAAATTAAATGCATCCACATAAACACTTGACACTAGATATGATTACCGAGAAACCCTCAAAATGAGAAGCTAAAATTGGGGTGGGGATGACACCCACAATTCTCCACTACTGTAGCAATAAAGAATCACCTATTAAGGTTACAAAGTTTGACCATTTTCATGATTTACCCTATGAAAGGCCTACCCTATTAAAGGCTTATAAAGGATTGTTAGATCCTACCATATAAAAGGATTTTAACACCCTATTAGAAGTGTGCTTGGTTAAAGGATTTTAAAACACTCACTTGGAATGTCACCCTGTTAAAGGATTTTGCAATGACTATTAAATCATCCTTAGTCCAAAGGATTTTACACTACTAATATAGTTGTTAGAAAGTGACAATAGAATGTTTACTCTAATAAATTACAACTTTGTCTTACTAATTTTAGATCACAGTTCTATCCATCTTGACCCTCTTGATCTATTATATCAATGGTGTATCACTTCTCCTCTATTTTACAAACTAATTTTGCAATTCTTTCACACTTTTAAGTCATCTTGAACACTTTCAAATTTAATTCACCCCTTTTCTCCCTTCAATTCTTCACTCACATCACTTCCTCACATACATACATTATGGGGCTTCATCTTCGTTAAAAAGACTTTGTTGGCTTAGGGTTAGGCATGAATCTATGATTTAAATTCATTCATTTTCTCACATATTCCCTTCCAATTTTCTGATTGGTTGCATGTTGATTGCATAGGAAAACCAAATAGATTTGATCTTATCATCAAAGCTTTGAGATCTATCCATAAATCAGCATAAAGATGGTTTACATAGTTGTTTATGTCATCACAAACAACTAGGTCCATTCTGTGTTACTCAACACTTGGTAATACTGATGTTCGACACTTATTGTAATTCTATCTAGCTCATGTTGGAATGTCTTAATGGAAAGAATGCTTCTGAGGGGGGGGGGGTGAATCAAAAGTACTAGCTTTTAGCCTATTTTTAAACCCTTAATAACATGTGATTGAAATGAACATGCATACATATAAACATTACGAAATCATGTGAAACAAATATGCATCACCACATAACACTTGAGATTTTGGTAACCTAGAAACCCTCCAAGAATAAGAAGGTAAAAATGGGGTGGGGATGATACCCACAAAATCACTACACTAATAATGTTTGAACACTTCTAATGATCTACCCTGTTAAAGGCTTTACATTGTGTCAATAATGACCTAGTTAAAGGATTTACAAACACTTTACATGAAGTGTTACCCTATTAAAGGATTTAATCACCTCTTCAAAGGATCTACAACCTAGCTATTAAGCTAACCTATCAACATAGGATTTCCTTTCTAATACAATTGCTAGAAAGTATTAGGTATAATAAACCTGATAGCTTACAATCCTTGATTGCTAAATTTAGGCACTTGATCTTCTTTCTCTGATCTTGATTCTATGAAATTTGATATCTGTTCGTATTCCTTGCTTAGCTCTGATCAACTAAATACCTATTTGCTTCTCTTTTCCTCTAAGTCCTTTTACTCTTCACTCTTCACTCCACATAGTTTTTCATACACTTCTTCATCCATCTCTCATAAAATGAGATTTCATCTTCCTTATAAAGATATTCAAAGACTTAGGGTTAGATATGGATCTACGATCCATATTGAATCTCTATTTCCCACTCATTCCTTGCACTTTTATTATTGGTTTCATGCCTTCTCCATTTTTCTTATGGGCTACATGTAGATTGCATAGGAAATACAAAAGATTCGATCTTATCTGTTTGATCCTTCAAGATTCAGAATATGTCAGCCATAAAAATGGTTTACATATGAATTAGTGACATTAAAAACTCATATGTGCATTCTGTGTTACTCGACACTTACTATTTCCTGATGCTTGGCACATATAAGAAACTGGCTTACTCAGTTGCTATAGTGATTCTATCCTACTCTGCATCATCTATGACTTGGCACCTAAATATTACTCGACACTTGTAGCATTCTTAGAACTTAAAGTCACTCAACACTTGATCTTCACTCAACATCTAAAGGCTTCTCGGCACCTAAAGATCACTCAACACCTGTTGGATTTTTTGACTCAACTCATGCTGTGGCTCGACATACATAGTGTGCTCAGCTCAAAAGTGGTTAAGTGTGTTGGCACTCAAATGTCAAAATCACTAACAGTCTCCCCCTTTGACATGAGTGACCAAAAAACTTAGCTAAGCATTATTTATCTGACCTTATGAGTACATTCATTAATCCGCTCAGTATATATATACAGAGGTTTTAAAAGAAAAGTTGATCAAGATTTTGTAACATACAATATATACCACAAAATTATTGTAACTCCCTCTGATTTGATTGTGCCATTATCTATGTTGTCTACCAAAATTTTGTGTTGTATGTCATGCTCCCCCTTTTATCTTGTCTCCCCCTTTCTCTTTTATCTTATCTCCCCCATTCTCTTTATAATATCTCCCCCTTTTTGACACTTATGTCAAAGAGTGCTAAGGGTTAAGAATATATTTTTCCAAAAATGTACTATTTACCTCCATAATCATCCTGAGAGAAGCATCCCAATTATGCAAAGAAATTTACAATGACTTGTGTTGGATGGCAGTCTCTGCAGCAAGATGAACAAGTCCATCTAAAGTAGAAAGATTAGGATCTTTCTTGAGAACAGTTTTTGCATAGACCTGTTCTTTATGGAGTACTTCCAAATGTGGGGTAATGGAGTATTGGAGCTATATTAGTTTGGTGTTAATGGTGGCCTCTTCTGCTATCAACACAACTACTTCTTTCTGGGTGTGAAGCATTTGAGCAAAATGCTTCTCACTTTGAGCTGGATCTTTGGGTAGTTGCATGCTTGAAATCTTCAGATTCCTCTCTAGGCTCATTATTCTTTGGGTTGTCTCATGTGTGAAGTATGAAAAGTCACACATCTTTTTGTACAATGAGAAAATAGTCTCAACTACCTTTTTCACTTTGTCAAGCATCTTTTCCAATTCAACTTGGGAAAGTGAAATTTCATTAGATATTTTCTCATTTACTTTCCCTTGGAATTTCCTTTCAAACCATTCCATAAGTTTTACATTTGTTTCTTGGTCTTCATTTGTCACCTGGTCAATAATATCTAATAATTGTTCCATTATATGCTTTGAATCATCTGGTGACTGCAAACTGAAGGCATCCATAAAGACGTCCTTAATCTCATGTAATGTTTTCTTTTGTTTATACTCCTTCCTGAGTATCTCCTCCCTCTTTCTTCTATTCAATGCTTCCTGCACCTCATTGATTTGGTAAATGCTTATTTTTTTTGAGTCATAACTTGGTATGACTATCTCCTCATCTAATTCAAGGTCTCCATAGTAAAGCACCCTTGCAACGTTTGTAGTACTTGATCCTGGTGCTGACATTTGCAGTGGCATTGCATCATTATCGAGCTATTTCAAAGGAGTTCTTGAGGTAGGAAAATTTATCAATGTCTATATTGCCTCCTACTCTTTAGGGGTTTCCTCTACTTTCTCCTCCTTCTATGTACTACTTTGATTAATTATAGAAATTTTAGGAAGTGCACCTTGTGTTTGTATTGTAGGATCAGATGTAATAGTTTGTCCTATTTGTTCTACTTCTTTGTCTCCTACTGCACTCAGCTTCTGTACTATGGTGTCAACTATTCCTGATGAAACAATTATTTGCATTTTAAGTTGACCATTAGTAGCTATAGAGAGGATGAAAGGTGGTTCTTATGGATTTAGCTTATCTCTAACTATGTTTTCTACTAACTTTTGTAATTCATCCACATTGACCAATACTGGATCTGTACATAATTTTTCTTGTTGTGTGGATTGGTCAAGGATTCTTTTGAGATCCTCTACAATTAAAGGATTGATGTTCTGAGAAGAAGTGTCAGGAACATCCTATATAGTTATAGTGTTTGCAGGTGTGATGGGTACATGAGGAGGGCTAGAAGGTGGCAATTGTGTGTGTTGCACATTCTGGTCTTGTTGCTGCTCTTGCTCAACTATTGCCATTTCATCTTGTTTTTGTGTCTCCTCCTCACTTTTTTCTTTCTCCTCTTTATCCTTCTTTTCTTCTACCTTCTTCTCTTCTTCTTTTTCTGTATCCTTTGCTTCTTCCTCCTTCTCTTCTTCTCATTTTTCTATATTCTTAACTTCTTCCTCATCTTTCTCACTAGGCTCTTCATGTTCTATATTTTTTCCCTCAAGGGGATCTTCTTCTCCTTCCTTGATAGTAGTCAAACCATATACCAACTTCCATATTTTTGTTGACTTACTGACAACATCTTCAATCTTGTTTTGTAAGATATCAAAGGCTCTATACTTTGGTGTGAAATTGCCACTATATTTCTTATTAGCCTTTATTATTTGACCTCTTGTTAGATCAGGCATCATCTGTGCTAATGTAGATTCTCTTATCTCCTTTTCAATTTTCAGAAAATAATGCAATTTGTTTTCAATTTTCTCATATAATTCTCTAGGCATGGTATTGTCTAGCTCTAGAGGTGTAGACTTGAATTTAGCCATCATGGCATATACTGATTCCTCTATTTTGTTTTTCTCTTCTTTACTTAGCTTATTGAAATCAATGCTTTTCAAATCAGTTAAATCTGCATTCTTAATATTTTCACAAATTTTACCTAGGCTGATTTGGGAGGATGACTTACCACTCTGAATTGGCTAATATCTTCTAACTTTATTCTCTCCTCCTCATCAGAATCTGGTTTTGCTACATATTTTCTTCTTTTTCTTAGCACTTCACCAGTCTATTCAATAGCCTTCTTCTTCTCTTTGATTTGTTCCTTGGCCTTTTGTGAAGATGCCCTTGTGGTAGCCCTTGTGACTGGTATCTATGGCTTGGCTTGAGTTGGCTTAGTACCCTTCTTTTTTTTGGGTTGGGCTAGAGGCTGTACAACTGCCTTTCTTTTCTTTGCCTCGGCTTGGGTTGGTGCTTCCTCAGCTTCTTCTTCCTTAGCACCTTCCTCCTTGTCTTCTCCTAGGCCTTGAGTCAATTCCATTTGGCCTTGTTCTTGTTCATCCTCATCATCATCATCATCGTCATCATCATCTTCTTCTTCTGCTTCAGCCTCAATTCCTTCACCAAATTTCTTCTTTATTTTCTTCACCAATTTATCTTTCTTCTTCATTAAGGAGGCAGTCTTTAATTTTGTTACAACTTTAGATTTAACAACATTGTATGTACCAAAAGGCTTGGCTGACTTATCTATTTCTTCTGCAAGCAATGTAGTGATTGTTGTTGATCCTTCATCCACATCTAGTTCATAACTAAATGGCCTTAGCCATCTCACCCTTGGAATTGCTGCTTGGATGTAGGTGAAATCAATATCAACTAAGAAGCATATATCATTACTATGTTTTTCCACTAAGGAAACTGGTATTCTTACTCTTTGCTTCATGGATTTCTTGAAATCCTAAAAATAGCTTGTCATATGGGCTTCAAAGTTGTCACCCATCTGATCAATAAACTCATTAATTTGTGTAATTATAGTTTTGTTAGGTTTCTAGTTTACCTTTCCTATAGAAGGAAACTCTTCCATTATATAGAAGAATATACACATAAGAACTAAACCAAATTTGCATTGAGCACCTTTTGTTCTCCTTATTGCTCCTAGGTTTTCATTTATCTGTTGTAGCAATAGTTCAGATAGATCATATGTGTGATCTCTCTTTACCAATTTGTAGGCCACATCAACTACCATGCATGACATGCTCTTCAATCTGTTGGATTGATAGAATTTGTGGGATATTATCCTCATAGAAAAATCTAAAGGGGATCAGTGATAGTATCAATAGTCATACCCCTCTTATTCCATTTTTCTCCTATATTCTTTTCAATGACCTCTTTGGAATCACTGCACAGGGTCTTAGTCCGATCTAGGGTTGGAAAACTAGTAACCCTATATACTATCCTTTTTGTAATGTTTACTAGACCTTTTTCTACCCAAAAGCATCCATCATGAATTTTGCTTAAAATAATTCGTATCCATTCAATTTTGAATCCTATAGGGTAAACTAGGGCATTGGTCAAACCCTTTCTTTTGACTATCTGGAATTCATCCTTCACAATCTTGTTCTCGCATAATCTGTCATAGGATTGGAATATTTCAAGATCACCTATGGTGCTAATTTAACATTTGTAGCACTTTTGTACATCCTACACCATGACTAATTTGGATGGAACAATGGATACTGTGCTAGCAGGTTCGTTTTTGTAGGCAACTTCTAGAATTGGCCTAAATTTGGGTTGTTTAACCTCATTACTAACCAGCTAAACCTCATGACCTTCTTTTCCCTTGGGGTTCTTAGAACTAGAAGCCATTTGTGCAAGATAGGGTTTCCTTTATAAAGAAATATGAAACTACATAGCTCGGCACAAATGAAAATACCTCAAGATTGATGAAATCACATTGTAAGAGGTTGGAATCTGCTTGGAATGTTGGATTCTCTTCTATGAACTTGCTCTTCTCTATTTCTCTTCTTTGCTTCTCATTCACGATGAGGAAGAATGATTAAAATCATGATAATATACCCTATTTCCATCGCATTAAATGCTCAACTGCCCACTCGGCTTCTGAAGGATTTTTAACATTACTCGGCTTGCACTATATTTCCACTTCACTTGACTTCTATTGGAGTTATTCAACTCAACATCAATTATCAACGCAGTCGCTGTTAGGAACTCAACACTCACTACAGTTTTACTTGGCCTCTAAGGACAACTCGATAGTTTTGTAAGTATCTTCATATTATGACTTGGCATATTTTCTTATGCTGATTTCTTCTCTTCAGTACTTATTTGTCTTGGGATTGGTGTGTGATATAACTTTGTATATCAGTCCCATGCACCTTTCTTATGCTTAGTTTAATGAAGTGTGATCACTTAACCCATTGGGTGAAGTGATCCCTTCACTTGATGTGCTGCCCTCATTTTTCTTCTTCCATGTCTTATTTATCTCTTCTCTTATGTGTTCAATGCCTACCTTTTCCTTTCCTTTGTTAAACTTAGAACTTTGTGCCTTGGACCTTGTTGGGCAATTCCTACTGATATGACCAGTCTTCAAGCAGCTGAAACAAGTGGTTTGATTCAACCATCTTTTATAGTCCCCCTTGAAATGTGTCCTTATGCAATTTTTAGGGATATATCCATATTCTTGACAATAATGATAGTTGTACCTGGTGTTGTAATCCCAACAGTAGTGATTTCTATTGCCTTTTGTATTTGCTGGTTGATTTGATGTACACATAGGCTATGATCTACATTCAAAGGCTCTATGTCCATACTTCTTGCAATTATGACAATGTCCATCAAATCTTTGTGCCCTTGTGACTTTATTCCTACAATCTTGTGTCATATGTCCTTACATGTTGCACTTGTGATAGCAACCCTTGCTTTTGGGTGTATTTGGCTATTTGATTCTTGTAATCCTGCACACATTAGCAGTATGCCCCTTTTTATTATGGTAATGACAAGTGGGTTTAGATTCCTTACCTTTGTCACTTCTTTGCTCAACACTCTTTGATGGTTCCCTTGCTTCAGTGCTGTTGTATCCAAGTCCTGATGTATCATGGGCTGATCTTGGGAATTTTAGCAACTGTTCAAAGTACTTGATGGCTTCACTTGACTTGTTGAGATTCTTTTCTATCTCTTTTTCTCTGTTCAATTCATTCTACAGTTGTTCATTCTGCATACTCAAAGTAGAGATCTCAATATCTTTCATATTGAGTTCGTGATGAAGGTTCATCATTTGGGAAAGTGTATCCATCTACATGTTTGAGATCCTTGTTAATTTAGTACATTTTTCTTCTATTCTATTTGCAAGATTCCTTTTGTCATATTCCATCATGAATCTATCCTAAACTACTCTTTTCTTTTGTTTAGTGATTTCACATAACATAATGGCCTATGATTCATGTTCCATCTTGAGAGATCTTATCTCTTCTGCTTGAACTTTGTTTTTCTCCATCAGTTTTGCTATTGCTGCATCAAACTCTTTAGTGTCTCCATTGGCAAACACTTGTGTGGTGTCAATCTCCTTGTAGTTTATATCATTTTCAGCTATGGCTATCTCCTTTCTTCTTTTCAAGGATTTTTTTAATTCCTCTCTAGCTTCCTCTACCTTGTGTAGAGCAAGATGCACATCTATCACCTAGTTCTCAATGATCTTTCCAAAGTTTAAAACTTCCATCTTTAGATCTTTTCCTCCAAGCTATTAGGCTTCTTCTTGAGAGAACTTAGCTTTTAGCCTATTTTTAAACCCTTAATAACATGTGATTGAAATGAACATGCATGCATATAAACATTAAGCAATCATGTGAAACAAATATGCATCACCACATAACACTTGAGATTTTAGTAACCCAAAAACCCTCCAAGAATAAGAAGGTAAAATTGGGGTGGGGATGATACCCAAAAAATCACTGCAGTAATAATGTTTGACCACTTCTAATGATCTACCTTGTTAAAGGCCTACCCTATTAAAGGCTTTACACTGTGTCAATAGTGACCTGGTTAAAGGATTTACAAACAATTTACATAAAGTGTTACCTTGTTAAAGGATTTAATCACCTCTTCAAAGGATCTACAACCTAGCTATTAAGCTAACCTATCAACATAGGATTTCCTTTCTAATCCAATTGCTAGAGATTATTAGGTATAATAAACATGGTGGCTTACAATCCTTGATTGCTAAATTTAGGCACTTGATCTACTTTCTTTGATCTTGATTCTATGAAATCTGATATTTGCTTGTATTCCTTGCTTAGTTTTGATCAACTAAATATCTATTTGTTGCTCTTTTCCTCTAAGTCTTTTTACTCTTCACTCTAAACTCCACTATAATTTTTACATACACTTCTTCATCCATCTCTCATACAATGAGATTTCATCTTCCTTATAAAGATATTCAAAGACTCAATGTTAGATATGGATCTATGATCCATATTGAATCTCTATTTCCCACTCATTCCTTGCACTTTTATTATTGGTTGCATGCCTTCTCCATTTTTCTTATTGGCCACACGTAGATTGCATAAGAAATACAAAAGATTCGATCTTATCTATTTGATGCTCTAAGATTCATAATATGTCAGCCATAAAAATGGTTTACATATGAATTAGTCAAGTTACAAACTCATATGTGCATTCTATGTTACTTGGTACTTAGTATTTCTTGATGCTCAACACATATAAGAAACTGGCTTACTTGGTTGTTGTAGTGATTCTATCCTGCTCTGCATCGTCTATGACTTGACACCTAAATATTACTCAGCACTTATATCATGCTTGGCACCTGAAGTCACTCAACACTTGATCTTTACTCGGCACCTAAAGGTTGCTCAGCACCTAAAGATCACTCAGCACCAGTTGGATTTTCTAACTCAACTCATGTTGTGGCTCGACATACATAGTGTGCTCGACTCAAAAGTGGTTGAGTGTGTTGGCACTCAAATGTCAAAATCACTAATAGCTCGGCACTTTAACTTTCTTAGCATTAGTTATATGCTCAACACTTGAATTACTCAACACATGAATGACTCAACACTCATTGCAACTTGACATCTATACATATTATACTTGGCATGTGTTACTAGCTTGGCATGAACTTAGTAAATATCTTAAGTGTGTTGACACTCAATTGTCAAAAAAAAACTAAGATGAACATTGTCATAGTTTTGGAGGGGGTAGCTAGATAAGCATGGGAAAAGGAAAAATGACTGTGATCAAGATATCTTGGAAAGTATGAAGAAAATTTTACAAATTTTAATTGGAAAATACATAAATGTTGTACATACGCAAGACAAACATGCATGGTATGTTGTTGACATAATTTTCAAATTGATGGGTCATTAAATGCTATTATTTTATTAAGGGATCTTTGCAAGTTGATTTTGCAAGAAATTTTTAAGAGTACATTCTCTAAAAAGTTCTCTAGCTTGCAAAATTTCAAGTTGTAGGTGTGAGAAATGGGTTTCTAGTACAAGAGCATCTATGCTGTAAGGAGTGAATGAATAGCTAGGGCCAAAGACACACCTAATTATCCAAACACCTTGCTGAGTAGATGCAATGGGAGAAAAATGTAGAGAACAACACTAGGAGAGAGAACAAAACACTTTTATTGATTTATCAAGTTATCAACATACACGCCCAATTGTAAGGCCTTTTGGGTTATGTCTACATACAAAATACAAGTTCAAGATCTATGATCCAACTTCAAATTCACAATTCCAAAAACACCTTCTAAAAAATCTCTAAGTCCTACCTTTAAACTAAACCAAATAACTCTACTAATACTTTCCAAAATGACTTACAGAAGATTCTAGAACATTACGTAATAGAAAATTCGACCACAAAATGATCAATACTAATCCCAAGGCAAGATCCTATCATTCAATTCATGATCCAAATTAAATACATAATTTGGCTCAAATTAATAACCTATCATAGAAAAAAAAAGTTCAAAGAAGGACCTAAGCATCAACAAATATCAAGTTCACTTGGCACATGAAGGAATACTTAGTCAACACTGGACAACTCAGTTAATGAAGAAACTTGGCTAACATCACTAGTTAACATTAACATCGTGTGTACTTAGTTAACACTATGGGTACTCAATTAACACTACAAGTAATTGGTTAATATTGTGCATACTTGGTTAACATTGTGCGTACTTGGTTAACATTGTGGGTACTCAATTAGCACTACGTGTACTCAATTAACATTGCATGTACTCTATTAACACTTTAGGTACCCAGTCAACATTGTGAGTACTCAATTAAAACTACTAGTTAATATTGCAAACTTCATGATAGATGCCAAAATGAATAGAAGAGTAGGATTACAAGGCAACCTAGGATGCTCCCACATCAAAAAACTAGGGTTGAAGAAATGATTCTCCTAAATCATGCAAGCGTTACAACTTGAATTGAGTCCAACTCGGATTGAGAAATCCATGTAGCATGTTCAATTGGTTTGTTCTTCCATTTTACCAAATATTCATAGTAATCTTTTCCTCTTGTGTTCTGACCAAATCTTTGATCCAATATCTATTCAACTTGTTCAATCTTCTTCTTAGGATAATCAGCTGATAGAAAAACTCCATCATCTGGCTCATGATACCTATACAAATCAATAATATTAAATATAAGAGATATATCCATGTCAAAAAGTAACTCAAATTCATAAGAATTACTATTGTTAAACTTTCTCAAGATCTTACAAGGTCCAAACTTCTTCATACTCAGGTTATTGTATGTTCCATTAGGAAATCTACCTTTCTTCAAATGAACCATCACCTCATCACCAACTTCAAAAACATGATTTCTTCTAAATTTATCAATATTCTCCTTATACTTATGATTACTTTTTTACAACTTAAACTTTAATTTATCATGCAAAGAATTCATAAAACCAACAAATTCTTCCTCTTCAACACTTCTCTTGTTTTAATTCACAACATCCCTCAAATCCAATATTCCTCTAGGCTACATTCTAGTAACAATCTCAAAAGGTATTTTTTCGTGTATCCCTATTCACAAAATTATTATATGAAAACTTAGCTTGTGCCAATACCATCTCCCAATTACTTGGCTTATCTCATACTAAACATCTCAACAAATTAGCCAAGCTTCTATTCACAACCTCTATCTATACATCTATCTCTGGATGAAATATTGAACTAAATCTCAATTCACTATCCATATTTGTCTACAAAGTTCTCAAAAAATAACCAACAAATTTGCTATCTTTATCAAAAATTATACTTTTTGGTAATCTATGCAATCTAACAACCTCTTTAAAGAAAATTTCAGCAATATGCACAATATTTAATGTCTTCTTACATGGTATGAAATGTTCCATTTTATAAAATCTATCCACAACAAAAAAATATGGAATCATACCATCTTGTTGTTTTAGGTAATTCAAGAAAAAAATTCATACTGATGTCACTCCAAGGTTTACTCAAGAAAAAAAATAGGTGTATACAATCTAGTATTTTGAATTACTTCTTTTGCAACTTGAAAAATTCCACAACTTCTTACAAAATTTTGAACATCCTTATACATCTATGGTCAATAATACTTATCCTTCAACAAACTCAATGTCTTGTCAATACCAAAATGTTCAACCAATCCACCACAATGCTTTTCCTTGATCAAATTAACTCTCATAGAAATTCTTGGTATACATAACTAAATTCATTTGAACAACATACCTTCTTTAATGAAATACTCATCATAATTACTCATGTAATTTGATAGATTTGGTTCTCTACACTCTCTCCACACCTTAGAAAAATCTGGGTTAGTATCATATAACTCCTTCATTTCATCAAAACCAAGCACTTCAACCTTCATCTTGGTTAGTAAAGAACATCTTCTACTTAGTGTATCAACAACTCTGTTAGTGACTCCAATTTTATGCTTGATCACAAATGTGAAACTTTGCAAGTACTCAACCCACTTCTATGCCTTTGATTCAACTTGTGTTGACTTCTAAAATTAAAGCTTTATGATTAGTATACAACATAATCAAATAATGTCTCCACTTCTTTAAGGCTTGAACAATAGCATACAACTCTTGATCATAACAAAATACTTCCTTTTTGCATCATTCAAATTTTCACTAAAGAAAGCAATAGGTTTACCTTCTTGACTCAACACAACTCCTATTGTTCTACCACTTGCATTACAATCAACTTGAAATATCTTATTGAAATTAGGCAAAGCCAATATAGATAACTCAACAACCTTTTGTTTCAAATTCTCAAAATTCTTATCAGCCCCATGTGTCCACTTAAAATCCTTTTTATATCCCCTCATTGTCTCAGTCATAACATTACAAACATAACTAAAATTCTTTATAGACTTTCTATAGAAACCAACCAAACCATGAAATGATGTTACCTCACCCACATTCTCAGGTGTAGGCCATTCCAAAATTTCTCTATCCTTCTTAGGATCTATTCTCAACCACCATCTAAAATCATAATCCCAAATACACAATCTCCTCTTGCATAAAGGAACATTTTTTCAAACTAATTAGCAACTTCTCCTCTTTCAATCTCTACAATACTTGTCTAACATGCTCAAGATTTCCTTCCTTAGTCTTACTAAATATCAAAATATCATCCAAATAAAAAGTCAAAAACTTACCCAAAAACCTCTTGAGAACTTCATTCATCAACCTCATGAAAGTACTAGGTGCATTAGTCAAACCAAAAGGCATTACCAACCATTCATACAAACCATCTTTTGTCTTGAAAGTAATCTTTCATTCATCACCTTCTTTGATTCTAATCTGATGATAACCACTCTTCAAATCAATCTTGGTAAAATAATTTTCTCCACTAAAATAATCCATTATGGCATCCATCCTCAGCATAGGAATCATATATTTCATTGTGATTTTGTTAATAGCTCTAGGATTAGTACACATTCTCCATTCTCCATTCTTCTTAGGTGCAATACACTAGGTACAACACATGGAATCAAACTCTCTCTGATCAAACCTTTCTACAATAACTCATGCACTTGTCTATTATGATCAATCCATATGGTGCTTTATTTGGAAAACTAGCTCCAAGAATTAGGTCCATACAATGACTTATACTACTTACTAGTGGTAAATCATTAGGTATATATTATGCAATAATTTCTTTATACTCATTCAAAAACCTTTCAATTTCTAGTGGCACCTAGGCAACACTACTAGCTTCCATTATCACTTAGTTACTACTAACCTATTTCACTCAGATAGTACTATCTGTCACTTGGTCATAACTATTTTCTATCACTTAGTTATGACTAGGACAACTCGGTCTTCTAGGAATTATGGAAAAATATATTTGATTCTTCTTCATTTCATTTTCAAATAGCTTTCCATTAACCATACAAACTCAAACAATGGTATAATTAACCTCATCTGGACTTTCAATCAAAGATAACAATAGTTATGTTGGAATTATTTAGAATAACTATGAGGGGGGTGAATTACTTATCCAAGATTTAGATGTACAAATAAAAATTTTCAATTCTTAGTAGACCCATATCCATAAAACCTTATCATGCATGCATCCATTAGATCATACAATACATAAATTTTGTAGGTTACTATCCTAGGTCAAAATAACTTTACATAAATGTAAACATGAAACATAACAGATTCAATAAAACATTTGATGCAAGGATTTTACATGGAAACCCAATTTGGGAAAAATCACTAGTAGCATGCTATTAATTCTCACTCTTTTGAAGTGATTCCCTATGAAAGACCAACCATGGGTTAAAGGTTATGATACACACTGTTAAATGTGACCTAGTTAAAGGATTTAAATCACCCTATTAGGAGTGAGCCTTATTAAAGGACTTTAGACCATTACAATATAATTTCACCCAATTAAAGCACTTAAAAATGACTATTAGGTCAACCTTAATCAAAAGGTTTTACCCTAGAATGATACAATGATTAGAAAGTAACAGTAAGGCTTGGATAAAAAAATACAACTCACTTGTAGATTATAGATCTCTATACTAGTCCTCCATTCTACTAGGCATTCACACACTTCATCTCTAATAGCTTGTTCACCCTTCAAGCATTCATACCCTGAAGCCTTCTTGCTTTGCATGCCAATTGTAGTCACTTCTATTTGGCCACTGAATGAAGAAAAACCCTATACTCCTTGTCTTCATTAGGTTCTTGAACATAACAACCTTTGCTTTAGATCAACTACCTCTATAAATAGAGAATTAAAATATTTTTCTACTTAACCTCTATCATCCATTTTAGGGTTAGGTAGGATACAATAAATCTACCCACTTTTCCATTTGGCTCCTCTAGAAGCTTCTTCTACAATCTTCCTTGAATTCACCTCAAAATGGTTCACCTTGAATTATGTGCCACCAATTCATCACAATTATATTCTATATGCTTCACACAATTCAAGAAAACAAAATAGTAAGCTCAAATTCGTCAAATCTTTGATTTAACACTATTTGTTGTCAGTTGGAAATATACTATTCAATCACTTAGCCAACACTAATTCACTTAGAAAACACTAAAGTTTATTGATGCTTGGCACCAACTAAACTTTACTCAGTATATACTAACAATCACTTGGCTTGCACTATTTTTCATCTTTTCTCGACATCTCTTGATTTTCACTCGTCTTCCATTGATTTCCACTTGGCTTTCACTGACTACCTAGTAAGGCTTGGTAGACACTTTTCTTACTTGATCTTCTTCCAGTCTGAACTTGAGTAATCTTTCATTTTATACTTTAAGTAGATAAGCAAACAATATAGTATCAATGTCTTACTTGGTCTTAATGCTTCTTTTACATACCAAATAACTCAATCTTTCTCTAGGTGCTATTGTTATCTCCTATTTTCAAATCCTCTTCATCAATCAACTAAAAGATAGCTTTCAAACCAAAAAGAAATTGTCTCTCCAATAGGTATCAGGTTTGACATCATTGACAAAATAATGATTGTTCCATTACATGTTCTTCACTTTAAAAGAATCTTATATCAATAATCTCCCTCTTTGGCATTGATGACAAACCAATACCAACAAAAATATTGTTATGGTTTCACAACACATTCCCCATTTCGATCATAAATGGGGACCCCCAATATATTTTTGGCTTTTTGGATCCCTAGTTTGGGGTCTAAGTCTTTTTTGATGATTTCTAGTCAAGACTGGGTCCCAACTCAGAAACCTAGACCTCAAAAAATCAAAATTTAGAATGTTAAGTCCTCATTTTGCAAAAAGAGAGGTGCACCAATGCACCCCATTAGATGTGATAGTGTGGCAAACTATGAAAAGAAAGAGTATGCTATGGGAAGTGTGCAGCTATGAGCCTCATATAGATGCGCTAAGTACCCTGGGCTATATAACCTGGGGACTCCTTAGTCTTCTCACTTGTTTTCTTCATTTTCCTTACTACAAGATGCTAGATTGTAGTATTACATCTCCACATATGTGCCTTCCCTTCACTCCTCTCCATTCACAAACACAAAGAAACAATTATTAAAATTCTAATTTAGGTGTGCTACTACACACCTTTGCTTTCTTGAAAGACCTAAGAACATAAAAAGACACTCAATGAAATAAAAGATTAACACCAAAATAAGGTGCACAGTAGAGCCACTACTACACACCTTATTTTGCTAAAAAGTCTTGAAACTTAACAAATACATGAAAATTGCCCAAGTGCTAATATGAGGTGCAGACCAGTGCACCCCATGAGGTGCACTGATGCATACCTCATATAATGAGATATGCCAAGAAAATAAGGTGCATCAAGAGCACTAATCAAGTGCACCATATTTTTTTTCCATTCTAGGGGTTGAAATTTAGAGTTTTTGCTGGTTTTTGTCAAAGTAATTAGGTTTTTGGGGTTTTGATCTTGTCACCTCTAGGGTGTGATTAATTATTTTTTTATGACTTCAGACTAATAGGCATCATTTTTGTGTAGATTTGATGGTGTCTTCATCATCTTCCCTTGCAAAAAAGATGGTTCCAAAGCCCATAGTGTTCAAGTTTTAGGGTGTGCCAACAATATCATGATTTTAGGATGAGTACTTAGAGATTCAAGACAACAAGTTAGCAAACATATATTTGGGTGCATTCCTAACACTATGCAACAAATCAATAGAAAAGTCCCCCATGGTATCCACCTTGATCCAATCAAGACTAGTTAATGCAGTGCCACATCCAATTTTAGTGCAATCTTCAAAACTAATCATGACATTAGTAGAGAGATATGTTCCCGAAGAAAGGGTTTTCAAGAACATAACTAGAGAGATCATCTTGGAACTCTGACCCAATACTATAGAGAAATCTACCAAGCATGGATTAGTTTATCCAATTGACTTATCACTAAGTTGAGAGATGGTATAGAGAACATGTTGAGGAAGCCTCTAAAATTATGCAATCTTCATACCTAATTGAGAAGACTCCTCTCAAGAACAAAGTAGGAAAAGTGGATATGACACAAGGGTACATGAAGGAAAATATTAGATACTCGATCATACTCTTAAGTAGAGTTATGGGTTTGCCCACTTCTAGAAATTTGAATATATGGATGGTACATTTTTTTGAGACCATCAAGATGGTGAAGATTCCATTTGATTGGTCCTCCATTCTCAGTGAGAACTTGGGAGAGAAGCTAGTGGTAGTTAGGAATAATCATAGATTTTATATGACTTCATATTTGGCATACCTGCTAGCTGCAAGAGAAACAAATTATCTTGGGCTCTACAAGAAGGGTAGTATGCAGGATGCAAATGTCTAGCCCTATATTTTATATCCTCAACTAGTAAAGAAGAAACTTTCAAAGAAAAGAAAAGAATATAGGATCATGAATGATACTTTCATATTCACAATAATCTAGTTCATAGAAGGAGATTATGCAAAGAGGATATCAGTAGAGGTAGCTACTAAGATTTTAGAGGTTGGAGATTATTATATTTAGTATTAAACATTTATATAGTTGAGATTAGTGGGTACAACTCTCAACCCTAAGAAGCTCCTTAGGTATCCTAGTGACAAATTTATTCTCCTAGAGATCTCTCAACAACTCTTGTTTATATATGATAGAGTTAGAAAGCAACAAAAAATATGTTGGATGTGGCCTATGGCTATAGGACTTTTAAGAGTGGATTGAAGGAAAGGTATTCCATATTTTGAGTGTGAATGGGATTAGTATCCCTTGGATGAGTATAACTCCCCTCGGCCCTATTTTAACAACATCAAGAGAGTACAATACTTAGATGGTAAAACATTTTAGCATGAAGTGCCATTGAAGATCACTAGATGCATGCAACAAATGACTATGATGTCCACATAAGAGACTATTATAGGATGACTTTGTGTCTAATAGAGACTACTTTGAAGATCAAGATTCTATTGAAGGTTTTGCAGCAAGATACAGAGGAGCTTCTCAACTTCTTGTTCAGTAAGGATAAGATTGGTGACCAACCTATCATGAATGCCAAGATTAACAAAGAAGAGAACTCAGACATTAATCATAGGGCAATACACATCATCAAATTGACAAAGGATCGAATCAAGAGACCTTTCAAACTTGATCCAATTTTTGAAACAATGATCTTCCATGCTCAAGCCCATCTAGCTAAAGGTAGAGTAACAAAGGTCACAGTGCCAACATTTACAGGCCAGTCACTAGTAAGACCAAAAATGCTACACCAACTTGATAGACTAGTTGGGTATTATTAGGCTCAAAAGGGTAAAGTTAATGGGAAAAGGAAGAGAAATTCTCCTTAATAAGAAGAACTAGAAGAGGGAGAAACTTAGGCACCTCCATAGTAGGGAGAAGAAAACATACAAGGGTCAGAAAAAGTTGAAGCAATAAAGACCCAAGGTAATCTTCAAGTATCACCAACTAAGCAAGGAAAAGGAAGAAATGAAGTGGAAGTCCAAGAAATATCTCAATAGTAGGTACAAGCTTCTTGTTCTACACCTAAAAGGAGAAGAAAGATTAAGACTTTTGCAAAAAAAGGAGACAAAATGTAATCAAGAAAGTGATTCCTTTCCCATCAGTCACCAAACCTATTCTAGGAGAAGTGAAAGAAGAGGATGATGAGGATGCAAAGGATAATTTACCTTGGAACTAGAGGACTTATCTCACAAGAGCTATAGAGTTAGAAATGAGAAGAAGCTCAACCATCAAAACCCCCATCTATTCCTAAACAACCCATTCAAACTACAACATCAAAAGATGAGATGCAACAATGGATAGATGAGCACGATGTGGAAGGCACTGATGTCTTTCAAATTATAGATTTTGATTTTATGCCGGTAGGTACTAAATTGGTGGGAGACAAGATAGTAGACACTCCAACTAATCAACCTCAAATAGAGGATTGGAGTTAGTTACCACCTTAGTTACAAGGACCTAAAATAGCTCCACCATCACTACATCATGTTACATTTTGTGTGGTTAAAGGTTCAATTACTCTCCTTCCTCCAAACAATGAAGAAGAATAGGTACAAGTAGGACAAGAGGAAGAGCCACAACAAGTATCCACTAAGGCATTGTTAGAAGAAGGGCAGATAAGTGAACAGCCTCAAAAAACTTCCCAAGACACTGAGGTGAGGACTGTGGACTCTATAGATACAAAGACTCCTAGTGTAGATCTTTCACAAAAGGAGAAGACTCTAGAAATGAGTGTTAAGGGGAAAAGTATGGGTGAGAAAACTCCTTCATCCTCAAAAGGTAAATACCAAGTACAACATATCCCAAGGTGGCTAAGGAAAGAAGTAATAAGAAATAAAAGGCAGCAATTCACCACTGAAGAGGAGGATAAAATGGAATTAATTAAGGTTTTGAGGAAGCTTGAATCACCTCCAAAAGATGCATAGGCATTAGCCTTCATTATGAGTGATAAAAGACAGGACTTGTTTTCTCATGTGGCTATCCATCCTCTGCATTCAAATGTTGAAGAATTGACTCCATGAGATTATTAGATTAGGGAGGTCATGCTTGGGAAGCCTACCTTGGATACTGCTAAGCTAATAATTACAACAGGAATGAAGGAGGTATTCAAGAGCTTGGAACAAGATGAGGTGGAACTAATAATACTTAAGCAACAAAATTAAATCCTAAAGGGATATTTAAGTGAATTCGTTGGTCCCTTGGACCACACAAACCTTGAGAAAACTTTGAATGTAGCAATTGAAAGAAGAGATAGGGGTGTGGTACAATTGGACCCATTTTTGAGAGCTTGTCAACAATGGCAAGAAAGTTTTGAGGAAAAGGGTGTATGGGTCATTTAGGGAAATCTGAAGCTATTACATGTCATGTAGGAGAATGTGGATAGGATAGTAGCCATTTTGAATCAAGATTGTGGTCTAATGGATGAGATACATATATGGGGCAAGGATTTGCAAGAATTATAGGCAATTAAAGGAAAAAGATATTGGATGCTGATGGGTATATATACAACTAAGGAGTTAGAAAAGATTGATGATTGGATTGAAAAGATTTTAGATGGGAATAAAGTAAAGGAGACATTGCATGCGGAGATTCATAGGCTTAAGGATCAAGCCCAAGAGAAAATTTTGGAAGCTAAGAAGCATTATAGTGATGCTTGTTTAGATATTTTAGAAGATGATGCATAGGAGAAGTTAATATCAATAGAGGTAGTAGTGGAGAAATTTTGAAGAACTTTTGAGGAGGCTACTAATGATGATGATATCAAGAAAGTATTTAAAACATAAGAGGCTTTACTATAACTAGATGTAAAACTTGGAGATTTTGTTGAGACCCATATCAAAGTCAACAACTACAAGTAGAAGGTGAAAGACAAATATGAAGCCTTAGATTTTCTAGATGTAGCTCAAGTCACTGAAATAATTGAGAAATTCAAGGGCAAATACCCATACATAGCTCTAGTATAAAGGGGAACAAAACCTAGAAGCCAAAATTTTGATTTTGACACTTAGTGAAATTTTTTCATTTTTTGGAGCTTGCTTCTAAGGTGTGCTGGTGTGCAGGTGTGCTAGGTGAATAGGTGCACTTTTTTCCTTTTTTAGTAGTGTTCTAGGATATTTTGAGGAATTCATAGGTGTGCTAATAGTTAACTACCAGTTCCTTTTTTAGAGCTTTCCATGGATTAGAAATGCATTTTGATGGCAATTTAACTCCTATGAACACCTAGTAAATGTGGAGCTTCTATTTTTGCCACTTCTAGACACTTCTACATCAACTAAAGGCTTTCTCTTTCTTATCCTTTCATTCTTTCTTTGTTTTATAACATTTAAAGGATCATGCATCCAATTAATGATATAAAATGGATGGAGTTCTACTTAGCACTAGTTAGATAGTTTGTACATAAATAGATTTGTTTTATTAGTTTAGAAGCATATGATTGCATGAAAATATCTCTCACTCTCAACACAAATTAAGGAGAATATTTCTTATAAATTTAGGAATGTAACATGTAATCAGGGCTACTATTATTTTGGCAATAATATATGCTTTTGGTGCTCACATTTGGAGTGTAGTGATTCTTGCCCAAGTGTGTTATATTTTGTGGATGTATGTTCATTGAATGTAATTGAGCCAAAATTTTATTTTATTATTTCTGGTTGAGTAATTTTTTAATTCTAGTGTTTGCTATGGGTATACAAATTTTGCTAACATTGTTAGGAACCTGTGTGTTCCTTCTGTTTATTTTGTTAGAGTAGTGTTGTTGGACGCATATGCTTTGTAAGTCGTCCCGTGAGTATATTTTATTATCCCACATGCATAGGTAGTATTACTTTTCCAGATCGTACTCAGTATATAAGAATAGGTTGAGGCCCTTGATGGGCACAGACGAATTTATTGTATTGAGCTTGCTCAAAGGAGGTTACCCCCTCGAAGTGGCCTGCGATCAGTAGATTCATTCTGAGTTCTGCTATCACTTTGTATTCTGTTATTTCGAGCATTCTCACGATATTGCTATAAGAAGGTTCTTCACATCTGGTATCAGAGCACTCTCTTGGGCTCGCTGGGTGGAAATTACATGAAATTTTTTTTCTGTCGTGGCCTTCAGGTTCCTCTCATTTCTAATATCTCTTGTTATTGCAATAACTCTTTTCAGTTGTTCTGTCTGTGAGTGAATTTTTCTAAGTCGACTGTTCAAAAAAAAAAAAAAAAAAAAAAAAAAGAGTAAAATTTTTTCTGTTTTTTAGTCGTAGCTTCCTTGTTTGCTTTCTGTTTCTTCTCATACTTCCGCAGAACGTCTGCAATATCATTTCGCATACTTCCTTCCTTGGCGACCCAACCCCAAATTTTACATATCAAAGCCCTAAATCCCTCATTTATCTAATTTTAGGGTTTGCCCTATCTTTTTCACCTCTCATCCAATCGCCACCAAACTGAGCCACAAGATTCAATTCCTCATTTTGCTCCCTTATCCCTCTTGGACTGTTCGCCTCATTTCGCCTCCCTACCCTTGAAACCCTCATTTTTCTTTTTCCCTTGTCCCGAGATAGTCTCCCACCACCCGTCGAACACCCATTTCCTATATGAGTTTTACCCAAATCCAAGTTTGCCATAACTAAAAAAGTTTTTGTTTCTCATCTTCTACCCATTCCAAAAAAAAAAAAAAAAAAAAAAAAAAAAAAAAAAAAAAAAAAAACCTTGCTTTATGGTTGTTACGCGTACAGGAGCAAAAATCATGGAAGAGGAAATTGCATCCCTCAAAACCAAACTTCAAGATCTGGATGACAAAATTCTGGGTCTTAACTTTCAGCAGTCAGCCATGAGCCGAAACCATTCAGGAGATACTGGGTCCTCTTCTGGCAATTTCCGTGGACCAAAGCTTGATTTTCCACGCTTCGATGGTTCTGATCCGACTGGATGGATCTATAGGGCAGAGCAGTATTTCAGCTTGCATAATACTTTGGATAACCACAAAGTCCCCCTTGCATCTTTTCATTTGGAACATGAAGCTCTTCAATGGTTCCGTTGGTACATCAAGGCTAATGTAGGCCCAACGTGGAGAGAATTGTGCACCCTCATTTTGGAGCGCTTTGGCCCTAGTTCCTTTGATGATTTCACAGGAGCACTCACTAAACTGCGTCAAACAGGCACTGTAAGAGAATACCAGACAGAGTTTGAAAAATTAGCTAATCACACAGAGGGCTTGTCTGATGAATTCTTCCGTAGTTGTTTTGTCAGTGGTCTGAAGGATGCACTTCGCTCAGAAGTCAAAATGTTTCGACCTACTACAATGATGGAAGCCCTTGGGTTGGCTAAGTTAGCGGAAGACAAGATTAGTGCTCTACAACGCTCCAGATCTAATTTTGTTCCATTCAGAAATACAGGTTCTCACAACCCTCCAGTCATACCAGCTCCCAGAACTACTTCGATTAAGCACTTGTCTGAAACAGAGATGCGAGTCAGGCGAGACAAAGGGCTTTGTTATAATTGTGATGAGAAATGGTCTCGGGGCCATAGATGTGTTCAGCAAAAGCTCTATCTCTTGGATGTGGATTATCCACCAGAACTGGAAGAATATGTAGATGCTCAGGAAACAGTGGATGATGAGGTTGAGCCTCACCAGCCTGAACCTCCTTCACCAGAAGCTCCACCAGAGATATCTGTCCATGCTTTGGCAGGAGTCACTACTCCACAAACCATGCGGGTCCAGGGTTTCTTCAAGAAGATCCCTCTTACTATACTCATTGATTCTGGTAGCACTCATAACTTCATTGATCCACGAATAGCCAAACAGGCTGATTGCTTTATCCATCCCTGCTCTAGCTTTGAAGTCATGATTGCCAATGGGGGCACTTTACCCTGTAAAGGGAAATGTCGCAATGTGCGTCTCTCTATTGGAGATTATAACATGCACTCTGACATGTTTGCCTTACCCTTAGGTGGCTGTGATGTGGTTTTGGGTGCCCAATGGTTACGCACTCTTGGCCCCATTCTCTGGGATTTTGCTGAACTTTGGATGCAGTTTTCAGCCGAGGGGTACCAACACACTTTGAAAGGCTTACAACCAGGGTCTCTCAGCATCATCAGTTCACACCGTATGGAAAAACTTCTTAAGAAGAATTCACATGGTGTCATCGCTCAGCTCCATTCCATTCAGATGCAGCCATCAGCAGTCTCTAGCACTCCTGCCGATCTCCAACACATTTTGGACAAGTATTCTGGTGTATTTGCTGAACCTGTGGGATTACCTCCTTCTCGTCCAGAGGACCACTGTATTCAGCTCCTTCCTGGTAGTGTTCCGCCCAACATCAGGCCCTACCGCTACCCATTTCATCAGAAGACCGAAATCGAGATACTTGTCCGTGACTTACTGAAGCAAGGTATAGTAGATTCATTCTGAGTTCTGCTATCACTTTGTATTCTGTTATTTCGAGCATTCTCACGATATTGCTATAAGGAGGTTCTTCACAAACATACTTAGTTTGAGAAGAGATCATCATATTATTCCTACATAACTTTTCATCTAGCACGAGCGCACTTTTTGTGGCCTTGTGATTTGATGAAAAGTGAAACATCTTATGGTTACTGAATTCCCATCAATGATTGCATTAGTGGAATTAAGGAAGTATTGCTCCTACTTTCATTGGTTACCCACTGATCTTTTCAAAAGCTTAACTTGTAGACATGTTGTTACCATGGTTTATGTCTATTAGGATTTACTTTTCATGTTATTTACTTTTATGTTATTTGCTTAAATTTCTTGTCACCTTACCTTTTTTATTTGCTTTACCAACCCCATTGGTTACATTTAGGAATTCATATAGTTGCATTGTTAGATTGCATTCATCCTAAAAAAAGAGAAAATACAAAAAATGTATATTCCTTTTTGTGTGGTTATTATTTTTGAGACAACAAGTAGATCATATCCCTTACCTAAATTGTTTCAAAATTAGCAAAGGCCTCCTTGTGAACATTCACATTTATCTTCAACTGAGTAGATTCTAATAGGTCACAAGATCACTCAGAACCTTATAGTTGATCCTCAAATTAGCTTTTCAAGAGAGGAGTTCAAAATGATTCCTACCATTAAGCATCATGCAAAATGATAGCTCAACAAATACCAAAAAGAAAATAAATATTTGAAATTTCTCCCTCTATCAATGTAGTATATGTCCATCCTTTGTATAGGGTAATGTGAGCTTTGTCAAGTTCCTTTAGTAACCCCTCTTTCTTATATCTCCCTCTTTAGAGTATCTCTCCATGTTTCTAATATTCAGGTATCTATCTCCCTCTATACTTTCTTATATCTCCCTTAGTAATTTCTCCCTCTTACTAGGTATATGTATATGTATTTCTCCCTTTGTCTTATATCCCTTAGTCTTATATCTTCCTCTTTGACAACAATGCCAAAGACTTGTCATATCTTTATATAGATATAATCAATTCCATATTCTCCCTCTGTCACCTTTTGTGTAACTGTAAGTCTTCTAATTCAACTACTTCATTACTTTAGGAAACTCCTAAAGTAATATCCACTGCATCAAGTTGTAAGATACAACATTTAGCTTAGTTGATGTAGGGCACTACTTATACTTCTTAATTAGCTTTGGATAGGGGTATCACCCCTATTTTACCTCTTGGATACTCATGAGCATCCTTAGGTAAAGATTTTGTGAAGATATAAGCTATTTTCTCTTTTGTATTCACATATTCCATTCTCACTTCTTTGTCTTGAACTGAATCTCTCAAGTAATGATACTTGATTGCAATGTTATTAGTCTTTGTGTGCATCATAGGGTTCTTTGCTATATTTATAGCATTTGTATTATCACAATAAAGTACCATAGGTTTAGTGATTTCCTCCATACTTTTGAGTAGTTGTTTGATCCATACAATATTTGTACAAATTTACTACAGCAACAACATATTTATCTTTAGTAGTAGATTGAGATATGCAATTTTGTTTCTTTTTGGTCTAGGTGGCCAACCTCTTTCCTAAGAAAAATGATCCACCACTTGTGCTCTTTCTATCATCAATGTTTCTAGCCCAATTAGTATTAGTGTAGGCTCTAAACTCAATTTTTAGTTTTTCTTATAGTATAGACCATAGTCTTCTGTTCCTTTTAGATATCTCATTATTCTCTTAATAGCCATCAAATGATTCTCCTTAGGATTAGTAGAGAATCTTGAAACAATCCCAACAGATAATGCAATGTCATGTCTTCTAAGCACTACATATTGCAATTTTCCAATCATAGACCTATATAATGTTTGATTCACATTAGCTGAATCATCATTTTTTGATAACTTGTTTCCTATCACCATAGGTGTGCTAACTAGTTTGGAATCTTTTGATCTAAATTTTTTTAATATTTACTTCATATACTTAGACTAGGTGATGTATATACCATATTTTATCTAATATACTTGCAAAACAACAAAGAAGTTGATCTCTCCAAACATAGACATCTCAAATGCTTTCCTCATTTTATTTGCAAATGCCTTACATAATGTATCTTAACCTCCAAATAGGATATCATCCACACAAATTTTAGCTAGTAAAATACCTTTACCTCCTTCTATCTTCAAGTATAGATTGTTGTTATCATCACTCTTCTTAAAATAATTCTTCACAGGATAATTGTGAAGCCTTTCATATCATGCTCTTGGGGCTTGCTTTAAACCATATAAAGCTTTGTGTTGTCTACATACCATGTTCTTATTGTTAGCATTAACAAATATTTCTAGCTATTCTATATAAATGTGATATCCACATTTTGATGTATATAATTTAATACTAATAAATATAATATATAAAGTTTATAATATTAAAATGATTAATAAAGTATATAAATTAAAAATATAAATTATTATATATCATATATAGTATCATACATATATAATATATATATATATATATTAGATATTTAAATAATATACTTTTGAATATAAATAATATATATATTATTTATAAATACTATGATATATAAGATTAATGAATAAATAATATATATCTGTATAAATATAATTAATATAATTATATAATTGTGAGAAGACGTGACTCTTACAATAAAAATATATATATTGAATAAACTCTGGTAAGGTATCATCAGATACAAAGATTATAAAATTCATACGGATTAAAAGGGGAAATAAATAAATTTTCTGAAAGGGGACATTACAAGTGGTATTAGAGCAAGTTTTTCCTACCATCCTCTGAAGAACATATTTTGTAACAAGAATTACAATTGTGCCTACATAAAAGAGGAGTAGTGAGATGGATTGAATAGAAGGAAATACAACAAATGTGGAAGATAAAACTACTGGCCAAGATCATTGCCATTTGGTTTTGGCTATTAAAACCTACCATTATAGCATTTAGAAGAGTTAGGGTTTGTTCCAATGTTTCATCCCTACAAAAAATTTACTCAACTTCCCCTATGATGGAGACAGAGTTAGCATGGTTAGTAAGGTGTTTTTTCCCAATTGCTATTGATTTTGTGTAATAGCTACACAAGCCGATGGTATATGCAGTGCTTACATGACTGAATCCCCTTTGATGCTTCATGACGATTTTTCTTTTTCTGCATAACCAACCATAAAAACTAATAGCATCGTGTAGCATTAAATCTTTTTGGTACGGGATTCAAATGCAAGGAAGAAAACTCTTAAGATATTTGAAGACAAAATCTGCAAGGTAATTATTATTACATGGCAAGTCTTTGGGAAAATGGTAGAATGGTGAAAGAGAGCACCAAGGATAGAAGTGAATTATCAAAGTAGCATAATGCTATGGGGAAATGGTGGATTCCTAAAAGATCTCAAATGATTTTATGAAAAGATCAAAATTCTTGAATGCCTTCACTCTTCCATCAAAAGATACTGACAGGTGCATCTTCTTGGTGGTTTGTGGGTTCCATACGTATTGTGTAGAGTTAGTTTTGACTTGAAATTATGGTAGTTAGGGAATTAGATGGCTATGTGTGATAAAACTAACACATCTAACACTAACCATTATGGATATTTCTTATGATTTGACTATAAATTTAGACTCTTATAGATTTTAGACATGCAAATAAAGGGAGGAAAAAATAAAGATAAATAAGAGTACAAAACAATGTTAGGATATACCCTATACATAATGAAGGTTTTTTTAATATAGAAAAAAATACCAAATAATCCCTACCTATAAGAAACACAAGAAATTAGACATCAGGAAATTATTAAAATGAATCCACATAATCAGGACTATGAAAGTAATATAGAAGGGGGACCTTTTATGTGAGTTGAGAAAAGGAAAGATATAATACACATCAAAGAAAATAGAAATACACTTCAAGGAATAGCTATATAGGCACGCACAAATATAATGTAGCTGAGTTGGTCTACAAAATATAATGTTTGGGTATAGCTCCAATAGTGAAAAATTTGAGAATTGAATCTACTGAGTTGAGTATTTCATCAAACAAATCATGATCTTTCATCACCATATATTCTCAAAAACATTCTGTCATCTACAGATACTATTATGCCAAAACAAAACACTTGGACAACCACCAAGTCAGGAGAGTAAAGTATGTGAGTGACATCAAATGAGATCAAAATGAAGTGGAAAAATCCTATACCTTGGACACAAATTTTCATGAATACTTTAAGAGATAAATTTTAGTACTCTATATAATCAATTGCATCTAGATTTCAATCAGAAAGGGAAGGAGATTAAATAAAATAAACTTACTAAGTATAGGGCATGGGAATGGAATGCATCAAAAGATAATTTGTTCAAATACATAATATTGGGTCAAAGTAGTCCTATCCCCATACCTTAAGAAAAATTTATGGATGAACCCTAGCATCAATGAGAAAAGGAGGAAAATCAACAAATAAGTTATAATAGATCAAGTCATTCTCACATCAACTGATTGGTGCTTCATACAAGTATAGAGGGACCCAAATTTTAATTGGTGAAAGAAAGATATTAGAGGAAAGGCACACAAAAATATGTCCAATGCATTTCAACATCCAACACACTCCATGTGATGATGTTAGGTCAACAAAGGATATGGGACTTTAATGTGGAAAGTGGATATGAAGACTACTTCATACTTCTAAATTACCACTTCAACACATAAAGGTAATGGGGTAAGTTATATATTTTCTACATATATTATTAAGAAATAATTGTTAGTGTTTTTATTATTATTCACATATTTTGTTATTGTGAAGAATATTGAATAGTCTATCAATGATTCTAATTACAACGAAATGAAATTAATTTTTAAGGTGATAAGTAATAATCAAAAATTATTTTTTAATAAAATCAATAAGATTATCTAAGTCATCAACTTCCATGATAAGGTAAGGTCGATGGTGGAATGGGTTGGGTAACACCACTCAGAGGTATAAGTAAGGCCTATTGTGAGATGGGTATTAGGCTGCATCATCCAAGGGTACCAGGTAAGGCCTACGGTGGAGTGAATACCCCAAGGTACATCATAAAAAGGCACTATCTTGAAGATGATGATTAGAGAGAGATAACAATAATGAGAAAGAATAGTGAGGCCCATGATTGGGTAACAGGGCACCCTATTATAGTTTCTCCTTTCGTACTCAAGAAATGATGAGTTAGTGAACTATACTTTTGATTGACAAGTTACCAAATTGAGACCATAAATACCTTGTAAAGAATTGATATAAGGAAATCCTAAAAAGGAAACCTTATATATAAATGTGTACCAATGATTTTTGTGGTTCTAGATTTACAATCAAGGAATTGTATAATGTGTGTTTTCATCTATTTGCATCTTGTTTGATTCATGTTTTCATCTATTTGCATCATGTTTACTTCATGTTTTCATCTGTCTACATCATGTATGCTTCATGCTTTCATGCATTCATGTGACTATTTTTGTTTGCTTCAAGTTTTAATTCATTAAGATGCATATCTCATAAATCTTTTAGGCCTTTTGTATGCAAATATATTTTGTATCTATGGACAGACTTGTGTATGAATGATTTTGCTTGAGGATAAGCAAATTTGAGAGGGGAGGACTGTGATATCCCCATTTTGATGTATATAATTCAATACTAATAAGTATAATATATAAAGTTTATAATATTGAAATGATTAATAAAGTATATAAATTAAAAATATAAATTATTATCTATCATATACATATATATTAGATATTTAAATAATTATTTATTGAATATTAAATAATATTATATATATATATATATCAATACTATGATATATAAAATTAATGAATAAATACTATATATATGTATTAATATAATTAATATAATTATATAATTAATATATTTATTATATTTTGAGAAGACCTGACTCTTACAATAAAAATATATATTGAATAAACTCTAGTAAGGTATCATCAGATAGAAAGATTATTAAATTCATACAGATGAAAAAGGGGAACTAAATAAATGTCCTGAAAGGGGACATTACAATATACCTCTACCTCTAATATGCCATTTAGAAATGTTGACTTCACATCTATTTGATAAACTTTGAAACCTTTGTATGTAGAGTAAACAAGTAGAGTTCTTACTCCTTCCAATCTTGCAACAAGAGAAAATGTTTCTCTGTAATTTATTCTTCTTGTGCATACTTCTTGCAAACTAATCTTGCCTTATTCCTTGTGATTTCATTATTTTTATCTAACATGTTTTTGTACATCCACTTGGTTCTAATCACATTCTTATCCTCTATTCTAGGAACTAGATTCTATGTCTTATTCTTCTCAATTTGCTCAATCTCTTCTTTCATGGCTTTACTCTAGTCCTCATCTTCTAAGGCATCTTTCACTATATTAGGCTCATGCATGCTTAAAAAAAATGTATCACTTCTCATCCTATTTCTTATCATTGGTATAGAATCTTTATCTCCAATAATGTTTTTGGCAGGGGTGATGTCTTTTGACATCCTTTGAAAATCTTGGTTCTTCTCTTCTTTCCTCAATAGGTCTATCAACTTCAAAATCACTATGAGCTTCTCTCTCTAATAATTTAACATCTCTTTCATGTACACTTATCTTAGAATCAGAATGTGCCTTACCTTCTATCTACAACTTGGCTCCTAATTGTAACTTGGTTCTTGAATGCAACTCAACATTCATTATATGTGACTCAACTGTTAGAATTCTTTAGAATAACTAAGAGGGGTGTGAATCAGTTATTCATGGTCCAATAATGTCCAATCCAAAATTTCTAATAAAATAAAGGTGAATCAAAAGTACTATCCTTTTTACTTTCTTATCATGCATGCAATTAAACATTAAAAAATTATGAAAAGTAAACATGCATCACACCATATAACACAAAGGATTTTGGTGACCTAGAAACCCTCCAAGAATAAGAAAGTAAAATTGGGGTGAGGATGACACCCACAAAATAACTACGCAATTGATTTCAACCACTTCTGATGGTTTACCCTGTTAAAGGCTTTACACACTATAAGATGTGACCCTGTTAAAAGATTTCTACACCTTGTTAGGAGTGTGCCTTGTTAGAGGACTTAAGAACATTCAACTTAGAATGCCACCTTGTTAAGGGATTTACATAGAGTTGTTAGGCCCACCCAAGTCCATGGTATTTATAGTTACCTTCTCAAAAGAATCTTTTATCCCTCTCTAAGGATCTCCTATCCTCCTCCTAAGGATCTCTTATCCTTCTCCTAAGGATCTCCTATCCTTCTCCGGGGATCTTCTATCCTTTTCCTGAGGCTTATCCACCTAGCTATTAAGCTAACCTAGCAATGTAGGATTTCAATGTTTAATACAATGGTAAGAGACTATTAGAAAGATTTTGACCTAATAAAGATTGCAACCCTAACCTTATAGATTTTAGATAACTCATCAATTCCTTTCTTTTCTTGGATTTTCTTCCTTGCAGTGCTAATAGCTTGTTCACCCTTCAATATCCATCTCCTTGAGTTCTTCTACTCATTATGCTAATGCACTCTATGGTCACTTGATCAACTTAGAGTCTTGATGTTCTATACTTACTCCTCACTATGTCCTATTCTTGAGACTTCACACTAACCTTCTCTTGGCTTCTTCACACAACCACTCTTTTGACCAACTCCCTCTCGCAGGCACTTGATCTCTAACCTATAACTCCTTATTAAGAAGTTCTATTCTTCATTTCTCGCTCAAATTTTCTTGCTCATCAATTTGATTTGATCTTGAGAAAATGATATTGTTTTCCCTCCAAATTGTTTCTTCTAGAAGCTTCATCAATATTCACCTTGAATTGGTTTGCATGGTTTACATAAAATTTTGTGACATCTACTCATCATCCTTATCATCCAACTAATTAAAAAAATTTGATGTAACAAACTTATTGTCACTAATCTGGAAAATCTTTTGACTTAACAAATAATGCAGCAACTTGGCATCATTGGTTTAGTGATGCTCAACTCCTTCTATGTTTCTTAGCTTCTACTACATTTACTGATGCCCGACACTTGAAAAAATTTGCTCAGCATCCATTACCTTTTTTCTGATGCTCAAAACCTGAAGTCTTTTCCCGAGTTACTCGTCACTTGAACAATTACTCAGCACCTAAACATTCTTGTGTTACTTGGTACCTAAAGGATTGCTTAGAACACACTGAAGTTGAACTTGCTCGACTTCAACTAAGAATTTTCTCGACTCTAACTAGCTTGCTCGGCTCTCTCAAATGAACTTACTTAGGCTTTAAAAATGACTTATTTAAACTTTACATCTTTGATGTGTCTTAGTGTGTCCATTCTCTATGTCTTAGAGTATGCCATCAATACACTATTTCATCAATGGCTTAGCTGATCCTTATACTTCATTACAACATCATAACTTCAACCTTTCTCTAGGTGCTCTAGTTACATCTTATTGATTGCCTCCTCCTTATCAATCAACCAATTGATAATATTTGGATCACTAAAGTAATTATCATTCCTGCAAGTAGCAATCTTGACATCAATGACAAAAAAATTATTGAAAACATTCTTTACCAGTTTCATTATTCTTCATTCATGATATTTTCAATCATTTTCAACAATCTCCCTCTTTGGCATTGATGGCAAACCAAACTAATCAATTGATTGAGCTGATCAACTTAGTTACCGCCAAAATTATATACCAAACAAAAAACTTGTTGTCATTACATATCTTCCTCTTTGTATCATGTCTCCCTCTTTTGCTAATACAGACTAATCCTTTGTTCTGCTTCTCTCTCTTTACTACTATGTTGCATAAAAATGTAACTAAGGAATAATACTAAACAACTAATGCATCTTCCTACATTATCATGAAAAACCTCAAAATATGAAAGAAGACATGGACATAAATATAACATGAAACAAAAAAGAGTATAAACTATCAAAATACCACTATGAAAACCTCATGAAACCATCAAGTAATTGATTATTTCCTTACTCATCAGATGTGGTTGCTCACAAATTCGGTGGCATAACAATGAGGTAGATAGTGCTTTTGGAAATGAGGAGAGGGCTCTCCATTTATAGGAAAATGGATGCAATGGATGACTGAGATTGAATGCAAGATGGAGGGCTAGGATCTGTCAGGATCGATGAGGTGTCAATGAGGTGGAGGCCAACTAGACTCCAAGTGGATTAGGGTTTGGACCATTCAAAGGGGGCAATATGCTCACACATGTGTGAGAAAACTTTGATGGTGACATGATCAAAGAGGTGTGATAAGCATGGCTTCTCATACATGTGTGAGACAAATTGATTCTCATGCAAGAGGACAAGTGTGCAAGAGGTGTGAGAAGCATGGCTTCTTAGACATGTGTGAGACACCTTAACTCTCATGCAAGAGGACAAGTGTGCAAGAGGTGTGAGAAGGCATGGATTCTCACACATGTGTGAGACACCTTGACTCTCATGCAAGAGGAAAAGTGTGCAAGAGGCATGCAAGACATGAGGGATGAGGAAACTGTGAACATCCCTCACACGTGTGAGGATTCTTCACACATGTGTGAGCACACACTTAGGATTAAAAGGAGATTAGCAAGAATGATTAGGAAAAATAAGCATGATTAAGGAAGTGGGTAGGTTTAGAAAGGTGGGTTAGTTAGAAGTAGTGTGGTTAGGTGAGGGTTAAAGGTAGGAGCCATGTGCTCAAATAGGATTAAATGTAATATTTAATTCCAAGTGGGTTTAGGTAAGGGTTAATTGAGTAAATGAAGTACTTAATTAAAGTGAATGGGTTAGAACTTAAATAAAGTTTAGTTTATTTAAATCAAGGAAATGCTAGGATTTAGATAAACCTTAGTTTATTTAAATCAAGGTAAGGAAAATGTAATTAAATAAATGCAAATTTAATTAATTAAAGGTAGGGGAATTAAATAAATAATAAATATTTATTTAATTGGTTAGGAAATGGATTTTGGACAATTTTAGGTGTCTACATTTTGCCCCTCTTTGATATAGCATTAGTAATGTTATATCAAAGAAAAATAAAATATAGTGGCTGGGAGGATAAGACTAGTAGCATGATGCCTCAGTCATGGGAGGATGAGGAAGGATGATGAGGGGGAAATGGTATGCCCCCTCAAGAGGAAATGCAGGTTAGGAGAACATGGATGTTCTCTTGAAATGGACGGGAGAATGGAAGGGAGTTATGCTGCAATGGTATGAACAACCTAAGTTTGATATTATATTCAACACTATGCACCAAGGTATGAGGAACCAAGATGACAATGTGTCAAATACATGATAAAAAGGGTCTAATACAACTATATGCCTTATGAAACCATGATATGGAAGACCATGATTCCTGGGACAATAGGATTCAAAGAACATGAGAAATGAAAAAAATACTAATGCATACAAGTAACAAGCAATCATGCACAAAAGACCAAAATCAAACCAACATTTTGCCCCTTGTCAAGCTGAAAAACCATTAATGGATTGATTGATGATGATTGATTAAGGATGACAAAGCTAATGATAAGTGTAATGCACATCCAAGGATTGGGAAGGATTCATCCCATGATAATGTTTGAATATGGTCAATGGATTTTCAACTGATTGGGTCAAATTGATGAATTGATTAAGGATTGATGTACAAGATTAGAAGATTAGATTGATTGAATTAGTATTGATTGCATAGTGATATTTTTAAATATTTTTTTGATTATATGGCGGATAGAAGAATGAACATGGATGAGATTGGAAGAATAGATGTTGATAGGATGAAGAATGATGAAAGTAGAATTGATTTGATTGTGAAAGAATTAGAAGAAAGGAAAATGATTAGGTTAGAGGAGAAATGAATTGATGGAATTGAATTGGAAGAAGTAAAAATTGATGGAAAGTGGAATAGAGTAGAACCAATGACAAGGGATAACCAAGGAATGGGAAATGAATGGGAAAGCAACATGAGTTGTTGGATGAAAGGAATGGTGAAAGGGTATGAGAGGCCAAATGATATGGTAGCGGAAAATATGGAGCTAAGGATCATGTTTCGAAGGAGTCCATATACCCCATACCAAGGATAAGAAAATGGAAGCAGATATGGTGGGAAAGGATGCATGGAAATGGAAGAGATGGTATGAAGGCTAGCATATGGAGGAAGAGAAGGCATGTGCTCTTCCAAAGCATGTATGAACATTTTGTTATTGTGCCTTTAATAGTGATCACGAGCATGGGTATGAAAATGGAATGAATAAGGGATATGGGTGGGAGGGTATGAAAAAAAAGGGGTAATAATATGGATAAAATGTGGGATATGAAGTAGATGAAATAATCAAGATCAAGGACATATGAAAGGGGGATGGACGTATGTAGGATAATGTATGGGTAATGAGAATGGGACATGGAAAGTGCATATGGATGGATGAAAGGAAAGTAAAAGTCAAGATGAAAGATGGAAAAAGGATGATAAATAGTAGAGGGAAGGATGGAAGAGATGTAAGGTAGTATAGTTGGAGCTTGCCCCCAGTGTAGAGTGCAAGTGCAAGAGGAAAAGTGAAGGGATGGATAAATGGAATTGGAAGACAATGGATACATGATAGGGAAATGAAGGGAGGACTCAAGCGTCTAGATATATGAATGGGATCCCTTGATATTTCTCTCTCTCTCTCTCTCTCTCTCTCTCTCTCTCTCTCTCTCTCTCTCTTCTCAAGGAATTTTTACTATTTTCTCTAGATGTTGGTAGGATAGTGAAAAGAAGGATGATGGCTTATGATAATATTTGGATTAAGGGGGTGGAATGGGTGGGAGAAAGACATGGTTGATGGATGCTAGGTTGGAAGACTTGTGAATGAATGGATGAAGGGGGTGGAAAGATCATCATTGGCACACACCTTGAAGGGTGATGGAAAGGAGGAAATTGTGGAGGATATGTGAGTGAAAATTTTGATTTTGGGATATAGGGACCCAAAATGGATGAGGGAGATGATGGATTTGGGTATATAAGGACCCAAAATGGATTTGGAAAATGGAAGCTTGGGTGATTTATGAATGAGGGAAGCCTTTGGATTAGCAAGATTGGATGCCATTTTGAATCTTTCTTTGAGATTCATTGCTACATTAAGTAGCTTTGGAATCCACATAATTTTTGCATTTTTGATTTTTAGCCTTTGTGGCTTTCTAATTTTTCTTTGGATCAGATTTTTCTTTTCTTGGACATGTCGTTTAGAGGGGACATGTTGATCCTTGTGATTTTGTGGATTTTTTTCTTCATTCTCTTTTTCTTTGGCATTAAAGTTGCTTCCATTGGCCATGGTATGGATGTATGAAGGTAAATGGGGTGGAGAGCTTAGGGATGGTGAACATTGGAAGGAATTCAAGGAAGTGTGCCTTTGTTGATCTTTACTAAAAGCATGAGGGGATGAAGTGGAAAACATGGATATGGTGGATGGATGTATGTAAGGACCTAAAATAGAAGGAAGGGATGAAGGGTTTGGATTTGGAACATAAGGACCTAGAATGGATGGAAGTGAGGAAGGAACAAGAATATGGATATAAGGTCCTAAAATGGATGGCAGTGAGGAAGGAATAAGCTTGGATTTGGAAGGAGTGGAAGGCATACCAACATCTTGAGACATTATTTATTCAATGGGATACTTATTAGTTTCAACACAAGATGCGAGTCCATGTGCATGGGGTTCATGAATGGATTGGATAGGTGTGATTGGATCATGTAGAGGATTAGGAACATTTAGGGGATTATGAGGGCTAATAGGATCATGAGATGGAGTGGGATAATGAAAGGAAAATGAAGGGGAAATTTGATCTTGTCTTGAAGGAGGATCATCGAGTGAAATGTGTGGATCATGAGATGGAATATGATCATTGAATGGAGTGGAGGGAATGGAACCATGAGATGGGGTGATTTGATCTTGACATGGAGGAATATTAGTTGATGGAGTGGAAGGAGAATCTTCATGAAGTGGAGGATTGATGGATGCTAACTCATGAGATGCGATGGAATCGGTAAGGGGTGTAGTAAATGGAATGTCTTGATCTTGATTAGGAAGGGAATCAAGAGATGGACTAAGAGGGATAAATGGATCTTGAGGGATAAGGGAATGATGGGATGGAGAAATGTTCAGATCTAGAGGAGAAGAGGCATCTATAATGTCATTCTTTGGAGGAAGGTCTTGAGATGGAATTGAGGGTATGAGATGAGTTGATTGGCTTGCTTTATCTTGTTGTTTACACTTAGCTAAGAGTGATGTGAATTACCCCTTATGAGGTGGGGATGAGGTTTTTGGAGGATTAGGATTGTGTGAAGGTGTAACTATGGGAAGAGGATTGCATGGAGGGTTGGGGTTGGATGGGACATGAGGACTAGGATCTTTGAAACATGGAGGAAGAGGACACATGGCATGGAAGATGGCCTCTTTTTGGTGACTTTCTAAGAGATAATTCTTTAATTGTTCCATTTCCATGGCAAGGGCATTTGTATTGGAGGAAGTGTGTGGGCTATGAATAGAAGTGTATGTAGTGTAAGGATAATGAGGTGGATTTCCCTTGTCAAAGGTAGAGGAATAATTAACATGAGGTGGATGAGAGTTGGATATGAAGTGTTGAGGATGGATTTGACATGTAGGTTGAATAGGAGGTAGAACTCCATATTGTATTTGAACATTGTCAACCATTTGATTAAGCAAATTCAAATACATAGATGTTAGAAGAAGAGTGATGAAAGATTTGATGATGGATGGAAAATGAACTCGAGACTAGGAGCAATTTTGGACTTTGACTTGATTCAAATTGGGTCTGACTTGATATTGATTTGATTGAATTTGATTTGATATTGGATTTGATTTGATATGATTAGATAAGGGTTTGATTTGATTTGATAAAAATCCTATGAGATTGTGAACAAGTGAATGTGAGATTTGAATGAAAGTCCAATGGTGATGACAATGCTCCTATGTGCAAGTAGAAGATGTGATGCAAAGTTGAATTAGAAGGAGATGTGAATGAAATTACAAAGATTGATTATGGATGAAGATGTAAATGGATTGACTTAGAAATTGATTAGAAAAGAATAAATTTGACAAGGGATTGGATTAGAAGGATGATGATGTGGAGGATTGAATTAAGAATGCATTATGAGATTGGTGGAGGAAATTGGATCTAGATGATGATGAAGCATGACTAGGATGAAGATTATGGATGAGATTGAATGATTAGGAAGACAAGGAAATGATTTGGATGAATAGAGATGATTAAAACATCAACCAATGATGTGAATGATGAAGACAATAGATGTGTGAGTGTGATGACTTTGATGGAAAGAAGATGTGACATGGAATTGATGTGGACAGATTGACTAAGAGAACCTAAACCAAGACTTGCTTTTGTTATTTTTTATTTTTTTTTTATTTTTTGATTTTTGAACTTTTATGATTTTTTGGATTTTTATGTTTTATGATGTTTTTGGATTTTAGGTTTAAGATGAAAAATCAAACAAGGAAATATGTACAAGGCAAGTGTGTTTCAAACACTCAAGAACGTCAAACACACCAACAATCCTATGAGGCTTCAACTAGGATGTACAATGATCAACTAGAGGGTGTCCTCGATATACGCAAGGTATGTGAGGGCCCAAATCTATAGATGAAAGAAAATATTGCCACACAGCTGGGGGGAGATGGTAATAAAAATATCCTCCTTCACTTCCCGAAGATGTAAAGTTCTTTGGGGCTTAGCCAAGAGTGACAATATTATGCTTCCAAGAGAGGTGTCTTTCGATTCACCTCCCAATTTTTATACTCTGCCAGAACACTGGAGTTGAGATTATCCCAAGGGGTGATGAAATCCCCAAGTAGGCCTCCTAAAAAAAATGAAAAACAAGACCACTTATTTCTTGTGCACCCAAGATCACCCGAAGGCACGAGGGGAGAGAATACGTAAGTGGCCCTGGGGTCTAATAGACACACATTCTTTTCCAATGAAGCTTTAGGTTTTCTATCTACTTTGAAGACACATGTGTTTAAAGCATACAATGTTCTTTCCAACTTGAAATGTTTCCAACGTAAATGAAAATGTGAATTCATCAACAAGAAAGTAAATTGAGCGTGTGCATAAGCAAATTCAACAAAGAAAGAACCAATTTCATTATGCATTCAAGATTGAGTGATTGTTCATTTTAAGCACCAAATTGAAATGTGTATTGCAATTTTCATTAATCCTTAGACATGCAAGATTATGTGATCATTCATTCCAAAACAAAAGTGTTGTTCAATTAACTGTGCATTCAAGATTGAGTTTGAGTGTTAATCATGCATGCAAAGATAAGTGTTTAGTCATGCAAGTTCATTTCCAAAACAAAATTAAAGAAAAAATCTACAAGCAATATGGTTAGTGAGCAGATATCCCTGCAAAAACACAAGTTAGTGTATAGAAAACCATGCAATCAAAGTGTTAACACAAAGTTTGGTCTTTGACAACAAAATCAAGGATCTAAAAAACATCAAAATTGCATGAAACTAACACCATGATGATGAGCTCAGAATCAACTTTTTGATGATATTTTGTTTTTCAAAAATGGAGTTCGTATGCTCAAGTTATGAGCAAAAAACTAAAGGCTGCTCCTTATGGTTTAAAAGGGCATGTGGACTACTGATGCAGTGTTGACATTAGCAACCTATGAGCAAAAATTTGATGGTTAGGTCAAGCAATTTTTTTTTTTTTAATGTTTTTGAAAAAGAAAAAGAAAAGCATTAAGAGTTAATTAAAAAGATAAAAAATTACTTTATTAACAAAAAAGTTGAAAAGCAAAATATGCTTTACAATGTTACTCTAAATATGAAAAAAGAAATTTAAAAAAAAAAAGAAATTTGAAATAGGAAGGAGGTTTTCAAGCCAAGCGGAGGAGGGATGGTGGTGGTGGAGGTTAGCGTTGAGTTTATGGGCGCAGAGCCAAGCAACGCAAATGAGGGGGAGGGGCACCAAGTTGCAGGGCACAAATAGAAGCAGGAGGCAGAGGGGCAATGCTACTTGGATCAGAGGAAGGCACGGGGTTGAGTTTAGGTGGAGGGTTTTGGCCGAGTGTGGGAGGTGCGATGGTGCAACAATAGCAGTGTGTGGTGAAGAAGTGGTGGTGTAGGGTTTTGAGCCTTGGGTGGTGGAGGGCAATGAGGCATAGTTGAGGTGGAGGTGGCATGCGGGCAATAGCTGTGGGGGGAATTTGATCAGTGGTGAAGGAGTTTTGATAGGAATTTGGAGGTAGGGTTGTAGGGGGGATGAGTGAAGAAAGGAGGAGTCACTCGACAATGGAGGGCAAGGGGAGAACAGGTCGAGCGGTCGATGGGATGGCCAACGCAACAGAGGCGAGTAAAAATTGCTGGTGTCACGGTCGATGTGATAGAGATGGGCATAGATTGCTGGAGTGTGGTGGTCATGCGGGGAGGGAGTTGCAGTGATCAAAGGCCACGCGTGGAGACACCGGGCAGTAGCGTAGGGTACGGTGGTAGGGTTTGGCCTACAATGAAGGGCGGAGGAGCTGCGACCAGGCTGTAAGAAGCACCAGGCCACAAGAGTAAGCAAAGGTCGGCCACAGATGAGGAGTAGCTTTTTAGGGAGGAGCGAGCCAGAGAGGTTACAGAGCTGCAACAAAAGTGTTGTAGGTGGTCGGGCAAGGGAGGTAGCTCGGCCGCAGGTAGGAATTATAGGGGGCCACTTGACGATTGCGCCGCTCACGGGAAGTGGTCGTGCCACTCATGGCTAAAAAACTTTTAATAACTTTTAAAAAAAAAAAAAAAATTTAATTTTTTATTATTATTAAAATTTTTAACCTAACTTATAAATATATAAATGATAAAAACCATTTTAATATATTTTAAGCCACCCCCTCCTTTTTAAAAAAAAATAAATACAAATGATTTTAAATGATTTTTGAAAAACAAAAATGCATAAATACAATAAAATAAAATGACCTTCACTTTTTTTTTTCAAACAATTTATATACTAACAAAAAGGGAGTATTTTTTTTCCTAATAATGAAGAGTATATTTAATGCATATGTACCTCTACCACTTGGAAATAAAGCAATAAGAAAACATAGAGTGTTTTATGTCAAAAAACTTCCTTTATGTCCTCCAAATGTGATGACGGGCTTTATGGCTCAATTAGAGGCTCCTCGTGAAACTTGATCTCCAAATGCAAGCCTTCAACCTACAAGCTTGAACACTCACAAAACACTCAAAAAAATATTAAATGGTTAGTTTGAACCCGTGAAGTGGGTCCCACATGCTAAAATGTGTTGCATAAAAATGTAACTAAGGAATAACACTAAACAACTAATGCATCTTCCTACATTATCATGCAAAACCTCAAAATATGAAAGAAGACATGGACATAAACATAACATGAAACAAAAAAAAGTATAAACTATCAAAATACCACTATGCAAACCTCATGCAACCATCAAGTGATTGATGATTTCCTTACTCATGGGATGTGTTTGCTCTTGAATCCGACAGCATAACAATGAGGTAGATAGTGCTTCTGAAAATGAGGAGAGGGCTCTCCATTTATAGGAAAATGGATGCAACGGACAATTGAGATTGAATGCAAGATGGAGGGCTAGGATCTCTCAGGGTCAATAAGGTGTCAATGAGGTGGAGGCCAACTAGACTCCAAGTGGATTAGGGTTTGGACCATTCAAAGGGGGCAATATGCTCACACATGTGTGAGCAACCTTTTATGGTGACATGATCAAAGAGGTGTGAGAAGCATGGCTTCTCACACGTGTGAGCCAACTTGATTCTCATGCAAGAGTACAAGTGTGCAAGAGGTGTGAGAAGCATGGCTTCTCACACATGTGTGCGACACCTTAACTCTCATGCAAGAGGACAAGTGTGCAAGAGGTGTGAGAAGGCATGGCTTCTCACACATGTGTGAGACACCTTGACTCTCATGCAAGAGGAAAAGTGTGCAAGAGGCATGCAAGACATGAGGGATGAGGAAACTGTGAACATCCCTCACACATGTGTGAGGATTCTTCACACATGTGTGAGCACACACTTAGGATTAAAAGGATATTAGCAAGGATAATTAGAAAAAGGAAGCATGATTAAGGAAGTGGGTAGGTTTAGAAAGGTGGGTTAGTTAGGAGTAGTGTGGTTAGGTGAAGGTTAAAGGTAGGAGCCATGTGCTCAAATAGGATTAAATTTAATATTTAATTCTAAGTGGGTTTAGGGAAGGATTAATTAAGTAAATGAAGTACTTAATTAAAGTGAATAGGTTAGAATTTAAATAAACCTTAGTTTATTGAAATCAAGGAAAGGCTAGGATTTAGATAATCCTTAGTTTATTTAAATCAAGGTAAGGGAAATGTAATTAAATAAATGCAAATTTATTTAATTAAATGTAGGGGAATTAAATAAATAATAAATATTTATGTAATTGGTTAGGAAATGAGTTTTGGACAATTTTAGGTGTCTACAACTGCTGCATCCTTACTCTGTATTCCTGATCCTTCATAGCTGCTTGCTGATCAATTTCTTATCTCTTCTAAATATCCCTCCATACATTCTCATATATCTCCATATCTTCACCTTTCATTGATCAGTTTCTCATAAATCTCCCTCTTTGACATAAATGCCAAAGATGTAGCATCTTCAACATGCTAAATATAAGTTTTGCATTTCATGTTTTCTCCCTCTGTCACCATGCTTGTGACTGATCTGGAATTTCTATTCCTGTTGTCATCCTTTGCATCATTCTTCTGATGTTGCAAGGATCTACTCCTGTTGATGCAGGGAAACTTCTTTTTTGCTTTAGACTACTTGAGTCTGGGGCATTACCCCCAACTTGCCTCTAAGATATTCATAAGGATCCTTGGGCAATAGTTTGGTGAAGATATTTGCAATTTGTTCCTTTGTGTGAATGTACTCCATCTTCACTTGTTTGTCTTCCACCAATTCTCTGACATAGTGATACTTGATTGCAATATGCTTGATTTTTGCATGCATTATTGGATTCTTGGATATGTTTATTGCACTTGTATTATCACAATACAATATCACAAGTTTAGTTACCTCTTCTTTCATTCCTTTCAATAGATGTTTAAGTCATACAATGTTTGTGCAATTGACTACTACTTCCACATATTTTGCTTCTTTAGTGGACTAAGATGTGCATGTTTTTTTCTTTTTAGTCCAAGTAACTAGCCTTCTACCTAAGAATAATGATCCTCCACTTGTGCTTTTCCTGTCATCAATGTTGCCTCCCCAATCTGTGTCTATGTATGCATTGAGCTCAAACTTCTCATTCTTTTTTTAGTATAGGCCAAAATCATCAGCTCCTTTGAGATACCTCATTATCTTTTTTACTGTCATGAGATGATTTTCTCTAGGATTAGCAAAGAATATAGCCACTTTTCCAACTACTAATGTTATTTTTGGTCTATTATGTACAACATATTATAGTTTTCCAATCATGGATTTGTACATTGTTTGATTGACTTCAACTGATTCATCATTTTTGGATAGCTTATGTCCTATTTCTATTGGTGTTCTGACAGGTTTAGAGTCTTCCAATCCAAACATCCTAAGTATCTCATTGATGTACTTTGATTGTGTCATGAATATACCATGCTTTAGTTGATGTACTTGCAATCCAACAAAGAACTTTATTTCTCCAAACATAGACATTTCAAACCCATATTTTATTTTATCAGCAAAACTTTTGCAAAGTGCTTCCTTTCCTCCAAAAACTATGTCATCCACAAAGATTTCAGAGACAAAGATATCCTTACCTTCTTCTAATTTGATGTACATGTTTTTGTTATCATCAATTCTTTCAAATCCTATTTGCACTAGATACTTGTGAAGTCTCTCATACCAAGATCTAGGTGTCTTCTTTAATCCATATAGAGCCTTATGCAATTTGCATCCATTAGATCATACAATACATAAATTTTGTAAGTTACTGTCCTAGGTCAAAACAACTTTACAAAAGTGTAAATATGAAGCATAATTGGTTCAATAACATATTTGACACAAGGATTTAATGTGGAAACCTAATTTGGGAAAAACCACCAGTAACATGGTACTAATTCTCACTCTTCTAAAATGATGCACTATAAAAGACCAACCCTATTAAAAATTATAATATACAGTGTTAAATGTGACTTGGTTAAAGGAGTTTTTTGATGTAAATATGTACTTAAGTTTACTTACAGAGTTCAATCACCCTATTAGGAGTGAGCTTTGTTAGATGACTTTAGACCATTTCATTAGAATGTCACCTAGTTAAAAGATTTACAAATGACTGTTAGTTTAATCTTAATCCAAAGGATTTATCCTAGACTGATACAATGATTAGAAAAAAATAGTAAGGCTTGATCAATTACAAATTACAACTCACTTATAGATTAAAGATGTCTATTCCAATCCTTGATTCTACTTGGCATTCACACACTTTAGCTCTAATTGCTTATTCACCCTTCAAGCATTCATACTCTTAAGCCTTCTTTCTTTGCATGTCAATTGTAGTCACTTTTGTTTGGCCACTAAATGAAGCAATACTATATATTCCTTGTCTTTCTTAGGTTCTTGCACATGACAACCTTTTCTTTTGACCAACTATCTCTATAAATAAAGAATCAAGATCTTTTTCTACTTAACCTTAATCATCTATTTTAGGGTTAGGTAGGATACAATGAATCTACCCACTTTTCCATTTGGTTCCACTAGAAAATTCTTCTATAATATTCCTTGAATTTTCCTCAAAATGGTTTACCTTGAAATTTGTGCCACTAGCTCATCATAGTTATCTTCTACATGCTTCACACAATTCAAGAAAACAAAATAGTTAGGTTAGATTTGTCAAATCTTTGATTTAACACTATTTGTTGTCACTCAGTAACTATAATGCTTAATCACTTGGCCAACACTAGTTCACTTAGAAAACACTAAAGTTTACTGATGCTTGACACCAACTAAACTTTACTCAGCATATACTAACAATCTCTCAGCTTGCACTATTTTTCATCTTTGCTTGACATCTCTTGATTTTCACTCAACTTCCACTAATTTCTGCTCAACTTGCATTGACTTCTCAACAAGACTTAGCAAAGACTTTTCTTACTTGATCTTCTTCCAGTGTTAACTTGATTAATCTTTCATTTCAGGCTTTAAGTAGATAAGAAATACACTATAGTATCAATCTCTAACTTTGTCGTAGCATTTCTTTTACATACCAATTAACTCAATCTTTCTCTAGGTTCTATTGTTATCTCCTTTTTTCAAATCCTCTTACCGAATTAACTAAATGATAGATTTTAGACCAAAAAGTAATTTTCTCACCAGCAGGTAGCAAGTTTGACATCATTGATAAAATAATGATTATTCTATTATAGGTTCTTCACTTTAAAATAATCTTATATCAAACTTGTTTTCTTGTATTCACCCAAATAGTATATTGAATCAATCTTCCATCATGTATACCATGTCTATCATATTGCCAAGGGCTACCCAAAAAAAATGACAACAATCCATAGGCATAACATCACACAAAACTTCATCAAGGTAATTCCCAATCTTGAACTTCACAACATATTGTTCACTTACCAATATATTATGCTCATCCCTGATCCATGATGATAGGGTTTAGGATGCTTTATCCTTAGAAACTGCAACTTTGTAACCATTTCTTTTGATGCCAAATTTGTTGAACTTCCATTGTTAATGATCACTTTGCAGCATTTTCTAGCCATCTTGTATCTCGTCTTGAAAATATTTCTCCTTAGAAAAAGTTCCTTATCAATTCCCTTATTACAAAAAGTTCTTCTCGCCATTAGATTTTTTCCAACCTCAGGTCCACTTGGTGAACCCTCAAGGTCTCCTTGAATTATGACATTTATGTTACCTTGTTCATTCTCACCATAGTATCTACACTCAAATGATATATGCCCTTCTTTACCACATCCAAAGAAATTACCACAAAAACCACGTCCAAAATAAGAATTACCTCTTCCATGGTAAGAACTAGTACCTCCTTAGTAAGAACATCTACCACCTTTCCATTTGGTCTTTCCTTTTTCATCACTTTTCCATTTGGATTTTCCCTTGTCTTGCATAGGATTGTTAGATCTGTCACCTTCTCAATAAGATCTACCTCTACCTCTCTAGAATATTCCACCTCTACATCTTTGTCTTTGGTCATGCTTCTTTTTCAAGATCTCCTCAGCTATCAAGGCATATTGGCATGCTTCTTCCACACTTTCCAATTTCACAAAGCTTATTTCATTTTAATTCTAGATCTCAATGCATTTAGATACCTTACAACTTTCTCAATTTCATCATCGACATGTCCACATCTGATGTTAAATCTATAGAATTCCTTTGTATACTCCTTCACACTCATGTCCTTTTGTCTTGAATTTTGCATCTTTCTCAACAAGATAACTTGGTAATCAAAAGAAATAAACTTCTTCATTTTGTTCACCATTTTCAGCCAAGTCTTGATCTTCCTCTTTTCTCTCCTTTGTCTATCAGTTTGCAAATGTTCCCTCAATAGTGAGGCATGACCCTTCAAACCAATGCCTAAAATTTTCACCTTTCTATAATTAGGAGTAATTTCAAACTCAAATAACTTCTCCATATCAAAGATCTAATTCAACACAAGATTGGTGTCCAATTTTCCACCATAAGAAATAACTTCTAGAGAAGGCCTTGAATGTTCCCTAGAAAAACACTCTCAACAATCCTTCCTCATCTTGATCTTCTTTAGATTCTAGATTAGGTTCTAGTGCTATTGTTTCATCATCATTTACATCATCAAGATGTGGTCCTCTCCTCTAGGTTGTCTCCACAATATCTAATTTGGCTACAATTTGTCTCAACATGTCAGTAATAGTAGTGTCGACATTTTCTCTACCTCAAACCATCTTTACAAATAGGTTCTTACAAGATCATAACCCTCTACAAGTTATAGGTCAAATCTATAGATCTACCACCCTACAACCAAATTAACTTAGGGTTCTACATGATCAAATCTTGACAAGGATGAATCTCAAGCTCTAATACCACCTGATGCAAGGAGTGAATGAATAGCTAAGGCCAAAGGCACACATGACTATCCAAACACCTTTTTGAGTAAACATAACATTAAAAAAATACATATAACAACACCAAGGGGAGGGGAAGTGGGAGAGAGAGAGAGAGAGAGAGAGAGAGAGAGAGAGAGAGAGAGAGAGAGAGAGAGAGAGAGAGAGAGAGTAAAACACCTTTATTGATTCATCAAGTTATTATTATACATGTGCAGGTAGAAGGCCTTCTAGGTTATAGACAAATACAAAATATAACTCCAAGATCTACGACTTAGCTTTAAATTTAAAATTCTAGAAACATCTGCTCTAAACTCTCTAAGTCCTATCACTAAAATAAACCAAATACCTCTACTTATACTTTCCAAATCAGCCTATAAAATATTCTAAAACATTACATAATAGAAAGGTCGACCTCAAAATGATTGACAGTCATCCCAAGATAAGATCTCATCCTTAAATTCACAATCCAAGTTAAATACATAAGTAATCTCAAACTAAGAATCAATCATAAATAAAATTGATCAAAGAAGGGCCCAAGCATCAACAAATATTGGGTTCACCCAACACATGAAGGAATACTTGGTCAACACTAGACAACTTGGTTAACATTGCTAGTTAACATTAACACTATGTGTACTTGGTTAACACTGCAAGTATATGGTTAACATTGTGGGTACTCAGTTAACATTGAGGGTACTTAGTTAACACTATGTGTACTTAGTTAACACAATATAGTACTTAGTTAATACTATGTGTACTTGGTTAATACTATAGGTACTTGGTTAACACTGCATGTACTTAGTTAACACTATGTGTACATAGTTAACATTGTGGGTACTTTGCTAAAACTATTGATTAATACTAAAAACTTGGTGATAACTACTAGAATGAACAAAAGAGAAGGATTACAAGATAGACCAGGATTCTCCTGCATTAATCTAGTAGGGAAGGAACCAAAACTAGTCACATAGATGGACCTTTCTCTTGAAGAAGAAGACCAATTCAACCTTCTCAACAACATGTTTGTGGCTACATGGGATCTTAGAAAAAAACTATGTGAGTTATCTAACTGAATTCCATGAGCTTGAGCTAGAAGAATACAAGGTCAAGATTGAGAAAATAATGGCAAAGCAAGGAGAAAATCTAGGTAATCATGCTTACCTAAATGACATGTTGGACATGTTCTATGGCCTTCTTCCTTGATGATTATAGAATCTCTCTCTCTTTTAACTGTAAATATTTTGTGAATGGTTTTAGTTAGTTTTAGTTAAGAATTTTTGAAGGGTCTAAAGCTTTTGTTGCACCTCTTCATTTCTTATAAGAAGAGGTATTGAGATCTCAAGATGATATATAGAATACTATAACAAAATAATATATGTACATAATAGGACATAGTGTAGAATGTACAATACATGCATATTTTGAGTAGATATTGTAACTAGTCATAGTTCAATTATACAGCTTTTCAAATTAATTAAATACTCTATTTCTCTTCCAAAATTGTGCAAAATAATATTTATTGGTTTTTAGTAGATTGTCCTCTTGGATTTATATTGCCATTGATATATTAAAATTTGATACAATCTCTTGATAGTCAAAAATCACAAAAAATTCACTTTTATGTTCAATTGGTCTTCCAAGTTTGAAGTTAAAAATGATTGAACTAGGGTTTTGTGTTAAAGCTCTTTGACTAGTGATTAATTAGTATGCACATGTTTGTTGGAAATATAGATGGAGTAACTAAGGGGGGGTGAATTAGTTACCACAAAAATCAAATCCATAGATCCCTTAGATGTCTTAAATAACTAATTACTACTATCACTCGGTAGCCACACAAATAATGTTGTAACTTGGTAGATTAACTTACTACTGATCTTTAAGCATTCACAATTATTAACATGCATGCAAAAGGAAATAACATGAACACAAGAGACACCAGATTTAATGTGGAAACTCAATATAGGAAAAACCACCAAGTAACTAGCTACCAATTTTCACTCTTCTAAATTGAGCCCTATTAGGAGCCAACCCTGTTAAAGGTTACAAAACACACTGTTAGGTGTCACCTTGTTAAAGGATTTAATCACTATACTAGGAGTGGTCTTGCTAGAGGATTTTAGAACAATTCAATAGAACTATCCACCTTGTTAGAGGATTTACAAAAGGTTGTTAAACCAACTCTGTTAAGAGATTTAGGAATTACTACTACAATGGTGAGAAAGTAACAATAAGTGACCTGAATGAGATGCAACTAAACTTTGCTATTATAGATCTTTGTTCTACTTAATTTGATCCTCACTGATCAGATACAACTCTGCTACCCCTCAAGGATATCTGATCCTTCTTCAAAATTCACTCATACCTTCCTTTTCACACAATCAACTCACTTGCATACTTGCTCATTCATTCATACATTTGGATTCACTACTTGACCTTTTATTTATACATTACAAATTGTCAAGTCAACTCATTTGCAAGTAATATTTACCAATAAAAAATACATCAGTCAGCTATAAACATTACATGAAACGATTAAACTTTATTTCCCAAAGCAATGAAATCCTTCATTGGCTAACCCTACTTGGTAAACATTGCTCCAAAAATGATTTCTAGTGCTAACCAAGCGAAGCTCGGTAAACACTGCAAACTCTGCAAAATCCTTTGGAGAGTGAGTGAACTTGGTGAGAGCTGATTTTCCTTCACTGACCTTGTGATCTTGGTAGAAAATAATTTTTGTCACAAAATCCTTTAGCACTCGAGTGAGCTTAGTAGAAACTGTTTTCTACCATAGAAGCCTTCAGCGCTCGAGTGAGCTTGGTAGAGACTATCTCCACAGTGTAACTTCTAGAAATGCTTGGTAGACTTTGTAATTCACTTTGCTAACTATCTGAACTTAGTAGACTCTATCTAATAACTAATATGACATTTTTGTAACATCAAAGACAATATACAATTGAACAATTGTATCCAACAATCTTGCTCTTTGGCATTGATGGAAACACAACATGTCATAGAAAAATGAAATTTGAGAACAAGTAGTTTTCTAATAGAATGTTTCTCCCTCTTACATTTCATTCCATAAACTTCTCAAATACAATAATCTCCCTTTATGAATGAATTACATAGCTTCTTTTCAAGCATCAAACTTCTTCAAACAAATTAAAATTTCATAAATATATGATAGTATACATACTCTCCCTCTTTGACAACACATACCAAAGAAAACACAAACCAAATGAATAGCAATGTACCTTATGTACTAATTCATATGCAATATTCTCATGACTATATTGCATTAACTGAAAGTTCTTCAACTTGGTACCTATTGATGCATCACTAAAACTTCATTTTAGTGAGTTTTAGATAGGGGAATGATCCCTAACTGACCTCTTAGATACAAGAATGCATCCTTAATAAAGGCTTGGTGAATATGCCAGCAATTTGTTCTTTTATATGGACATATTCCAATCTAATCTCCTTATCTTACACCAATTCTTTGACAAAGTGATACTTTATTACAATGTGCTTGGTTTTTGAGTACATCACTAGATTTTTACATATGTTAATTGCACTTGTATTGTCACAAAACATAACAATAGGTTCTTTGATTTCCACCTTCATGCCTTCCAATAATCATTTAAACCAAACAATATTAGAATATTTTTATTGCTGCTGCAACATACTCTGCTTCAGTTGTAAATTGGGATGTGCAATTTTACTTTTTACTTGTCCAAGAAACCAACCTCTTTCCAAGAAAGAACACTCCACTTGTACTCTTTTTGTCATCAATATTTCCTGCCCAATCTGCATTAGTAAACATTTTCAAATCCAAATTACCTCCAAATTTGTACCATAATCCATAATCTTCAATGCCTTTCAAATATCTCATGATCCTTTTGATTGCCATCATGTGATTTTCTCTTGGTTTTGCTAAAAATCTTGCTACAATACCAATTGCAAGAGCAATATTTGGCCTTGTATATACTACATACTACAACTTTCCAATCATAGATCTATACAATGTTTGATCTATCTCCTTTGATTCATCATCCTTGGTAAGTTTTAGTCTAATACGCATAGGAGTTCCAACTAGTTTACAGTCTTCCATACCAAACTTTTTCAGTATCTCCTTGATGTATTTAGATTGAGTGATGTAGATACCATTCTTACTCTACTGAATTTGAAGACCAACAAAGATTTGATCTCACCAAATATTGACATCTCAAATTCCTTGTTCATTTGCTCTAAAAATTCTTTGCAAAGATCATCATTTCCTATAAAAAAGTATCATCCACAAATATTTCTACCAAAAAAATCTTATTATTTGGTCCTTTGATATATAAACTACCATTATCATTAGTTCTCTAAAAACCAATTTGAATAAGATAGTTATGCAATCTTTCATACCATGCTCTAGGGGCTTGCTTCAGACCATACAATACTTTGTGTAATTTGCATACCATGTCCTTCTTGTCTGGATCAACAAAACCTTCAAGCTTCTCAATGTAAATTTCTTCATCCAGTATACCATTGAGAAATTCTAACTTAAGATCCATTTGATAAACCTTAAATCCTTTGTATGCAACATATGTAAGTAGGGTCTTGACACCTTCCAATCTTGCAATAAGAGCAAAAGTCTCTCCATCATCTATTCCTTGTTCTTGAGAGTATCCTTTGCATATCAGTCTAGCTTTATTCTTTGATACCTTACCATCTTCATTCAACTTATTTCTAAAAACCCACTTAGTTCCAATCACATTTTTATCTTTAGGCCTAAGTACAAGAGTCCATGTTTTATTTTTCTCTATTTTCTCTATCTCTTCATTCATAGCCTCAATCCAACTTTAATTTTCTAATATTTTTTTGACACTTCTAGGTTCAAAATCAGCAAGTAAACAAGTACCTTTCAATTTACTTCTTGATATAGTACCTTTAGATTTGTCTCCAATGATCTGATCTAGTGCATGATGTCTCTTGACATACTTGGCTAACATAGGTTCCTTGCCTTTTGAATGAATTGTACTATCATCCTCTTCCATTTCAACTTCAAGTTTTGGCTATTTTTTCTACTTCTTGGGTCCTTCAAACTCTACAGGCATTAGCTTAGTAGCATCAGAATATGACTTGGGTTCTTGTAGCTCGGTTTGAACTTCCTACAACTTGGTTACTAAAGACTTGAGAGTAGAAGATTCTTGATTGAAAGGTGTATCTGGTACTATATGAGGTTCAATGAAAACAAATATCCTACAGTCTTCTGGTTCCTTTTTGCTTTCTTCTTTAGTCCTTTCTGGTAACTTGTCAACTTTCACATGTGCACTTTTGATGACTTTGTAAGTATGAAAATTCAAACATCTATATGCTTTACTCTTGCAAAAATATCCCAAAAATATTCCTTCATCACCTTTCACATCAAATTTTCCTTTTCTAGATTCTTTCAAAATATAACATTTTCTTCCAGATACTTTTAGATAACTTGCATTAGGTTTATAGCCATACCATAACTCATAGGGGGTTTTGAATGAGTCATTCTTCAACTGTACTTACTTCAAGGTGTTGAGATGATGGGTGTTGCACACATTGCATAATATTGTTATTTTATTATTTTATTTTATTATGTAATGTTGTGCCTAGATGGACGTGCAACATGTAAAAATTCCCATAAAATATTCTTGATGATTTGTATTGTAACATTGTGAAAATATTTCATGTAATTATTTAATATTGGGGAAAAGAATTAAATGCCCAATATTAAATGTGGGGTCAGTGGGTTAGGTAGCACATAGTTTTAGCACATGGTTTATGTAATACCACTTAGTGGTTTTGTGGGACTTGCTACTATATAAGAAGCCACAAGGGTAGTTGTAGAGTGTAAGAGAGTGACAAGGAGAAGACAAAAGGCAAGAGTCGAGCGGGACAAGGCTTGACAGGTTAGCCAAGGGAGCATTTGTGAAGGTTGAAAGCATGGCATGGGATGTGTGGATTCATGCTTGTTCACATAGTTTGCTCAGTTATGGCTATGGCCATGAAGGCTTCCATGGTTGTATGGAAATGGTATTTTTGCTAAATAATACATAATGATGGATGCTTTTGGAGGCTGGGGTTTTCCCTCAATGAGGGTTTCCCAGGGTATATCTTGTGTCACAATTTTTGTGGGTATGTTGTCTATTCTCTTGCATGTGGATTTTAATTCCGTGTTTATTTCAGATCTATTATGGGTTATGTGGAAACGGTTATATTCTTTATTGCCAAGTTTCCTTACAAGTGGTATCAGAGCATCTCCCACTTGTTGTATACATTGCATAGGGCCAATCTGTAGCCACATAAATGAACAAGGGAACAATCCCTCCCAGCACATCCACCATCATAGATAAAAATACACCAAGTGCTCCATCCTGGTACCCACAACAAAATCAAAGTATCCAGCATCTCAAACATGAATGATCTCACCTCCTATTATGCCACTACCACTGGACATACATAGAAGCCATCCAAAGAGAAAACCACCCAACCTGTCGCATTAGAAGATCATAAAATCCTGTACCAACTAAAATTCCAAGCACAAAAAAAAACTTGATCCAAAGGTAATCACATGTATCTGTAGTTGTCAAAATATCCATAGCTGAAATAGCACCCACAGCAAAGTGCCAAACCCATCCAACTATCCATACCTCAAAGGTATAACAAGTGAATCTCATATCACTAACATATCCAATCTATAAATTGCAATCACAAGCCTCAAGAGCAATACCTGCCACATATACATCAAGAAGCTCCCACTGCAAAACATAATGTCAAATCTATAACCAATCCACTCAACACATCTCAAAGAAGTGAATCCATGTAGTATCAAGGACATCCACAACACGTAAACTGATATCCTGCAAGAACAATTCTCATAACAAGTCTTTAATAGTCTCCAAGTTCTCCACAACCAACAAAGGAAAGAGATAAAGAAATAACCATGTCATCTCTCACATGACATACATGAGCACAAACTAGTGATCACAATCTCCAACCAATCTCAAATCCAATGTAGTCAAAACTGAACATCCAGGAAGATAACCAAGACCAGAGAAACCATGCAAATCATAACATGTATCATGTCCTTCTACACACACCTCTAGATGTAAACTATGCAAGTATGATCTCCTCCATAAAACCCCAACAAGAAGCCTCAACAACACCCAAATCATACCATATAACTAATCATGGATGTAAGCCTCTCACAAGAAGATCAAACTCATAAACCCATTCCTAAACCAAGGAATAACCATTCCTAATCCAAGGAAAATGCCCAATATAAAACCATCTCCCAAACTCAACCAACATAACAACATATGCACATGGAGATAACCAATGCTTAACCATCTCTCAAATGAACCCTCTAGAACTAACTCATGTACCATAGCTCAAGATCCATATCCATGAAAGACAAGCAAAAATATAATGCAACTAAGAGAAATAATGGGCTATACCTCTCAAGTAGCAAACCACTGAGTAGACCAAGAGTGGGGAATGAGAATGCTCATCAAGATACCCAAGTCTCCAACCAAGACTCATCTAAGAACAATCTCCTGTCAAGTCCATATCAGGTGATTGCCCCTCGGACTTCCTGCTGAAACCATCAACCGTCCCAACAAATACTTCTCTAATCCAAGAGAAATCAGCATCACCACCGTCTCTAAGTATCCATGAGCACCTGTAACCAATCAATCCATGCTAACTCCAAATGCAACATAGCAATATCATGAAGTATCCAGCTTATGATCAGTGTACTCAATACCAAGAAACTAAACCAAGATCAATGTCCAAGTTCCAACCATGGCCTCAGGAACATAAACATGATAACATGATCTAACCATCTCAACTAAAGAGATAACATGCTCCATATGAACACACCATAACATGTCACAACTCTAAACGCGTATCAAGAGTATACCATGACATAATAGTGAAACCATCCTCATACCAAGGATAACATGCCAAATAAAAGCATAAACCACACCTTTACCAAGAACCCTATGAGTCCTCAAGATGCAACCATCTCCACACACCATGAAGAAAACCATCTCCACATACCAAGAAGAACCATCTCCATACACCATGAAGATAACCAAAAACTCTATGAGTCCTCAAGATCTAACCATCTTCATACACCATGAAGATAACAAGTGCACCATGCAAATGTCAAAGATGCTTCTGCAGTAAGAGGATCTAAGACAAACCTCCAACATCTACAAACACTCAATAAATATATCAATGCCAACAAAACTCCCACTCAACCGTGGTACCAATTCACCTATGGCATCATAAAATCCATCCTCTCCAAACCAAGAAGATATAAACCAAACCAGGAACTAATTCTGCACTATCACCCCATCACTGTCACAAGCTCCCACTAAACCGTGTATCCAAGCTATCCATGACATCATGATGAAAACCCATCCTCTAACCATGAGAATCAACCAAGGCATCAAACCATCAAAGAACTCAAAGTGTACATCATGAGCTCCTCAAAAAAAACTAAATAATCATGATCCTCAACCAAGAAGATATACCACCATAACCAAATCAGAAATCCAAGCTAAAGAACATCAAGGATGTACCTATATATCCAATCATGTCATGCCAAAATCTATGACACCATGATCACATCCGTGAACCGAGCATCAGGCTCTCAATATGTCCAACCTGTCAGCATAAAATAGTCAACCACAATCCTCCACCATGAATGTCCTTGGTAACAACATCTCATCCCTTCTACATGAAGAAAATAGTAAATCATGTGACTTAGGGCATAGACAACCCAAATCCAAGCCACCAATCTGAATATGCATCAATAATGAAAGATCAATGGGCAAAGACAACCCATAACCAAGCTATAAATGCAACCTGTAAGTATAGACTGCTTACAACACTGCACAACTTGTAGACCCAACAAGTCATCATGCATATTCAAACCAAATATTGATAACCATATCATCATGAGACCAATCTGAAATATGAACTGAGTATACAATGACATCAAATCTTAAATTTCCAATGCCATAAACACACAATGTTACCATAGTCAAAATATATCTATAAATTGTTTAGATCAATATATCAACAAATAAATCATGCCAAACCTACACCAAATCTAAAGCAATGTGTAGAGCTCTTCAAGAGCTTGCCGTTGACTACTCGAAGTCCAAAATCCGACTCTGTATGCCCAAGTTATGCCCTAATCTGTGCTCAAAATAAATAACATCTGACTTTAGGGCTTTGAAAACCTAAGAAAATTTTAAAATCATAGAACCAAACCTATGCCATCTTGTAGTGCTCTAAATTAGCTTTCCAACGCCTATAAGTGTATATGAGCAATGTTAGTATGCTAATAGAAACCAAATTTAAATAAAGCTTCTACAAACTAAACAAAATTCATAAACTTCAAGATAGACTAAGATGAGCTCTCAATTGAAAATATGAACCACTAATGGGATCTCTCAATAAGAAGCTCTCTTGTTGAGTAGATTTATCTAAATGGATAGGATGTATGCTCAATATGCTTCCAAAGGCTTCAATAGATGATTGTGGATTTTTGGTGTGGATAGATGGCTTTAGTATGGATTTGGCTCTCAAAATAGCATTATAACTTTACTTCATGGATTGTGTTATTTTGTAAAGGGGAAGGATCCAATTTATAGGCAAGAGGCTTGAGGGATTGAGGGCTAAGATGCAAGGATGGGAAAAAGCTTATGGAAGGCTCAGATTGCATGAGAGGAGAGCACATGGATTGTGCTTCCTTATAGCCAATCAAGGAGTGACACATGTCACATGGTGAGAGGATGGAGGAAAGGGCAAGGATGAGTCAACAAAGGAGGCTCAAGAGATAAAATCTTCATAAAGACCCTCATAATGACTTGTAAGAGCAATAAAAGGGCTTGTAAGAGTCATTTATGACCTAGTGGACTTCATAAAGTTTTATGGTTGAGATATTTTGAGGGTGATGAGAGCAAATTCGACTTGGACTTGATTAGGAAGGTTTTAAGCTTGCTTAGGCTTGTGCAAATGTTTAGAGGATGGATTAGGATGGTTTAGGATTAGCTTAGGGATAGGCAAGTGGATGGCATTTAATGAGGGTGGGTGAAGGAGGAGATATTTGTTAACTTTGGCTTGGGTTAGTAAGTCTTTAACCCATGTTTAGGGAATGTGACAAGGTTAGGAGGGGATTAGGATTAGGTTTAAAGACATCTTCTAGAAGAGTCTAGATTTTGGAGGAGGATAAAGACTTTCTAGAATAGTCTAGAATTTCCTAGGATGAGGATGGAGACTTTCTAGAATAGTCTAGAACTTCTTAGGATGAGGATAAATTAGATTTTTAGGAAATAAATAAAGTTTTATTTATTTCAAGGGTTTGGGTTGAGGAGATATTTATTAAAACTTTTTTAATAAACATGAGGATTAATATTTAATTTTAATTAAATATTTTGAGTTGGGATTAGGAGTAGGAAATGATGGGATTAGCCTTTAATTAAAATTAAAGAAGGATTATAAGATTTTGGAAGAGGTTATTGGTCATAAGGAAATTGGCCAACTTTTGGGAAAAAAATAAATTTTTTATTTATTTTAGGATTTTTGGTCAATTTATTAATTAAATAATTAATAAATAAGGAAATAATGTTTAAATAAGATTTAAACATTTTTGGGAGGGATTCCTTAATTAAATATTTTTAATTAAGATAAAAGGATTTAATGGCATAAAAATTAATTAATTAATTAATTAAATAATTAATTAATTAATAAATGATGATGTCATCGGGAATTTTTCAGAAAATAAAAATACTTTATTTTCTAAAGAATTTTTAGGTGTCTACATTTTGCCCCTCTTTGATGTGATGCCGCAAGTGGCATGACATCAAAGATAAGAAAATAAGATGCCCAAGGCTAGAGCAGAAGAGGAGAGAATGGACTACGAGTTGCCCCCTCAAGAAGGCGGCGGGGAGAGAAAGCGAGGCTCGATGGCTTCTTGAAAAGTATAATAATCTCGGATGAACAAGGAAACTCAGATTGGACAGAGAAGGGGTTGAATTAGCTCAAACTCTCACTATGGGAGAATGATAAAGGAGAATCAGATGCACAAGAGGAAGCAAACTTAAGACTTTAGGGAAGGTGGAGGATGAAGGAGCAGAGCGCTATAAAAAGGAATCCAGGATAGGGAGATGGATGAGGGGATTATAAGGATGATGCAACAGGATTTCAAAGAGTTAGATTGGCGGAAGATGGGTTTCGGAGATCCATAGGACTAGGATTGTGGATCTCGAAAGATGAGGCTTGGTGGGTTGATTTGGATTGGTGGATCCCTAAGACTAGGATTGTGGATCCCTAAAGCTAAGAGTGATGATTGATTCAAAGAGATACTGATGCATCAGTTGGGGTAGGAGAGACGGATGCTGAATATGGATGGGGGATAATGGAGATGAAGGAAAACCATTGAAGCTTTTTGAGCGGGGGGATACTTCAAAGAGAAGTACCACCATGTAGTTGAGCACTAGATTTGCTATAGGACTATTGGTTAATTGCCAAGGTTACCAAGAACATCAAGGCCTTTTCACCAACCATCCAAAGGACTGACAAACTAACTCAAAAAAAACACACAAGGATTGCCCCAGCATCATACATGAATCCTAGAGGAAGCAGCGTGGAAACGACACTGGAGAACCCACAAGCAGAAAAGAAAAACAAACGAAAGACCTGATCAAGACCTTACGCTCTAATTGCCCAATTCGTAGCATACCATGATATGGAAGATTGTGGCAACCTTGAGGAGGGAACAAGGAGATTGCTTGGAAAAGATACTTCAAGACCCAAAAGGGAAGATCCCAAATCAAAAGAAAATGAAAATCCAAAAGAGAGCCGTTTGCCAACGAGATGGGTAGGACAAGGCACTAACGGACCAAGATCAGACATGAGGAAAGCTATATCCTGCAAGGACCTATTGGAGAGCACCGAAGCTGGTGGATTTGGATGAGTGATGCATTTGGCAAGCTGAACTAAGAAAGATAACACTTTGGTGACAGGAAATCTAGCTAAAGGATGCGTTGGAATAGCTAACCAAGATGTGTGATGGGTGCAAGATGCTGATCAAGGACGAACTGACATGAACGCTGGATAGATACAATGGTACTAAGTTAAAGAGGATGTACAAGCTGATGGACCAAGATATGTTAAAAATGTACAAGTTTGTTCATGTTTTGGTTTTTGTGAGATGGAAATGTTTGTGAAGGATGGGATGTCTATAATAGGTGATAGGTGGATAGGTAGATGGTTTGTGAAAAGCTTAAGGAAAATGGAATTCTTTGGGTGCATGTGATAGGATACAAGCTAGGATACAAGATTATCTACAATTTGGAGTATGGTACAAGCTTTGGACAAGATTTGGATATACAAGGTATGGTACAAGATTTACAAGGTATAATACAAGCTTTGGTACAAGATTTACAAGTTGTACAGGAGGTATTTACAAGCTTCATCAGATTTTGGATATTTGGTTGGAACACCAAGGGAACAAGCAAGTGTGTCTTATGGGATGGTGGGTAAATGGATGAGGGATAGGATAGTGATAGATAATGGATTAGTTTTTAGTACACAAGGTGCCTGAATTACCAGGTTTTCACCAAGGTACCTATCCAAGGTGCTTGAATTGCCAAGTTTTCACCATTGGACGCTTATTTCTCTTTACTATTTTTTTTCTTTTGTATTTTTCAAAAGCCTGGTATACCAAGGATATTCAAGCATAGAACTTCTTGAGATGAATGATGTTAGTAGGATCATTCAAGAGTTCTCCTTTTGGTGTAGATAGCTGATAAGCTCCAGAGCCAAAGGAAGCAGTGACAACATAAGGACCAAGCCATGTAGGTTCAAACTTGCCTTTCTTTTCTCGATCTACTTGGACTTTCATGTTTTCTTTAAGGACCATGTCACCTGGCTGAAAGTGTCGTGGAAGCACCTTCTTGTTGAAATTCCTTTTGAGACGAGTTTGATAGACTGTGAGATGATCATAGGCTTGTTGTCACTTCTCGTCTAAGAGATCTAGCTGGGTGAGCCAAGCTACTTTATATTCTTCATCTGATATTTGCCCTTGCAAAGATATGCGCAAGGAGGGAAGTTCAACCTCTATAGGTAGTACTGCTTCGGCACCATAGACTAGGGAGTATGGAGTTGTGCCTGTGGATGTACGGAAGGAAGTTTGATAGGCCCATAGGGCTGGATTTATTTGTAGGTGCCAATCACGGCCAGAATCATTGACAACTTTCTTTAGAATTTTGAGGAGGGTTTTGTTAGTTGCCTCTGCCTGGCCATTACCTTGTGGGAAATATGGGCTAGAAAAGAGGTGATGGATGCGGAGGGAAGTGCATAATTCTTCCATGTTGAGATTTTCAAAGTTACCTCCGTGGTCAGTGAAGATGGTGGATGGGATGCCGAAGCGGCAAACAATGTGGTACAAGATGAACTTGGAGACCTGAACTCCTGTAGCTGAGACTAGGGGGACTGCTTCCACCCATTTAGTGAAATAGTCTGTAGCTGTTATTATCCATTTATGTCCATCAGATGAGAGGGGTGTGATAGTTCCAACTAGATCAAGGCCCCAACAAGCGAAAGGCCAAGGTGGTGCAATAGGTTGTAGATCCTGTGCTGGAGCGTGCACAAGATTTGCATGTTGCTGACATGGGAGACACTTTCTGACAAAGTCACAGGAGTCTTCTTCAATGGTAGGCCAATAGTAGCCTGCTCTAAGGATTTGTCACGCTAGGACAATACCACTCGTGTGGGCACCGCAAAGTCCAGAGTGTACTTCCTTTAACACCATTGCGGCCTCATTTTGGTCTAAACATCGAGAGAGAGTATCGTGATAACCCCGATGATATAGGGTATTGGCTATGATAACATAGCGGGATGATTTTCGGATGAGGTTCTGACATTGGGTACGTGTGAGGTGAGGGGATATGATACCATCATTAAGGTAAGCGTGAATCTCATGGTACCAAGGGGATTGGGAACCAACCAAGATACAAACACGGTTTGAATCCTCATTCGCATAGGCGGGTGTGAGGAGCTGCTCCACTAAAAACTCATACTGTGTAGCTAATTGGGGAATTTCCAAGAGTGAGCCTATAGTGGCCATAGCATCTGCTGCTTTGTTCTATATTCGAGGCACTTGTGTAAACTGAAGCTTTGTAAAATGTTGGGTTAGCTGATCAACTAGCTCTTTGTAGGGTAATAGCTTTTCATCTTTGGTTTGATATTCATTTAGGGCTTGCTTGATGATGAGCTGAGAATCGCCAAAGATTTGTAGCTCAACAATGTTCCATTCTATAGCTATCTTTAATCCTGCTATGAGGGCCTCATATTCAGCTATATTGTTGGTGCTAGGGAATTGTAGCTTGAAGGCTTTTGGAATGTAATCTCCTTGAGGTGTGACCAACAATATTCCTGCCCCTGATCCATGAGATGTGTATGAGCCATCAAAATAAAGTTTCCATGGGGGTTGTTCTTCAATTAGACAGATATGCTCATCTGGAAATTCTGTGATCAACGGATAAGCATCTATTAGAGGTGCATCAGCTAGGTGATCTGCTATAGCTTGCCCTTTGATTGCCTTTCTATCCACATACTGGATGTCAAATTCACTAAGGAGCATAACCCATTTGGCCAAACGGCCTGTAAGTGCTGTTCTAGAGAGCATATACTTGAGAGGGTCAATCTTGGAGACTAGTTGGATGGTATGACTTAGCATGTAATGGCGAAGCTTTTGAGTTGAGAAGAGAACTGCCAAACAAGCTTTTTCCATAGGAGTGTAATTGAGTTCATAACCAACTAGGGTTCTACTGATGTAGTAGATGGCTCTTTCTCTTTTGTAGTCATCAAGCTGTGCTAGAAGTGCCCCTAGAGCAGTAGGTGTTGCTGATATGTACAAAATTAGGGGACGACCAGGAATTGGTGGAACCAAGATAGGGGGATTGATGAGATACTGCTTGAGATGGTCAAAGTTGCACTGACATAAAGGATCCCACTTGAAGTTCTCATCCTTCTTTAGTAAATGTGAAAATGGTGTACACTTATCTGCAAGCTGGGAGATGAAGCACCGAATAGATTGGAGCTTTCCTTGAAGAGAGTGAAGTTGTCGTAGTGTCTGGGGAGGAGGCATGTCTAAGATAGCCTTGACCTTCTTGGGGTCGATCTCTATACCTCGTTTAGAAACTATGAAGCCTAGAAGCTTGCCAGATGTGACCCCAAAGACACATTTCTTAGGATTCAGCATGAGATGATATTTGGCTAACCTATCAAAGACTTTCTCCAAGTCAGCAAGATGATCCATGAAGGTATGAGACTTGACCAAGATATCATCCACATAATCCTCCAAAATGCTATGGATGAGATCATGAAAAATGGCTGTCATAGCTCTTTGATAGGTAGCCCCAGCATTCTTTAGGCCAAAAGGCATCATGTTGTAGCAAAAGGTTCCCCAAGGGGTAGTGAATGCTATCTTATGCTGATCCTCTTCTGCAATCTTGATTTGATTATACCCAGAAAATCCATCCATGAGGGACAAAATTTCATGTCCAGCTGTAAGATCTACAATCATATCTATGTTGGGCAAGGGAAAATCATCTTTTGGACAAGCTTTGTTAAGATCTCTAAAATCAGTGCAGATTCTGATGTCACCGGAAGGTTTAGTGACAGGGACCATGTTGGAGATCCACTCTGAGTAGTCGATAGGTCGGATAACCTTAGCAGCTAACATTCTTTCTAATTCAGCTTTGACCAATAATGCCACCTTGGGGTGCATTTTTCTAAGCTTTTGTCTGACGGGCTTGATCTTTGGATCAACTGCAAGATGATGAACTACAAGCTTTGGATCAAGTCTTGGCATGTCCTGATATGACCATGCAAATCGGCCAATATTCTCTCTTAAGACCTCAAAGAGGAGGTCAGCTTGGTCTTGTGATAGGGATGCAGCAATGTGAACAAGTCTGGGGATCTCTGAAGAACCAATGTTGACTTCTCGAGTATCCTCAATTAGAATAGAAGACACCTCTGGTCAATTATCTTGAGGAGGCAATGCTAAATCCTCATGCTCTTCTTGTGGCTCTGGATTTTCTTGCTGAGGGGTTCTCTTCGTTGCCTTAGCTAGTCTCAGATTCACCTTAGTTCCAGTTTTGGGTGTATCGGAACTAGGTTGGGGATTTTCTCCAAAATACCCCTTGGGATCTAGCTTGTAGATATAGGCAGAATCTGGCTTTGTTTTCTTGTGAGGAGTTTCAGCTCCCATGAATCTTAGAAGTGCCTCCTCTGATGTGAACTCATCGATGTGTATGACACTTGGTTGGTACCAATCTATGAGTTGTGGATGGGCGAGTGGTAGGTCAATGAGGTGGATGGATAGTTCTTGGAGAACAGAGTCTCCGAGGGAGATTTGGTCTAGGATATCGTCGTAGGCTCTCTTTTCAACTTCCTCAGGAATGTCTTCAATTTCAACAAGGTCGCGGTGAATGTTTGAAAAAGTGTGACCGTTCTCATTGGTGCTCCCAGTTGTGGGTATGCCAAAGCCAAGACCTGACTTCGATTCCCACTTGTGTGCGTCAATGGGGCACTGCATGCCTCTTTCTTCTGGTCCTAGACCACCACCTTGATAGTTCCATTTTTCAGTGATGAGCTTATGTTCTTGGGGATACTTTTGGCTGAAGTGATCAAGGCGTGCTTGATTTCTTTGAGGTGCATCCTTATGTAACCATTTGTTGATATCTGGAGTGAGCTCCTCATGAAGAGGGATTTTCGAGGATACAAAGGTTGTTGGGCCAAACTGTTTGTATCGAGGAGATGGAATTTCCTTAGCTTTGTGATATGTCGGTCGTCCATGGGCATGTGGATCAAGTGGGAGTGCCCCGACAGCAAATGCATCTGACGGACTATACTCTCCACAACCTTTGTTATTGATCTTCATGGTAGACAGGGTAGAGGCAAGGATGGTTTCTAGGTCATTATAAGTGTGGGATGAGCTGGCGATGGATGTGCCGATATCAATTCCAGGGCAATGGTTTGTATATGAAGCTTCAACTGCATTGCAGTAAGCAAAGGGTTCTGGATCAGCATGGATGGTTACCTCAGTGCCTTGATGCGGAAATTTGATGCACTGATGGTAAGTGGATGGAACGGCTTTCATGGCATGAATCCATGGGCGATCGAGGAGGATGTTAAATGGTAGGTTTAGATCAATAACATGGCAGAGTGTCTCTTGGATGACTGGCCCAACCTTGATTGGCAGCAAAATAGTTCCTTCTGTGGTTCTTTCCAAGTTGTCATAAGCTTTGATGGTGATAACCTCACTGATGATATCTGCCTCAGTATACCCAGCTTGTTTTATGAATTTTAGGGTGCAAATATTCAAGGCTGATCCATTATCTATCATTACTCTTTTCACAACAAAGTTGGATACCATGATGGCTATGCGAAGCGGAAGGGTGTGATCTGGCTCGACCACGGGTATGTCGGTGGGTTTGAACGATAGGGCACATGAGGATGAGAGGTGTCCAACAAGATTATGAAAATTAGTAGCATTGATATCAGAAGGGACACGAGATTCTATGAGAGCACTGTCAAGGATGTTCTTGTACACAGGACTAGTGCGAAGAAGGTCTAAAATGGAGATTTGGGCTGGCATGTTCCCAAGGTGTTCCAAGATATTGTACTGGCTTTTTGATGGAGCTGATGGTGTTGGTGTAACAGGTGGGCCTGCGATGTTAAATCGCGCTCTTCGAGTGGTGACTGCACACTCATTGTTTGGTCCTTGGATATTGATAACATTGATGGAAGGCTCTTTCTCGGATATAAAACCTATAAGGCTACCATAGTCTATATAGGATGAAGTGTGGTCATTGTTCTTCCCATGCTGTTGGTTTGGCTGACGGTTGTTGGTGTTGTTGTTGTTGGTTTGGATAGGTGCTTTTCCAGGATATTGGTTGTGGTGTGGAGGAAAAGCATTTTGATAGATCTGTAAGCCTGCATTGGGAGAGGTTTGGGCACCAACAGTGATTTCCTTCCGATCAATGAGGTCCTGCACATAGTCTTTCAGTTTCATGCATCTGAGGGTAGTGTGACCTTTTACCCTATGAAATTTGCAGTACTCATTATCTTTGTACCATGCAGCTTTGGATTGGCTTGGGTCAATTTGCTGGGTAGGAGGAAATTTGATGAGGTTTTCTTTGACTAATTTCTCAAAAATGACATCCAATGGCTCACCAAGGGGTGTATAGTTTCTAGGTGTAGGTTGGAATCTAGGCTTTTGTCCTGCAGCTACATTGATGGCATTAGCTTGATTGCTAGACCCTTGGAAGTTGGGTCTTGGATTATGGTTTTGATAGCTTTGGTTATTCTGTTGTTGGTAGTTGATAGCTTGTTGATTTTTTGGTTGATATGGTGGGTTGGACTGGTTGTGAGAAGGACCAACAATATTCACATGTCTGGTGTCAGTGACGCCATCTGTTGCAACGTGCTTGTTTTTGTTCCAATACCTAGACTTGTCATTGGAATGTGATTGATTTTGGTTGGCTTCCTTGTAAAGCTTGACCACACCAACTTTAATGAGTCCTTGCTCAAGGATCATTCCTTTCTCTTTGATATCTTTGTAGGTTTGCAAACAGTTCATGGTCATGTGGTGAGCCAAGCTAGGATGGGCATTATCAATAAACATTTTCACCACATGGCGTTCTGGCAAGGTGCAGGATATGCGGGTGGTAAGGGTTTGCCATCTTTGCAGGTATTCGGCAAGGCTTTCTCCACCTTTTTGCTTGGTGTGGACAAGATCAACTATTGATAGCTCTGTTTCAACAAGATGGGCATATTGGGCTACAAATGCCTCAGATAATTCAGCAAAGTTTTTAATTGTGCCATAGGGGATTCTATAAAACCATTCAAGAGCTGGTCCAGCTAAGCTTTTGGGAAAAAGGCGCAAGAGGAAGACATCATTGTATGCTACGTCCTGGCAGTGCATGTAAAATTCTTTGATATGTGTGACAGGGTCTCCTTTTCCTCTGAATTTGTCAAATTTGGGTACCTCAAAGTGTTTGGGAAATGGTGTCATGGTAATGGCTCTGTCAAATGGGTAAGGACACACATTCTCAAACTTGAATGTCTTCGGATCATTCCCTTCTTGGATGGCTTTCAGAGCTATCTTCATTTGCTCCCATTCTGAATTGATAGGTGATGGCTGGGGTGCCCCGAATGTAGGAGTGCCTTGAGGTAGGTATGTGCTGGATGGGGCCACTAAATATGGATGGCTATGAGGGATTTTCTGATAGGGATTGTACATTGTTTGGGCAGCTGCATGGTGGATGACAGGTTGCTGAGGGGGAGGTGGTGCATATTGCTGCATGTGCTGCGAGGCTTGCTGTTGATATGGGATTTGAGGTTGGGATTGAGAAACATAAGTTGGCTGTGGGATAAATGGATTGCTTTGTGGAGGTAAGGTATAAGATGGTTGAGAGGCTTGGGGAAAGGATCGGGGGGCTTGTGGGATTTGACCAATATATGTGGATTGTGCCCCCATTTGGGATGGTATCTGCAAATAATTGGTGGTTGGCTGGGGTGGTGGATTACCTCCTAGAAGTGGCATTGAAAAGTAGTTGGTAATTGGAGGTAATGGATTAGTTGGTGGTGGAGGTGGTGGGAATTGAAAGCTTGGGAATGGAACTGATGGGGTTTGATAGCTTTGTGGTTGGATTTGGAAGCTTGGTAGAGTGGTGGCAGGGGCTGGGGTCACTTGGGAGCTTGGTAGAAAATTGGTAGTAGCTTGTGGGATTTGATAGCTTTGTGGAGTGAGGGTAGTAGCTTGTAGATTTGTGGCTAATGGTATTGAGCTCCCAAGACCTAATGGAAATGATGGGATTGTGTGTTGGGCTGCAGTGAACAAGCTGGGGGTGATGAAAGGTTGATTACTTGGCCCCATGGGTGGCATCCCTGTTGTATATTGCTGAGGTTGGCCAAAGATGCTAGCACTGATTTGGGAGATGGGTGGATTTGGAAGGCTAGGTTGGGGAGTAACAGCAGCAATAGTGAAGGGGGTGAACGGTGAGCTGTTTTGGGTAAAGGGGGTTTGGAGCGGAGAGGTATGAACCAAGGATGGAGTGGTGGTGGCTGGGTTGGCTTGCGGCATGGAGATTTCAACTTGGGTGGATGATGGTATGTTTGGGTCTGTTGGATCATATGGATTGGCTGGAGGCTCTTCTTTTGGCATATATTGAGGATAATTTGGATCATAAGAGCCTATGGGTGGTGGTAGCTGCCCAAACAATGGGTGAGATGGATCTGATAATGGAGGGGGTCTTCCAAAGTCAAAGGTTCCTACATTTTCCCTTCGAAAATTAGCCATGATTGTCTCTTTGTTCTTGTCTATAATGGCATTTACCAATACTGCATTTCTTGGTTGGTTCATGAAAGCTTCAATGTTAGTACGTGATGGCATAGCTTTCTCTGCATTGAAGGATGGCTGAGTGCTCAAGGGGGGTGAGGCTGTTCGATCCAAATGATAGGGCTCCATTGTTTCTTTCTTCTTGGCTAAGCGAGTGACGGGTGGCATGAAAAATGCTCTTAGGGATGAGATGCAATAATGCTGATGGATGCAAAAGGGGGAAGGCTTCTCTATGCAAATGATTTCCTAGGTTAAGGCAAAGCTATACGACAAAACCTAAGGAGGATTGGGTTGGAGATTCTAACTTCAAAGATATGTTGCCAAAGCACGAAAGGTCTGCTTTCCTATGTGTAAGCTTGGTGGTGATTGTGTCAACTTAAGGATAGACTGATGATCCTTTAGGAAGAACACGAGATTGACCACTTGTGGATCCCAACCTTTAGCTCAAGGTGATGAGGGATAACAAGTGACAAAGCTGGATCACCCTAGACAAAGCTCTGTCAAAGGGATAACCTTGGTGAGATTGATGGATTTGGAAGATTTTAGGAGTGGCAAACTTTTGGCAAAAGTGACAACAATTGTGAAGGCTTGGATGTGAGGTTTTGATTGCTGGCTAGATGGTTTGATTCTAAATGAGATGGATGAGCTAATAATGCTAAAGGGGATAACCTAAGATGGCTTGCTTTTCTACAAAAATGACTCTAAAGTGAAGCTTATCCAAGAAGATGTGGAGAAACAAGGGTGTCTAATCATAGAAATCATGCCTAGTTGGTAAGGCATAAGCAGGATTAACTCCTGGATGTTGGCTAAATTTGATGGTGCGCTCTAACTAGGCCTCTTGAAGTGCTTTGTTGGTAGCTTTTGCCTCTACTTTGTGGAGTTTGGCAATTCGTGGGCTTGGTGTTATTTCTTTTCTCTTGGCTGAAAGTTCTTGGTATGCTAGAGATGGTTTGAGTTTAACTTTGTGGAACTTCTGTTTGGGTTTGGGTTGCTCTGACATCAATTTCTGAATTTGCTTGGCTTTGAGAGATCTTGGTTGTTTTGCTTCAACTCATTCAACTTCTGGAATAGGCAGTGACTACACTAAGTATGCCCTAAGCTAGGATTGACCAAGTTTGGCAAACATTCATTCAACAAATAAAAGATCAAGCAATAGATAGAAACAACCAGATAGAAGTTTTTGATTCTCAGAAAGTGATACTTGCGCCAAGGAGTGTGTATGTTCTACAAATGTTTCGATCAGTCACCTCAAACACATTAACATCCTAGATGGTTGTCTACAAGGCTGACAGTTGGTTTAGCTAAGGAGTCCTCGATATACCCAAGGTACGTGAGGCCCAAATCCGTAGATGAGACCAAAAAGATGTCACACAGCCGAGAGGAGCGGTAACCCACTTCTCCTCTTTCACTTCTCAAGGGTATAAAGTTCCTTGAGGCTTAGCCCGAGTGACAAAATCTTGATCCCAAGAGAGGTGTCTTTCGATTCACCTTCCGATCTTTATACTCCGCCGGAACGCTGGAGTTGAGGTCGTCCCAAGGGGTGATGAAATCCCCAAGCAGGCCTCCTAAAAAGTGTAAAACAAGACCACATACATGATCTTGGGCTTTAAAAGACACATGTTCATTCCAATTGATGATTTAAATTTTGTAAGCTATGTTTGAAGACACTTGTGATTATGGCATACAATGTTCATTCCAATTTGACAACGTCATTAGCATAATAAAAGTCGAGAGATCGTCAATATAAGAAATGCAAGCGCCATTGAAAATGTGTCAAAACCATGCGATGTTCATTGATTTTTAGGCATTCAAGATTGAGTGTGAGTTTATTTTAAGCCCAAAACAAAGATTTGTGAAACTCGATTGCCAAGCGCGCACCTGGAGGCCCTCCACGTCAAGATTTGTCCAATTTTTATGCCCAAATGAAGTGTGAGCAAGATTAATGTGCATTCAAGAAAAATTTGATTTTAATCCATGGCATTCAAGAGTGATTTTAGCAACATGCATTCAAAGACAAGTGGTTAAACATTCAAATTTTTTCCTTTGAGCATTCAAGATTGAGATTTTATGTGTTGTTTTAAGAACTTTGAAGTGCTTTGTTTTAACCTTAGATCATTCAAGATTGTTTTGGACTCAAAAGTGAAAATGACTCTTTGGACTTTGCTTTTCATTCAAGATTTTGTGTTCTAGTTTGCATGTTTTAAGCCCAAAAATGATATTCCTAGATTGTTTTGATGCATGAAAAACCTAAGAAACATTCAAGATTTTGCAATAAGACATTTGTTTGGAACAAATAACAAAGCTTTTAGGACAATTTTTGGCAACCATTTAGGACTCTTAGTTTTCATGAGATTTTTTAAAAAGAACTTTAGTGTGCACTTAGTGTTGATTTTGAACCTTTTGAAATGGAAACTTGATGTTCTTTTTAAATTCCCAAAAATGAAGTGTTCCTAATTTTGCATTAATGCATCTAAAACCTTGATGTTGCAAGGATGCAAATGATTAGATTGGTTTAGTTTCACTTGTTAAAAGATTTTTTCTTTTTTGCAAATTTTTAATTTTTCAATGGATTTAAGTATGATTTGGGGGTTCATTTTAAGCACTAAAAAGAAGTTTGTATGATTTTGCTTCCTTAAAAAAAAATGGCCAAGATCTCTCACAAGAAGAAGAAGAAGTAGTAGATGGAATAAGAAGAATATAGACAAGAAGAAGAAGAAGAATTTCAAGTTCTTTGTCCACCTATAAGCTTGAAAAATCTGCAAACACTATGAGATAGATTATGAGTTCCTTTGTCTTCTTCATGCTTATGTGGACCTACAAAACCAATTTATACAATCCTACCAATCATAAAAACAAGAAAAATTAGCCAAAATCAGCAAATAACATACAAAACTTGACTAAAAAAGCTAATGAAGATGACCCATGCGGGGTCCCACCGGGCGTGCCAAAATGTATATGAGCAATGTTAGTATGCTAATAGAAACCAAATTTAAATAAAGCTTCTACAAACTAAACAAAATTCATAAACTTCAAGATAGACTAAGATGAGCTCTCAATTGAAAATATGAACCACTAATGGGATCTCTCAATAAGAAGCTCTCTTGTTGAGTAGCTTTATCTAAATGGATAGGATGTATGCTCAATATGCTTCCAAAGGCTTCAATAGATGATTGTGGATTTTTGGTGTGGATAGATGGCTTTAGTATGGATTTGGCTCTCAAAATAGCATTATAACTTTACTTCATGGATTGTGTTATTTTGTAAAGGGGAAGGATCCAATTTATAGGCAAGAGGCTTGAGGGATTGAGGGCTAAGATGCAAGGATGGGAAAAAGCTTATGGAAGGCTCAGATTGCATGAGAGGAGAGCACATGGATTGTGCTTCCTTATAGCCAATCAAGGAGTGACACATGTCACATGGTGAGAGGATGGAGGAAAGGGCAAGGATGAGTCAACAAAGGAGGCTCAAGAGATAAAATCTTCATAAAGACCCTCATAATGACTTGTAAGAGCAATAAAAGGGCTTGTAAGAGTCATTTATGACCTAGTGGACTTCATAAAGTTTTATGGTTGAGATATTTTGAGGGTGATGAGAGCAAATTTGACTTGGACTTGATTAGGAAGGTTTTAAGCTTGCTTAGGCTTGTGCAAATGTTTAGAGGATGGATTAGGATGGTTTAGGATTAGCTTAGGGATAGGCAAGTGGATGGCATTTAATGAGGGTGGGTGAAGGAGGAGATATTTGTTAACTTTGGCTTGGGTTAGTAAGTCTTTAACCCATGTTTAGGGAATGTGACAAGGTTAGGAGGGTATTAGGATTAGGTTTAAAGACATCTTCTAGAAGAGTCTAGATTTTGGAGGAGGATAAAGACTTTCTAGAATAGTCTAGAATTTCCTAGGATGAGGATGGAGACTTTCTAGAACAGTCTAGAACTTCTTAGGATGAGGATAAATTAGATTTTTAGGAAATAAATAAAGTTTTATTTATTTCAAGGGTTTGGGTTGAGGAGATATTTATTAAAACTTTTTTAATAAACATGAGGATTAATATTTAATTTTAATTAAATATTTTGAGTTGGGATTAGGGGTAGGAAATGATGGGATTAGCCTTTAATCAAAATTAAAGAAGGATTAGAAGATTTTGGAAGAGGTTATTGGTCATAAGGAAATTGGCCAACTTTTGGGAAAAAAATAAATTTTTTATTTATTTTAGGATTTTTGGTCAATTTATTAATTAAATAATTAATAAATAAGGAAATAATGTTTAAATAAGATTTAAACATTTTTGGGAGGGATTCCTTAATTAAATATTTTTAATTAAGATAAAAGGATTTAATGGCATAAAAATTAATTAATTAATTAATTAAATAATTAATTAATTAATAAATGATGATGTCATCAGGAATTTTTCAGAAAATAAAAATACTTTATTTTCTAAAGAATTTTTAGGTGTCTACAATAAGAACTCTGAAATCTGATATTCTGAGAGAAAGTTATGGCCAGTTTACTAAGACAGTCTTTTTACCATTTTCAGTACGATTTTTCATTTTTTTATTTTTTTTCAGTGACGAAAATTTCGACAGGATTAAATTTGACGGCCATCATGGGCTGAAACCAAAAAAACTCTTTTATTTCCTCTGAATATGGCTAAACTAGGGCATATTATATATCAAAATTTATGGAAATGTTGACCCGGATCCAATGGTGAGGTCTATTTTTACCCAGGAGGTCATTTTTGCAAGCTACCCCCCAAAATCTTCATCTAAATGAAACATCCAAAAAAATCATTTTGTCCAACAATTTCCCATGCCCAAATCTTTTAACATCCCATCATAACAACAAACCCAAAACCCTCAGATCTGCAATAAATCATTCATATATCTTGCCCTTTCTTTTATCCTCTCATGCATTCCCATGGACTCAATCTAGGGATACAAATAATAAAACCAAAGCTCTAATACCACTTGTAGGGCCCATTTGTCGTTGCACCAAAAGCCATGACTATTAGTGAACATGTAACACCACATAATTAACCACCTATGGGTAGGGGAGCGCGTCGCATCACCCAACACAAGGTATGAACTGCAGTGCTGATAGCTTCCTTCCAATATTTGATAGAAATGTTCTTTTCAATCATTAAAGTTCTTGCACAATCCATGATAGATCTATTCCTCCTTTCAACTATTCCATTTTGGTCAAGATTTCTAGGGGCTGATACCTATCTTTTGATTCCCCTTTCAATGCAAAAGTTATTGAACTCATGGGAAATGAATTCACCACCTCTGTCTAACCTCAAACATTTCAATCTTTTCCCTATTTTCTTCTCTACTTTGGCCAAATACCATTCGAACTTCTCAAATGCTTCTAATTTCTCTCTCAAATACATGACAGTCATCATTCTTAAGTAATCATCAACAAAAAGAATGAAGAACTTTTCTCTAATATAGCTTTCAATTCCAATAGGTCCACACAAATTAGTATGCACAATTTCTAAAACTTCTTTAGATTGATAGTTCTTACTTTTAAAGCTAGTCTTTCCCATCTTACCTGTAGGACCAGAAAAATGGGTTAAATGCATAACATACTATGAGAAAATCACAAAACTCAATCAACATATGTTAGCACCCACTAGTCTACCATGAAAGCCAAACTAATAAAGAAAGCAATAGAAACCCCCTTTTTTGTTTGTAGCTCCCATGTTCTTCTTTCTTCTCCAAATGATTGTAGCTCCAATTCGCCTATAGTGCACATAAGGTTGAAGCCAAAGCCTATAATGTGGATAATGCCATGAGAATACTTGAAGTGTGATTTTATGAGAGAGAGAGAATGCAAAATGCAAAGAAGTAGAGACTCAAAGACTCAAAGATTTGGATTTTCAAAACTTCAGCATTTCGATTCAAGAGAGCCAAAATGAGAGAAAGAGTGTTGATTTTATAATCAACACTCAAAGTGAGGGCATTGGATTTGTCACCCATAGACATGTGATATGGTAAGAGATTCCTATGATGCATATGACAGAATATGCCAAAAGTAAGATTCTATGACACATGAGAGTCAAATTTGGAAGAGAATCTATGACGCATCATAAGATTCCTCCACCCACTTAAAGCCAAGAATCTATGACAAAGAAGCCAAATAGAGACATGCGTAAGAGGTAATGATATTTGATTATGAAAAATCTCATCCAAGTGCCAAAGGAGAATCCACGAGGTGTCATATCCAAGTGTCATGATGATGGAGTATTTTATGGAATATTTGAATTAAAAATCCTCTTATTCCACAAAATAAGAATTAGTAGAAAATGGAATTAATGATGGAAAATGGAACTTAGGAAATTAAGAATTTCCATGGTTTGTAGATGATAAACCAATTAATTAATAAAATTAATTAATTGAGGATGATAATTAGGAAGAATAATTAGAAAGAATAGGATTAAATTATGGGTTATTTAATCCTATAGAGAAAATTAGTAGATAATTGGACAAATTGATTAAATGAATGCGACTGTATCCTTTGATGAAAATGTGACGATGATGGATATCGAATAAGATGATAAAAAGGTAGACCAAAGCCATGGTCAAATTGATTGATTGAAGTTGATAACATGCCAAGGAAACATGACATGAATTGGTTGATATGTAAAATTTAACCAACATTGTAAATGCTATAGGATTGAAGTTGATTGATAAGGTTTGATCAAAATAACACTGATGGACATTGTCAATATTATTAAAATGGTTGATGATGCCATGATCTGACATTGAAAGCCTCAACAACATCAAAGATTGAATGACATGAAGGATATTTTGACCTAGCACTGAGAGCCATGATAGTACTAAGGTCAAATTGATAAGATTGATAAGTTGATAGGTTTCCAAGGCACTGAAAGCCACAACAATGCCTAGGAGTGGATAAATGATGATTTATTTGAGATGTTTGATATGTTTTGGGTTGATTAGGACTGATTTTGAGTGATTTCAGGTTGATATGAAATTGATGTGAAAGGGGATACAAATGAAAAAATATGGTCAATCTGGCCAAAAGATCAGAATTAGTAGAATGAGAAAATGGGACAAATTAGTATGAAGAAGTGATGAAGCCGTAGATATGAACCATTTTTTAGTGTCTACATTTTGCCCCTCTTTGATACAATGTGATTTAGAGGGTTGTATCAAAGAATAACTGATGGGAAAGCCACAACATGCCCTAGTAGGGATGATATATATGGGTGCCCCCTCGAGAAACTGTTTAAGATAAGCACATGATAAGTCAATTTATCGACAACAAGAAGACAAAACCATAGCAATTGACAGATTGCAAATCAGAGCTAAGATGTGAAAGTTATGAGGTCTAGAGTGCAGAATAGGGTCAATCTGTAGCCTGAGAATAATTCCATGGGTTACCACTCAAGAAAAAACACAGAATGATTGGACTCGAAATCAGCTTGATTGGACTTGAAATGACCTGAAATTATGCGTGCATGCCCAAAATGATGGAAAGATGTCATAACATGAGGGAAATAATAAAAAATGGTTATATTTGGTCAAATATGATGAGACAAATGTCAAACTAAGGTTGAACCAGGTGGAAAGCCATAGAAAGTTGATTGACAGTGTAGAATGATGCAAGAATGCATGAATGCAAGATGAAGATGATTTGATCAATCAGAAGACATGATCATGGTGATCGAGAATGAGATGAAGAAGAAAGATCAGATGAGGAGATGTTAGTATGATGGAAAGAATTTTGCTACTAGAAAGTGCACTATATGTCAAATGGAGCTTTATTTTGATATGGCAAATGGAATGCAACGCATCATGGCATAAAGGGCTAGAGCACAAATGCAAGCCTTTTGTATAAACAAGCACAATGCAAATAGAGAATGACCTTGTCCTTCCTGAGGCATATGTACATGCCCCAAACTCTAAAAGGTACATTGAATAGACATAAATGGAAAAAGATGACCATGAACGATCCCAACCAGTCTTAGAGATTAGTTTTATATCATCGAGTGACATAGGAACATGATCAAAGAAAAATAAAGAAAAAAATAAATCACTCACTAAACAGCATGAGCCAACAACTATCCTTGTCCATTATTACTTGTTTTTTAGTGTTTTAGGTGTTTAGATGGTGTTCAATAGGTTGATAATGTGATAGCACTATTTGTGGATTCAGTTGATAGGTTCGTAGTGACATGTTGGATTGATTTTTGGTTTCTGTTGCATAGATATTGTGATTGGCATTGAAGTGTAGTGCTTTGATTTTCAGCCTGCAAAGTGCAAGTGTGAACGCAAAAGGGATGGTTATCCACAGTGAATATGTACAAGGTTTATTGCAAATTTTTGATGATTTTTGTGATTTTTAGGGTTTTTGGGGATATTTGATGTTTTTGCATGACTAGTTTCTTTATTTCAGGACATTTTATGATTTTTAGTTCTTTTTTCAGGAGATGTTATGATTTTTATTGATTTTTTCAAGATTGTATTTGAATGTTTAGGATTTTTCAGGACATTATGTGATTTTTAGTGATTTTCTCAGGACATTTTATGATTTTTAGGGATTTTTTCAGGATCATAAAAGCATAAAAAAGTGTTAGATCCAATCCGTTATGCGAAAGGTCCAATGGATAGAAAGAACTTGGAGATATGCCCCTAGTTCAAATTCAAACTCATGCACCATGTAGGTAATATGCCCCTAGACAAGATGCAAACTATGTACAAATGCCAATGGTAGAGTGTGTGTGCAGACTGGTGATGCTTAGGCAAGGTAACAAAGGACATTAACCAGTTCGTGAGCCATGATAAGGGACCAAGGATGTCTTGCAATATGAAGGATATGGTCAAGGAATGATGGAGGGGGAAAAGACCAGATGGAATCCTGATAGATGGAGGAGCAACACTGATTACACATGGTGCCTGTTTGCTAAGTTTTCACCATGGTATTTGCCCAAAGTGCCTGTTTGCCAGGTTTTCACTTTTGGACGAAATTTTTCTCTTGACTCAAATTTTCATGCCAAGATGCCTATTTGCCAGGTTTTCATCAAGGCATCCATTTTTTCATGACTTTTTTCACTTTTTTTTTTTTTTTTGCTTTTTTCATGACTTTATACTATTTTTTTTTGGTATTTTTTTAGGACTTTTAGATGAAATCAAGAATGTCACTGAAAAATGCTGAGAAGATATCTGTTGTTGGTGCTGCTAGCTGATGAGCTTTGGATCCATGACTAACCATAATTATGGAGGATTTGTTTTGAGTTTGTAGCTAAAATCAAACCACTAGAAAGGCCTCAAGAGATACCATCGTGTACCGTATGTAAGACAATGTTTATCTCTTGCAAATCAAGGCTTCTAAGGATAGTTGGGTCAATAGAAATGCCATGTGGGATATCACTAATGATGACATATGCAAAGGTTTGTTGGATAAAGGACTGATTTTGATTATTGGACAAAGTAGGTAGTTGGATTTGGGGATAAACAAAGGGATATAAGGGAGGGTTGGGAGGTTTGAGACTAATGACCTTTCGCATGAATGCTGATTGAGAGAGCTCCAAAAGTCTTTGTGGCATGTTGAACACTGGAACACTGATATTCATGGCATCATATTTTTCATTTTGTATCCTTGTGAGCTTCTTAGCTTTTGATTTTTTATGGTCTAATGGTGCCTTTCGATTTTCACCAAGAGATCTATGCTTGTTATTTCTTTCTCTTTTTGCTTTGTAACTAGAAGGTGGAGTTGGCTCCCCAAAATATGCCAATGTGTTCTCTTTAGGAGAAACTACTTCTTTATGATCTTCAGTCATAATGCCTTCAAATTCTATTATAAGAGTGTCATCATTGTCGAATTGATCAAAAATTGGTTGTCCACATTGGTCCCAATCCAAAGGTTTAGGATAACTTGAGGAGATGTCATCATCAGTGCTGAATGGGCTTTGATTGAAGGTAGATATATGGGTAATTGATTCAACTAGGTCATTGGGGTTATGCTCAGTGACTAGGGGATTGTTGGTTTCAAGTGGGATATCCTCAGATGCCTTTTCATCATTCAAAACATAAATAGTCTTACATGTAGGTACCATGGTACTAGGAGGACCTATTCGTAATGGTTTAAATCCAAGCCCCAAACTAGGAGGTTGTCCTTCTGTAGTGATAGGTTCAATGATTCCTTGTTTCTGAGATCCAAGACCACTATAGCCATCATAGCCTTGTTTTTGCATGATAGTAAACCCAAGTCCATACTTGTTAGGAGATATCAAAGTGGGTTCTCATTCTGCTTTTTCTTTCTCAATACATACATATGTATTCTCATTGATAGAAGTATAATTCTTTGTATTGATGGGAGAAAGTGGTGATTTCCTAATGTGAGAGACTTGAGACATAAAGTACTCTCCACACCCATTGTCTTCAATATTCATCTTTTCCTTGGCTTTACTGAGCAGTATATCAACATCCACATACTTAGAGGGATTTGTGGGTTGTGCTTCATTGTTTGTTGGGATTTGGAATACAGTAGCATCTCTTAGATTAGCACAAAATTGGAAAGGATCTGGATCACTAGGGATGGTAACCTCTATGTTGTGATAGGAAAACTTCAAACATTGATGATATGTAGAAGGGACTGCTTTCATAGCATGAAGCCAAGGGCGTCCTAGTATCATGTTGCAATTCATTTTGATGTCTAGGACATGGAACAATGTGTCTTCAGTAGCAGGACCAACTCTGACAAGTAATGTGATGATGCCCCTAGAGAAGCATTCACCATCATCATAAGCTTTTATTGTGATTCTTTGAGAGAGATCCACATCATCTTTAGAATAACCCAAATTGTTGACAACCTTAAGAGTATAGATGTTCAGTCCTGCTCCTCCATCTACTAAGACACATTTGACTTTGGCATTATGGATGAAGACTTCAAGATAAAGGGGATCATTATGGTTAGGTTTTTCCTTAGGAATATCTCAGGGTGAAAAAGTGATATGTTGTGACGTAGATAGGTTCCCAACCATGGCTTAGAACTGGGCAACATCAATGTTATCTGGGACTACTGACTCTTTAAGGGCTTGATCCAAGATCTTCTGATGTTGGGGAGATGCACACAGTAGGTCCAAAATGGATATTTGTGCAGGAGTTTTTCTGAGTTGTTCAACAAGGCTATAATCAGCTAAAGTAGGAGCAATAGGTCTAGATGGGGCTCCAGGTAGGGTGATCTTGCTATGACGTGTAGTGATAGCACAATGAGGGTCTTCAACCTTCAATCTGAATGTGGATATGTGGAAGTCAGACTCATTAAAGCAATTGATGGTGTAGTCATAGCCGGTGCGTGTGTAATTCACATTACCTTGTGAATTTGAGTTTGAATTAGAGGGTTTCTCTTTGTCATGATTACCAAAAGGATCTTTGAAAATAGTATGATTAGAGTTGGATGCTAATAGTGATGGATCAACTCTGATTACACCATCATCAATAAGGTCTTGTATTGTGTGTTTCAATTGGAAGCACAATGAAGTCTTGTGTCCTTTGGTGCGATGGTAATCACAATACTTTTTGTCATCCCACCAATCTGCTTTAGTCAGTGGTTCATCTTTGATTAGGGGTAATTGCAAGAAGTTATTACTTAGTAACTATTATAATGCATTCTCAAGTGGTATTCCCAATGGTGTGAATTTCCTGTCTTTGGTTCTAGGATGTCTTCAAGGTTTATCTTGCGTGGGAGTCTCAGTTTTTTGTTGTGGAGCTGATGTTTGATTAGAGATTTGTGAATTTGTATGGTTTACACCTTTCAAAGTTAGTTGAGGTTGTGTTGTGCTGATCGTGCGGGCATCTACAATGCCATCATTAGTCACATTCTTGTTTTTGGAGAAAAAATTTGCCTTGTCATTAGACGAGTTGGTGTTTGTATTTTCTTTGTTTATCTTGAGTATTCCCTTACAGATAAGAGCATCTTCAATACTAGCCCCTTTTTCATTAGTTTAGAAATGGTGCTTGGACTCTTGATTTTGAGTTCATACATTAAGTCCAGGACTAAGTTTTCAATGCACAAGTTTACTTGTTGTTCTTCAAGAATGTCTAGTGAGCATTGACTAACTAAGCTTCTCTAATGCAGTAAGAATGTGATGAATGATTCTCCTGTCTTTTGTTTAGTTGAGCACAAATTAGAAAGTGTCACCTCATTTGTATTGTTAAAGGAAAAGTGGGAGATAAACTTTTTTGCTAGCTCTGACCAAGATTTGATATTACCAAGAAGTTTGGAGTACCATTCAAGTGCAGGTCCACTTAGAGAACGAGGGAACAATCTCATAAGGTAAGTGGGTTCATCACTGAGTTCAGTACATGAAGCACAAAATTCTTGAATGTGATCAATAGGGTTTCCTTTTCCTCATTATTTTTCAAACCTTGGAGCTTCAAAGTGTTTTGAGAATGGAGGCATATACAAAATTTTATCGAATGGGTTAGGACGTAGGTCCCTTTTCTTATATAGAGCCTATTTCTTTTGGACTCCCAATGCCTCGACTTGTTTGGAAAGTTGTTTGAATTTTTGTAATAGTTCTTCATTGGGGTTTTGCATGATGGTCTTTCCTTCAAGTCTTTTGTGTCTGTGAGTAGACCGTTTGCTGTGGCGAGAACTATGTCTACTTGGTTCTAACATTTTTGTGTCTGATGAGTCTGATGAAGTGTCACTAGGTGGTGGAGGTATGTTGGCACCTTGAAGACAGAAAGGTCCCTATTTTTGGGGAACTTGTTGTGGTATTTGATGTGGCACTTGTTGTGGGATTGACTATGATTGTTGTACCATGTGTTGTTGTTGTGCCGTGTGTTGTGGTTGTTGTTGGGATACCTCTGTTGGTTGTATGTGAGACCATGTGTGTGTTTGTTGTTCTAGAGGTATTTGTTGAGGTTGTTGTGGCACATGTTGTTGTTGTAACAAATGTTGCTGGTATGAAATTTGTTGCTCAAGGCATTTTTGGTATTCCAATTGTTGCTTGAGTTTCTTTGGTTGTTTAGCAAACATCATTTTTTGTTGTTGAAATTGCTGCTGAAATTGATTTTGATAAATTGTGTGTAAGTCAAGTGGGTCCATATGGGATTGCATGTTAGGAATGTTGGATGTTTGCCCCACTTGTGGTTGTTGTCATTGTGTTTGATGTTGCTGTTGATATGTGGGATGCATGTCAAGTGGATGTAGACTTGGTTGTGCTTTGGAAGTGTTGATTCCTTGTACCATTTTAGGTTTTTGTTGTCATGGGGGTTGACTAAGTGCTTGAGAATTGAACGTCATGTTTGTATTGTTGTTTTGGTACCTTTGTGTTTTAGATGTTCCTACTTGCGACATCATATTGACTTGACTATGAGATGTGTCCCTGTTAGGAATGGGTGTAATGTCAATAAGACTTTCCCTTTGTGCATCTATAGGGATGGTTTCACTTGATGTTTCACATTTTTTATTTATGAGAGGCCCCATAGTGTTTGATGTCGTAGCACGGGGTAAGATTAGAAGCAAAGGTGTACTTTGTTGATTTTCCTCCAAAGAAGGTATGTCTGGCATCCCTAGAGCATGGATCCCTTTAGGTTCATTTTTTTGTTGCATCATGTGACTAAAATCAAGTATTAATGTCCTTTTGGGGTGTTTAGGGATTGGTGGTATTTCATCAAACAAGGGGTTAACATTGATGTGTTCAAATGTACTTTGGAGGATTTCAATTGTTGGTTTTTGATGGGACCTTATAGGTGCCATTATTGTTTTTGAAAACTCCAAAGGTTATTTTCCCTTGTCTAAGTCCAAATTTATCATGGGTTGGATGCTTTAAATTGTTGTGTTGGTTTTATTTTTGGACCTAGGACCTTCCAAGTTTGGGTTAAATTTGACAATTTCTTGTGCTGCCAAACATTTAAAGTTCTTGTGAAAACTTTTGTCTTGACATGCCCTAGCCATTTCTTCATCAACGATGCCATAATCAGTGTTAGAATCATCACTTAGGTGTACAATACCTTGTTGTATGTTTGATGTGTTAGGTTGGCTGAATTCAAATGCATGTGATTGTTCATCTTCAGGTGAGGTTGGTACACTTCCTCCTTTTGGTGGAATTGGCATGAATATAGGTTCAAAGTCAGGACTCCATTGAACCATCCCATGTGTGGGGGAAGTGTTTGGAGGAAATCTCATGGTAGGTGTATTGTTCAAGGTTTTTTGTGCCATAGCTTGAGGATCTTGCGGATACATGTTCAAGGGGTCTGCTAGTAATGGTTGTGATGCCTCGATTTGGTCTTCGTCAAAGTTTTGTTGGATTTTCTTGCTTGTTCTTTGTCTTGGACAAGGTTTTGGTTGTGCTTGTGCCTCAAAAAACAAAGGTTGATAGAGTTCCTTAGGTCTCTAAGCTGATTGTCTCCTAGTAAGTGCTAGCATGATACCGACGAGTGCAAATGCAATGGAATTTTTTTGAGTGTTTTGGGTGATTTTAGAGTGGTGGGTATGCAAGATATGAGTTTTTTTGGGATTTTTAATTGTTTGGGAATGTTATGAAATGTGAGGAAATGCTAGATGAATTATGGTTTTGATGTGCAAAGTGAAAATGTCCTAGGGATGTTATGCAAATGCAAATGGAAGGTGCTATTTTGAGGTTTGACTAGAGGGAATGAAAATGACTCTAAAGTATGCAAAATGGAAATTAGGGTTATGTTTTGGAATTGTTAAGGGTGCTAAAGGTTGATGTGTGCAAGGTAGATCATGTAAAGGATTATTTTCTAGGGTTCAAAATGATGTTTGGGACATGCAAAATGAGGGTAAATGCTCAAGAAGATAATTTGGTTGATGGGCAATTTGATAGGGTTTGGTAGTGAAAATGATGCTAAGGATTTTGACCAATGAAATATGAAGGGGATATACCACTAGGGTAAGTCAAAATGACATTTGGGGATGCTAGGGATATTATTATGTTATGACAAGGGTATATGGAAAGTTTTGAACTTAGGTAAAACCTTTTAGAAAGTATTTTGTCTAAGAGTTTAACCTTGTGATAAAGGACTTTGGATCTTGACCAAAAAACTGATAAAAGATGAAAAGATCAAATTGATAAAAGATGAAAAGGTCAAATCTATCAAGACATAGATAGATTTTGACCAAAGAAAATGATAAGAAAAGAGAAAAATACTAGTCAAGATCCATTATCCGTCAACACTAGGAGATACTCTAAGACTCATACTTTGTTTATATTTTTGACTAAATTCAACGATTTTGGGGGTTTAAAATGACGTTTAGAGGACTCAAAATGGTGGTGATGCTGAGCAGATATGTGATACAAAAAATGACTATGATGCAAAAGGGGATTTTGGGTGTAGGATACAATTTTGGGTCAAGTGCAGAATGGGTAGGTCTAGAGGCTCCTAGATGCAGTTTTGGGGTCCTAAAGTGCAGTTCAAAGACCAAAAATGGTCATACAGGTACCCAAGTCCACCCTAATAGTGCCAAGTGCACCCTAACAGTACCAACTATGTCATTGATGCACTTGGAGCCAGTTTGGGCACAGTTGGTAAGCTAGGAAGAATGTTTGCTAATTTTGAGGGGTATGGTTACCAAACTGACATGCCAAGAAGCCAAGATGCTTGGGTTGATGTTAGGATAGGTTAGGAGATGAAAAATGAAGGTTATGAAATATAGAATGATGTCTTAAATGAAGGTGATGACAATTAGGTGTTGTAGAATGTAGATCTGGGCAAGCTAGTGCAAGGGGAGCTAACCAGGTACCTAAGGACACTGTTGAAGCCCCAAAATGTTATCTCGAACCCAAAACTAGATCTTAGGACCACCAAGTGCACCTAGACAGTGTAGAATATGTCAATGATGTAGTTGGGGCCCAGTTGGGTGCAGTTGGTAAGCTGGGCTGAAACTGAGGCAATTTTGGGAGCTATGGTTTCAAGATTGATGTCACAGAGAGGTAAATAGTAGAGGACAGTGTTAGGGCTAGTTTGGATGCTCAAAATGATGATTAGGACACTTGAAATGATGGATAAAGTGGTCAAAATGATGAATAGGTATGAAAAGATGCAAGTTAGTGAATGCAAAGTGTTGATTCTGAGATGGGAATGCAAAAACTAAGGAAAGTAAAACTGAACCTAAATGGATGCAATATGAAAAGTAATAGATACTAAATGAGGACTAAAAGGTGCAATATGAAGTCTATATGATGTAAGAATGAAGCCTAGACTAGGGTGAATGCAAGTGAAATCTATGCAAGTGTGAGATCTACATTTTGCCAAGCACATTTAAGAGCACAAGTCGCCATGTTTTCCAAGGTTCAAGTGTGTTGAATCAATGTTTGTAAAGTTTGATAAAGGTTGAAATGTTTTGGCAATGTGTGAGGTTTTGAAAAGTTCAAATGATATCCAAGGTGTAAATTTAACAGTTTGGCTTTTATCTTGATTATGTTTTACACACACGCAAGACACATTAAGACAAGAATAGCTGTTGTAAAAAGTGAACTAACACACCACAACCTAGGCTTTTAGGACTGTATCCACTAAATTCCTACTTGAACCAAAGTTCAGTTGCACTTATCTAGAGTAGACAACCTAGGATCTTGGCACCAAAGGCTCCCACTTATAGTGCACTCACTTCTTGGGGCTACCAAGATCCGCTTCCCAAGGGGCATGACTTCCCAAGGGACTGTTGCCTCTACTAAGGACCACACGAATGTAGGATGTCTTCATGAGCATGGTTGACCCCTTGAGCTAGTGGATAGAAAGGATTTTGGTCACTAAAACATGGTTTTTAGTAAGGGCATTATGTTTGGCAAGTTAATGATAAACTTTTGCAGAAGGTCTCCCAACCCCGAGAACCGGGGTTTGACGCACCACCAGGGTACTGGAGGAGAGCTATCACGCAGCAATACTGCCGACACAGCTTTCACCATAATCAAATTTTATATAGTGGCTGGAACATTGACCTAGCTTTGTCCCATTATCGCTCTGAGGTCATCCCCTAGCATACCCAATATCAAGTATCTTGGTCCAAGGTAGGGCTCCTATAGAAGTTACATGGATTTCTCTTACACCCAAGATCCACAAATGGCGAGGGGAGAGGATACATCCAATGCAACTCCTAGGGATCTAACACCATAGACATGCCAAGAAAAAAAGAAAAAAGATTCTTTTTAAGCACCAAACAAAATGTTATCTAATCTAGGAAATCCACACACATAGTTTTGAAAGACACACAAAGTCTTCGGCAACGTCCTGCAAAGCACACACATCAGTAGTTTGTTATGATCATATCTTCATCCAACGATCACCACATGCTACAAATAGATCATCAGTAACAAAAAATCACCTAATCTATGTCCTAGAGAGTGATAGGAGCTTGAAATGCAAATTTTGATTGGTGCATGTGCTTACTATGAACCTAAGTGTGCTCGATAGTGCAAATTGCTCCCCAAAAGGCCAAAATGACTTTGAACATCCCCAAGTGCACCCAGATAGTGAAGACTACATCAATGATGTAGTTGGATCCTAGTTGGGTGTAGTTGGTATTTTTAGGGCGTAGTTGGGAAGTCAGGTGCAGGGTGTGGGGAAATGGGTGCCTAGTCAAGACCCAAAAACTAAAATTTTCAAAGCTACACTCCCAAGTGTGCCAAAATAGTGTAGACTACACCAATGACATAGTTGGGGCCTAGATGGGTGTATTTGGTAAGTTGGAAATAGTAGAAAGAGGTTTTGGTGGTTTTTGGGCTCCTAAAATTGCTCCTAGGGGTCCCAAGTGCGCCCTAACAGAGCAGAGTGTGCCCTAGGACAGCAAGCTAATAGAATGCATGAAAAAATAGCATATAAGTGTTTTATTGGACCCCCTAATTAATCTAGGTGTGAAAAGGAAGAGCAGATAGTCGTTATACCCTTCCAAGTGAGCTCCTTCCTTGCACCTACAAGCACAAAACAAGAAAACCCAAGTTAGATATGCATGTTCACGTCGGGTTCACCAAATGTAGGACCAAAAAAATGGGTTAAATGCATAACATACTATGAGAAAATCACAAAACTCAATCAACATATGTTAGCACCCACTAGTCTACCATGAAAGCCAAACTAATAAAGAAAGCAATAGAAACCCCCTTTTTCATTTGTAGCTCCCATGTTCTTCTTTCTTCTCCAAATGATTGTAGCTCCAATTCACCTATAGTGCACACAAGGTTGAAGCCAAAGCCTATGATGTGGATAATTCCATGAGAATAATTGAAGTGTGATTTTATGAGAGAGAGAGAATGCAACATGCAAAGAAGTAGAGACTCAAAGACTCAAAGATTTGGATTTTCAAAACTTCAACATTTTGATTCAAGAGAGCCAAAATGAGAGAAAGAGTGTTGATTTTATAATCAACACTCAAAGTGAGGGCATTGGATTTGTCACCCATAGACATGCGATGTGGCAAGAGATTCCTATGACACATATGACAGAATATGCCAAAAGTAAGATTCTATGACACATGAGAGTCAAATTTGGAAGAGAATCTATGACGCATCATAAGATTCCTCCACCCACTTAAAGCCAAAAATCTATGACAAAGAAGCCAAATAGAGACATGCATAAGAGGTAATAATATTTGATTATGACAAATCTCAGCCAAGTGTCAAAGGAGAATCCACAAGGTGTCATATCCAAGTGTCATGATGATGGAGTATTTTATGGAATATTTGAATTAAAAATCCTCTTATTCCACAAAATAAGAATCAGTAGAAAATGGAATTAATGATGGAAAATGGAACTTAGAAAATTAAGAATTTCCATGGTTTGCAGATGATAAACCAATTAATTAATAAAATTAATTAATTGAGGATGATAATTAGGAAGAATAATTAGAAAGAATAGGATTAAATTATGGGTTATTTAATCCTATAGAGAAAATTAGTAGATAATTGGCCAAATTGATTAAATGAATGCAACCGTATCCTTTGATGAAAATGTGACGATGATGGATATCAAATAAGATGATGAAAAGGTAGACCAAAGCCATGGTTAGATTGATTTATTGAAGTTGATAACATGCCAAGGACACATGACATGAATTGGTTGATATGTAACATTTAACCGACATTGTAAATGCTACACGATTGAAATTGATTGATAAGGTTCGATCATAATAACATTGACAGACATTGTCAATATTATTAAAATGGTTGATGATGCCATGATTTGAAATTGAAAGCCTCAACAATGTCAAAGATTAAATGACATGAATGATATTTTGACCTAGCACTGAGAGCCATGACAATACTAAGGTCAGATTGATAAGATTGATAAGTTGATAGGTTTCCAAGGCACTAAAAGCCACAACAATGCCTAGGAGTGGATAAATAATGATTGATTTGAGATTTTTGATATGTTTTGGGTTGATTAGGACTGATTTCGAGTGATTCCAAGTTGATTTGGGGTGATTCCGATTTGATTTGATATGATTCCGAGTTGATTTGATATGATTTTGAGTTGATATGAAATTGATGTGAAAGGGGATACAAATGACAAAATATGGTCAATCTGGCCAAAAGATTAGAGTTAGTAGAATGAGAAAATGGGACAAATTAGTATGAAGAAGTGATGAAGCCGTAGATGTGAACCATTTTTGAGCGTCTACATTACCAATTTGACAATTCTTGCATAGACCAACCTTAGGTTTCTTTATACTAGGAATGCCTCTTACTTTCCTAAATTTTCTTATTTTCACCAAATTATCAAAGTTCACATCACACAATATTCTATGCTATAACCAACTTTCTTCAACTTGAGCAATAAAATGTGAACATTCACCAAGTTCAAGATAGAACAAGTTACCTTTTGTTTGAATGCTAGATCCAATAAGTTTTCCTTTGTCATCTAGTAGTCTTCCTTTTCCATGCATGAATTCCACTTTGAATACATTATTGAGTAGTTGTGCCACACTCAACAGATTGTGATTTAATCCTTCTACCTAATATGCATTATCACATACAAGCTCTTTGGTTAGTGAGATTCTTCCTCTTCCTTTTATGCAACAAGGTTCATCATTACCAAATCTCACACTACCACCATCATAGTCTTCAAAATGTTCAAACTTTTTTTTATCACCAGTCATATGATGAGAGCAACCACTATTTATGATCCATGTATAATTTTTTCTCACATGAGAGATAAGTGCCATTTTATCTTCCTCATCATTGTCAGATTCATCTTTCATAGCAATGTAAACAATTTCATCTTCTTCATCATCAGAATCATTAGAATCCTTAGCCATGAAACATGTTTTCTTACCTTTTTCCTTGAATGATTTGAAATCTTTCTTGACATTTCACTTGTGACCTTTCTTCTCATCCTTGTTTTTCTTATTTGGGCACCTAGTAGCAATATGTCCAATATGCACACAAGAAAAATAGATTAGAGGAACCTTACCTTTGTATTTTTCTCTACCTCTAGAATATTTCCTAGCTAGTAGAGCTTCAACCACCTCAAGATCATTATCAGAACTTGTTTTGATTCTTTTTCACTTTCTAATTGAGAATCCTTTATCTTCTTGGCTTCAAATGCTGATTCAATGTTCTTGGAAGCTGGAACATAGTTATCATAGTTATCTAGCTCAAATGTAGTCAATCTTCCTACTATGGCCTCTAAATTAATCTTATGATTTGTTTCACATCTTCTTTCTTGAATTGCAAAAACTCTAATTGCATAAATGGGAAGTAATGTTCTAATAACTTTACTTACAAATATTTCCTCCTCAATTTCTCCTCTAGAAGCCTTGATTGTATTGACAATTGCTTTGACCCTTTCAACATATTTGGCAATGTTTTCATCCTCTCTCATCCTCATTTGATCAAATTATCCTCTTAGACTTTCTGCTTTGGATCTTCTCACATTATCATCACCTCCATAGATATTTTTAAACTTGTTCCACATTTCAAAGGTAGTTTTGTAGTCCTTGACATCATCAAATTCTTCATAGCTTAGGGCAGATACAATGTCTATCATCATGGTGTTATGAGTCTTCTTCTCAACAATGTCATTAGTAGATAATGTGCCTAAAGGAGTTACATATGCTTTATCAAGATATTTCAATCCTATGTCTCTAATGGAAGCCAAATGTAGTCTCCTGAGACCTTGCCATGCTAAAAAGTTATCCCTGTTAAGCCTTGGAATTTCCCTCTTGTAAGACATCTTGATCTTTAGCTTAGTTTATTGAAATCCTTCCTGCAAGCACCAAAAGCTTTGATACCAATTTTTGGAATATATAGATGGATTAACTGAGAGGGGAGGTGAATTAGTTACCACAAAAATCAAATCCACAGATCCCTTAGATGTCTTAAATAACTAGTTACTATTGTCACTCAGTAGCCACATAGAAAAATGTTTTAACTTGGTAGATTAACTTGTTACTAATCTTTAAGCATTCACAATTATTAACATGCATGAAAAAGAAAATAACATGAACACAAGAGACACTAGATTTAACATGAAAATCCAATATGAGAAAAACTACCAAGTAACTAGCTACCAATTTTTACTCTTCTGAAGTGAGCCCTGTTAGGAGCCAACCTTGTTAAAGGTTACAAAACACACTGTTAGGTGTGACCTTGTTAGAGGATTTAATCACCCTTCTAGGAGTGGCCTTGCTAGAGGAATTTAGAACAATTCAATATAACTTTCCACCTTGTTAGAGGATTTACAAATTGGCTCCTAAGAGATTTAGGAATTACTACTACAATTGTGAGAAAGTAACAATAAGTGACCTAAATGAGATGCAACTAAAGTTTGCTATTATAGATCTCTGTTCTACTTCAATTGATCCTCACTAATTGGATACAACTTTGTTGCTCCTCAAAGATATCTAATCCTTCTTCAAAATTCACATAAACCTTCCTCTTCACACAATCAACTCACTTGCATACTTGTTCATTCATTCATATATTTTAATTCACAACTTGACCTTTTATTTATACATTACAAATTGTCAAGTTGGCTCATTTACAAGTTATATTTACCAATAAAAAATACATTAGTCAACTACAAACATTACATGAAACAATTAGACTTTACTTTCCAAAGTAATGAAATCCTTCATTGGCCAACCTTACTCAGTAAACACTGCTCCAAAAATGATTTCCAGTGTTAACCAAGTGAAGCTTAGCAAACACTGCAAATTCTGCAAAATACTTTGGAGACTGAGTGAACTTGTTAAGAGCTCATTTTCCTTTGCTGACCTTGTGAGCTTGGTAGAAACTGATTTCTATCATAGAATCATTTAGCACCCGAGTGAGCTTGGTAGAAACTATTTTTTGCCATAGAAGCCTTCAGCGCCCGAGTGAGCTCAGTAGAGACTATCTCCATAATGTAACTTCTAGAAACACTTGGTAGACTCTATAAATTACTTTGTTAACCATCTGAGCTTGGTAGACTTTGTTTGATAACTGATATGACATTTGTGTAATATCAAAGACAATACACAATTGAACAATTGTATCCAACACATGTTATCATTGAAGAGTTTTGATTATCCTAAAATTGATACTAATCTAAGTCTATTATGTCGAATTAGAATAAGGGGTTGGTTTGATTTAATTCATTTAGGTCTTTTATTAATTGAAGTTTAGAGGTTTCTCTATTATAGTCAAGTGCTTTGCATTCTCAAATTATAAGACACACATTAAGGCATTCTAAGTATTCAAAAAAATTATTTCTCCTTAAGAATAACTCACAATCTCAAGAGCATCAATTAAGAAAGTATGCATTGTTGGAATTACAAGGGGAAAGAGAGTGAACTTTTGGGTGGGGGTGATGTGGGGGATGAATCAAGAGTTTAAACTTGGACCCATAAAACTTTCACCATTCGTTCATCATATGCATTCAATATGTGAACTAAAATAACATATAAAGTATATACATCTAAATCATGTAAACATATAAGCAATCACACACATAACACTAGATATGATTACCTAGAAACCCTCCAAGTGAGAAGGTAAAAATAGAGTGGGGATGACACCCAAAAATCTTTACTACTACAGTAATAAAGTATATCCAATGAAGGTTACAATGATTTGACCATGCATCATGCTCTACCCTGTGAAAGGTATGCCATGTTAAAGGCTTACAAAGACTGTTAAGTCTCACCTTGTTAGAGGATTTCAACACCCTATTAGAAGTGTGCCTAGTTAGAGGATTTCAACTTACAATTAAGTAAGAACCATGTTAAAAGATTTCATACAGCCTATTAGGACTACTATATTAAGAGATTTAACTAAAATCTCCTATTAAAATGTCTTAGCATATATCCTATGATTGGCACTTGCTTTCCTGATGATAGATCACCTCTACACAATGTCTAATTGATCCTTCATGATTATATGTTTCAATGTTGTATCCTTTGCTCTATCCTTTGTTCTTCTCTATCTAAATCTACAATTCACTCTTATTTCTAAGTCACCTTTAATGCTTTGCAAGCTATTTTGTTTGCTCTTCCAATTTGATCACTCTCTCAATATAAAGAGTTTAGGGCTTTGTCTTCCTTAAGAAGACTTAAGTGGCTTAGGATTAGGTATGAATTTATGGTTGAGATTCATCCATATTGCCACTTAAACCTTCCCATTTTCTAATTAGGTGCATGCAATTGCATAGGGAATCTAAATATAGGTTTTCCCTTATCTCCAAAAGATCATAATATATCCTTAAGTCAACTCAAAAATGGTTTACATAGTTGTTTGTGTGATTACAAAAAAATATGTCAAAACTATGTCACTCAACATATGAAGTCCTTGATGATCAGCATACACTATTTTATATACTGTGACTTAGCACCTACATTACTTAACATCCACTATTTACTCGACTCCTAAGTCACTTGGCATGGTCTATCTACTCAGCACCTGAGTGACTCAACACTCATTGCAACTTGGTATGGTCTAATATTTACATGTTGTGCTCAACATGTATTACTAGTTTGGCATGAACTAATGGCTTAAGTGTGTTGACACTCACTTGTCAAAACCAATTTGAGATCAACAATCTCCCCCTTTTAAATGAGTGTCAAAAAAACTTGAATATACATAATCAACCTTAATCTTCTCAAGCATAACATATCCATGACTCAGCTTATATACAAAACTTCAAAATTAAAAAAAATTTGCACTAACTTGTATACCTCAAAATTGATAATTCCCCTTGAGTTAATGTGTCTCCCTTGTATCCAAAAACTATTCTCCTTTCTAACTTCAATGCACTAAATCTGATACTCTTTCATCTAATATGCTCTATCTTAGCTAATATCTATATCTATTTGCTACTTTCTCTCCAAAAATGTATATCACCTCTTTTATTCATACTCCCCCATATCATGTTTCTCATATTAAATCTTTTCCTTTCATTTATTCTTTGAAATCTCCCCCTTTTTGACACTTATGTCAAATAAGTTATACACCTATGGTGTATTTGTCCAAAAATAATTTGTGGACATCCATCATTATCCTTAGAGCTACATCCCAATTATCACATACAACATCCAATGACTTAATTTGGACTGCAAGCTTGGCAATAAGGTGCACTAGACCATCTAAAGTAGAAAAAATGGGGTCTTTCTTTAGTAAAGTCTTGGCATAGCCTAGGTCCTTGTTCATTATCTCCATATGAGTGGTTAGGGTAGCCTAAATAGTTGTCGGTTTGGCTCTAATATTAGCCTCTTCTACAAATAGCTAATTGACTTTGTGTCTGAAGCAATGTTCTAAAATGCTTCTCACTCTAAGTTGGATTTGATGGTAGTCTTGCACTTGATGTAGATATTTGACTTTCTAGACTTAGAATGTGACTTTTGGTCTCTTGGGTGAAGATTGTAGGATTACATAGTTTTGTGTACAGTGAAAATATATTCTCAAGTACCTTCTTTACATCCTCAACCTTTTTTGCCAATGCAACTTGTTGTAGTGCTATTTCACTAGATATTTTCTCATTTACCTTTCATTGAAACTTCTTCTTAGACCATTTTAAAAGTTTTGCATTTGTATCAAGGTCTTCATTTGTGATCTTTTCCACTATATCAATTAGTTTTTCTATAAGTGGCTTGGTCTATTTAGGAGTTAGCAAGCTAAATGCATCTAAAAAGATGTCCTTGATATCTTGGAGTGCTTTCTTCTACCTATATTCTTTCCTAAGCATTTCTTGATGCTTTTTCCTCTCTAAGGTTTGTTGTAAAATGCCTATTTTCTCTTATTCCATAGTATCATAGTCATATTTTGGAATCACAATTTCTTCATCAAGGCTTATGTCTCCATAATGGATACCTTTTCTACCTTTGATGAGATGGGGCTTGGCATTGAAATTTGCAATGGAATGGCTTCTATGCCTAGATTCTGAAGAGCTTCTATAGGAGTGGTAGATGCTTGGATGGCTTCCTATTCCTTCATCTTAAGTGATAACTTATGCTCTTTATGCTTGAATTGGTCTATCACTATGACTTGAATAACACCTTGTTCCTATGTTGTAGGTACAGATAAATCCATTTGTCCTATTTTCTACTGTCCTCTAATATCTTTCTCTTTTTCTTGCTTCTTTGCAATAGTATCAACTTTAACACTTGTATCAACCTTAGTAGATGTATTTACTATTTTTGAATAGAGGGTTTTACAATAGTAACTAAAGGGATTACAAAAGGTTATTCTTGTGGATTCACCTTTTCCCTTGTGACCTTAGTTACTACCTTTTGCAATTCTTCTACACTAACCAAAACTAGATTTTCACAGAGTTTAGCTTGTAGTGTAGATTGGTCTAGAATCTTATTCAAGTCTTATGTAGTAAGTGGATAGATGTTTTGAGTTGATGCATCAAAAAATATCCTTAACAATTATGATCTTAGTTGTTACACTTGTGTCATGAGGGGGATTAACACTCAAACACTTGTGTATCTTGCACACTTTGTTTATCTTGTTGCTACTTAGCTGTTGTCTTGTCATCATTTTGTTGTTCTATTTCTTCCCCAATTGTATTGTCTTCCTTATCATCTTCCTTTTCATCATTTTTTTCATCATCCTTATCATCATCTTTATCATCAAGTTTACCCTCTGAAGGGTCAACTTCTCCTTGTTTCATAATGGTCAACCCATAGATAAGTTTTCATATTTGAGTTGATTTCTTGACCATATCTTCAATGTTATTTTGAAGAAGGTTGAAGGCTCTATATTTAGGTGTGAACCTAACTGCATATCTCTTGACAGCTTTAGCAATCTATCCCTTTTTTAATCTCTAGCATCACTTGAGATAGTGTTGTTTCCCTAATTTATTTTTCCACATTTAGACAATGATGTCATTTTTTCTCAACAATATCATATAAACCTTTTGGTATTGGGTTGGCAAATTATAGTGGAGTCTTCTGAAACTTTGACATCATGGCATATAATGCCTCTTCCACTTGATTTTTCTATTCTTTTCCAAGTTTATCAAAATCATTATGTTTCAAACTAGTTAAGTTTGTATTGCTTTTGATATTTTCACATAAGTTTTCAAGATCAGATAGAGGATTGTGACTTACCACTTTAAATTGGTTTTTTTCATCAATTTTGTCCTTTCCTCATCATAATCTAGCTATGCCACATATTTTATTCTTTATCTTTTTTGCTCTTGGCCTCCTTTCTCAGTCTACTTGGTCTTTTCTTTGTTCTTTTGAGTGGTTGCACATGTGTTGGCTCTAGTGGTAGGAGCAATAGGCTTGACTAGACTAGGTTTCCTATCTTTCTTTGCCTTTTCCATTGGTTTGGCTTGGCAAGAGTAGGTGCTTCCTTGGCTTCTTCTCCCTTGACACCTTCAGTTTCCTCCTCTTCCTTATATTCTCCCATGCCTTAAGTTAGAGCAAGAGGTTCATGTTCATGTTCTTGTTCTTCCTCTTCATCCTCTTCTTCTTATTGTTCTTCCTCTTCTACACCTTCTCCAAATTCAACTTTTAGTTTCTTCACTATCTTATCTTTCTTCTTAATGATTGATGCAATTTTCAACTCCATGGTAATCTTTGATTTTACCATCTCATAGTTTCCAAATATCTTTACACTTTTATCTATTTGCTCTACTAGTAGTGTAGTGATGGCTATTGAGGGTTCATCAACATTAATTTCATACCCAAGTGGCCTTAGCCATCTTACCCTTGGTATGGCAACTTGCACAAAAGTGTAATCAACATCAACAAGAAGCATATGTCATTATAAAACCAAAGAAATTGGTATCCTCATTCTTTCCTTCATTGATTTCTTATAATCTTCAAGTTAACTTGTCATCAAGGTTTCAAAGTTTTCTCCCATCTGCTCAATGAACTCATTGATTTGCACCACAATTGATCTATTTGTTTTCCACCTTATAGTACCAAAATAGGGAAATGTATTATGTACATAAAAGAATATGCAAACTGGTATTGAACCAAACTTGCATTGTGCACTTTTGGTTTTCCTGATAGCTCCAAGATTCTCCATTAGTTGTTGTAATTGTAGCTCTACTAGATCATATGTATGATCTTTCTTGACAATCTTGTAACCAATATCCACAACTATGTAGGGTACACTATTCAATCTATTGGATTGATAGAATTTATGTGAGATTACCCTTACAAAAAAATTTAACAATGGATCAATAATAGTATCTATTGTTATGCCTCTCTTATTCCATTTTACTCCTGTGTTCTTCTCAATTACTTCCTTTGAATCACTTCTAAGTGTCTTTGGTCAATCTAAGGTTGGGTAACCAGTAACCCTATGAATTATTCTCTTGTTAATCTTGATTGTTCCTCCTTCCAACCACAAGGAACCATCATGAATTCTACTTAGAACAATTCATATCCACTTAGTTTTAAACACATTGGGAAAATCTAGGGTTTGTGTCAAACCCTTTTTCTCAACAATTTTGAATTCATCTTTCAAGACACCATTTTCACACAATTTGTTATATGCATCTCTTATCTCCATATCTCCTATACTTCCTATCTGGCAATTGTAGCACTTCCTCACATCTTGCACCATAATTACATTTGGTGGGATCATAAACAATGCACCAGAAGGATCTTGTTTATAGGCAATGTTAGGAATGGCTTTAAATATGGGTTGCTTAACTTTATTACTAACAAGTTGAACATTCAAAACTTTTTTCCCTTCAACATTTTTTGAACTAGACACCATTTTTTCAAACTAGGGTTTATGCAAAAGTAAACTACATAGCTTGGCTTGTGATAAATACCCTAGAAATTTGTTGATCTGGTGATGAATTTCTACACAAGTCTTCTATAATTTCTCTTGACAAATTTTAGGTCACTACTAGCTCTTCTCACTCTTTCTTGATTTCAAAATGATGAAGAAATGAGCTCAAATCAATCATATACCATTTGAAAACCTTACATTTAATGCTAAGTACTTACATAGCTATAAGCTCACCAATAACCATTTTTGGGTTCACTCAACATCCATTAGATGTTTCCACCACTCGGTAGCTACTATGAGTTTGACATTAACTACATAATTTGGTAGCTCAACATCAACTAACATTTAATTTGGCACATATAGGAAACATTTCATGCTCGAAAACAACATGAAAATCTTAAAAATTTAACATCTTGCATCTTTATTCATGCTAATGTAGTCTTTTCAGTACTATCTCCTTTCGAATTGATGTATGATATAACACTTGAATATCAGTCCCACATACTTCTTGATTGCCTAGTTTGATGAGGTGTGATCACATGAACCATTGGGTGAAGTGAACCCTTCTCCATTTGATGTGTTGTAATCATCCTTCTTTTTCCATGTCTTGTTCCTCTCATCACTAATGTGTTCAACATCTGCCTTGCCTTTGCCTTTATCAAATTCACAACTTGGTGCCTTTGACATAGTTGGATAGTATTTATTGATGTGACCAATCTTCAACTAGCTAAAACATGTGGTTTGACTCAACCACCTTTTGTAATTGCCACCAAAATGTGTCTTAATACAATTCTCAGGAACATGTCCACATTCTTTATAATAATGATAGCTATATCTTGTATTATAATCCCAATTGTAGGAGTTCCCATTGATTCTTACCTTTGTTGGCTTGTTTGATGACCACATGGATTTGAATCTACATTCAAAAGCTCTATGCCCATACTTATAACAGTTGTAGTAATAACCTTCAAATCTTTATTTATGCATGGTTTTGGTTCTACATTCATGTGCCTAATGACCTTTCTTGTTGCACTTATGACAATGAGTCATGTTCTTAGATTTGACATTTTGATTTGTATTCTTGCTTTTGCATTAGTAGTATGTCCTTTATTACCACAATTATGACAAGTAGGTTTGGAGTTCTTACCTTTGTTGTTCCTTTCTTTAGCAACTTTGGATGATTCTCCTTCTTAAGTGCTTGTGTAGCCCAATCTTGATGTATCATTGTTGGGTCTACGGGATCTCAATAATTGCTCAAATTATTTGATGGCTTCATTTGGCTTATTGAAACTATTAGTAAATTACTTTTCTCTTTTTAGGTCACTCTACAATTGTTCATTCTACAAATTTAGTTTAGTTATCTCAATGTCCTTGAAATTTACATCATAGTTGGCATTCATCATTTGACTTAGAGTATCCAATTGCATGTTGGAAATCTTGGTTAGCTCTATTGACTTCTCTTCTAGTCTGTTTGCCTGAATTCTTTTATCTTCTTCAACCATGGCTTTGTCTTATATAGCTTTCTTCTTTTGTTCAGCCACCTCACATAATAGTATAGCTTGTAATTCTTGCTCTAGCTTGAGATTTTTGATTTCTTCAACTTGGACTCTATTATTTTCCATTAGATCTCCAACTGCTACGTCAAATTCAATGAAGTCACCATCTGAAAATAGTGTAGTAGTGTCTATCTCTTTTTATTTTGTGTCATTCTCTGCAATAGCAATTTATTTTCTTCTCTTCAAGGATTTCTTTAGTTCCTCTCTTTCCTCATTTAGTTGATGTATTATGAGATGTATTTCAATCTCTCAAAAGTCTTTCCCAACTTGTAGACTTCCATTTCAAGATATTTCCTCAAAGCTACAAAGCTTCTCTTTCAGAACTTAGGTATGATACCAATTGTTGGAATTACAAGGGGAAAGAGAGTAAACTTTTGAGGGGGGGGGGGGATGCGTGGTGTTGAATTAGGATTCTAAACTCAAACCCATAAAAATTTCACCATTGATTCATCATATGCATTCAATATGTAAATTGAAATAACATGTAAAGAATATGCATCTAAATCATGTAAACATGTAGGAAATCACACACATAAACCCAAATATGATTACCTAGAAACCCTCCAAGTGAGAAGGTAAACTTGGGGTGGGGATGACACCCACAAATCTTCACTACTACAGTAATAAAGTGTAACAAATATTACAATGATTTGACCATGAATCATGGTCTACCTTGTGAAAGGTTTGCCCTATTGAAGGCTTATAAAGACTATTAGATCTCACCTCGTTAGAGGATTCCAACACCCTGTTAGAAGTGTGCCTAGTTAGAGGACTTGAACTTACAATTAAGTAAGCACTCTATTAAAGGATTTTAGATAGCCTATTAGAACTACTCTATTAAGAAATTTAACTAAAATCACCAATTAAAATGTATCAGCATAGATCCTACGATTGACATTTGCTTGCGTGATGACAGATCACCTCTACACAATGTCTGATTGATCCTTTATGATCAAATGTCTCAATGTTATATCCTTTTCTCTATCCTTTTTTCTTATCTAACTAATTCTGTAATTCACTCTTACTTCTAAGTCACCTTGAATGCTTTGCAAACTATTTTTTAAACTCCTCCAATTTGATCACTCTCTCATTGTAAATATTTTAGGGCTTTGTCCTCCTTAAGAAGACTTAGGTGGCTTAGGATTAGGCATGAATCTACAGATGAGATTCATCCATATTGCTGCTTAAACCTTCCAATTTTCTAATTGGCTACATTTAATTGCATAGAGAATCCAAATATAGATTCGTCCTTATCTCCAAAAGATCATAATCTATCCTTAAGTCAGCTCAAAAAAGGTTTACATAGTTGTTTGTGCCATTACAAACAAATATGTCAAAATTGTGTCACTCAGCATATGAAGTCTCTGATGCTTGGCATGCACTATTCTATATACTGTGACTCAGCACTTGAATTACTTGACATCTACTATTTACTCAGCTCTTGAATTACTTGGCATGGTCTATCTACTCAACAATTGAGTAACTCAGCACTGATTGCAACTTGGCATAGTCTAATATTTACATGTTGTGTTTGGCATGTATTACTAGTTCAACATGAATTGAGTAAATGGCTTAAGTGTGTTGACACTAACTTGTCAAAACCAATATAAGATCAACATGCATAAGTAAAATAAATCTTATTTTTATAAGATATACCTACCTAGGTTTGTAGAGCCTGAAGTGAAGAGGATTTGATCTTTAAGCATCAATCCTATTCATTGCAAATTGTGTTGAATTACCTAGCAATGAGAAAGTAAGGCTCATAGATTTTTCAATGAACAATATGAGAAACCAACACTTTTTGATCAAAGATATCCTTAAATTTTTCTATTCTTAATATTACCAATGGTGTAATATCTATGCATGTGTTTATCATTCTAAACTAAGGAGTGTTAAACTAAGTTTGATTGACTAGTGGAAAATTGGTTTGACCAAATGTTGGTTGATAATCTTTCAAAGTGTATTTGTATATATTTACAAAGTGATTTAGGGACCACACCTCTAATGGGATGTGACTCCATGGTGGAGTCACTCCTATCGCAAACATGACTCCCCAATGGTATATAAACTATGAGAATTGACCTATAATTTAGAAAAGAGTGAACACATATAATACCAAAGTATTCATTAGGTCAAACCCATTATTGTGATCTCTTACAGATAACATATAGTCTGTTAAAACATAGATAAAATGAGAATAACAATAGTATGAAGAAATAATTACTTCAACATATATATTGATTTCAAGTACTTCAAAGTCTTATACACACACACACACACACACACACACACACACACACACACACACACACACACACACACACACACACACACACACACACACACACACACACACACACACACACACACACACACACACACACACACACACATACATACATACATATGAGATCTTTGTAGATTTTAATCACTAAAACTATCAAAACGGTTTAGAACTATTATATTTAAAACCAATGAATATAATTTAGTAAATCTAATCATCAAATTGAACAATTTTAATACTTGAAAAATATCATTGCCTATATTTGCAGTTTTTATATAAAAAATCCTATTTTGAAATTGATTGCTTCTTTATTTACCCTATCATTTACTGCCATTATATTTCCACAATCCATTAGAAATACATAACAATTTCCTAAAATTTGATTGTGTGTGAATTTTTAGCATCAACATTTCTGTTCACACATAGTGATCCATCATCAGGATAAAGGAGAGTGCACGGAAATTGAATAATAAGTGATGGATCACTACGTGTGATCTAAAATGTTGATGTCAAAAATCCATACACAATCAAATTATAGAAAATTATTATATGTTATCTAGTCATTATCATATCCTAATGCTAGGTTGGAGTCTCAATTCAAATGTTTAAGTACACTTTCTTGCATTCTCCCTTATGACTAAGATCATTGTTAGTTCAAACAAGATGATTAAAGAAGCAATTTGAGATGTATTTTGGAGTAGAAAATGAGTACTTTCATACTACATTAACAAGAAACATTTATGAACATTATGTCATACTTCAATAATTTTAGTAGTGGTTTATCTTTTTAATTCTATACTTAATAATGTGAATATTTGATACTTGGCTTATGCATAAGGATTTTAGTGTATTCGAATTATGTATTAATTTTTTACTTCCTGTGATTAGATTGATTTACTTCCTTGTTTTGTTTGAATGAGTCATATACGATAATGTTTGATTACAATGATTTATAGTGGATTGATCATTAGGGTATATGAATTATAATCTCAAGCTTTCTTGACAATATTTTAATTATGAAAATTTAATAATTTGTTCCTTTATATATGCATTTAATATTAAATTTTTATTACAAAGGAGAACGTTATTTTATTCATTCCATTGATGAGGACCACCTATCACTCATCTCATGTCATTGATTGGTTCTATTAGTTATTAATAGTTTTATCTTTCATCCCTAAATGATCATAACCATGAAAAACTTATTTAAATGTAAAATTGAATGCTTCCTATTTGTTTGTCTAAAAAATTTCCACATTAATATGGTTTGATCATTTTATCCTTTAAATATTTCCCACCCTTGGTAGGAGAGACTATATAACATTTAGTTGGAGAGTTATGATAATATCTACCAAATTTATTGACATGTTAGGTGAATGGGGGTTATTTGTCCTGTAAAGGCCTTCAAAATGGACCAAAATCAATCAATTTAGTTATGGAAATACCAAATCAATTGGGACTTCAATTAGGTGAACCAAAATACATACCATTTGTGATAATGATTATTACTTTGACTTAAATTTATCATACCTATCTAAATAGATCATTCCATTCACAAGCCTTATGTTTGAAAATTGTGAGCAAAATGAATTGATTATTAAACCTGAATATTACTAAATATTAAAAGTGAGAGATAATTAGGATGGAAGAAGAATACAATCATTGATATCAATTTTATTATCATATTAAAAAGCCTCAATTTCATAGTTAAAACCAACACTACAGAAATACCAAAAAAAGAACCATAGTTGCATATAAAATAAGGTTAAGGGTAAGACACTATAGTTATAGAAAGGTTGAAGTTACCCAAAACATATTTTCCTCAATCTCATTCAATATTCTGCTACACCCTTAATATTATTGTATATAGGATTATGAATAGTCAACTTATGGCTATCTTAATCCTTAATTAAGTTATGTTATCATTATTATATTATAATTTAGGTAGGTAGGTCAGCCTAGGTGTTATGAAGGGTTGTGTCTATTCAACCTAAGCATAATTAGGTATATATAGGAGGTTGTGAGTCTTATTTCATCATCATATAGTGAAGTGTGTTCTCATTGGAGGTATTTGGAGGTTGCCCCATCAAAGTGGCCTATTACTCTAAGCTATTATCAGTATTTATATAATATTTCATATTATTTCTTTTATTGTGCAAATTATTTCATTACAAGTGGTATCAAAGCATGATCTTGGCACCATAGAGGCAAGATTTTTTCTCAACATTTAGGCAATTTTGGGAAGAGCATAACATTTAGATTTTAGCAAATTTTTCAAATATTTTAAAAATTATTTTGAAGAACATATTTAAGAAGCTATAGTCCAAAATTTAGAGGAATTAGAGAAAATTTAAGGAAATTATTGCAGAATTACTATTTATACACAAATTTTTAAGATCTTCATATCTCTCATGTCTTGCCGAATTGGAGTATAACTTGTATTGGGTTTTTCAATACATAGTAGAGGAGCCTAAAATCAAAGCCTGGAGAAATTGAAAAACAAAAATAAGCAAGATATTGTAAAATTAGGAAAACTCTCTCAAGGTTGCAAATTTGCTATAAAAAAATTGGGGATTTTTTTTGAGTAAGGATTTCTTAGCCCAAGTAAGTTACAATAAAAAATAAATAAATTAGAGAATTTACATTTAATTTGTTTGATTTATTCAAAAACATTGGTTTCCATCATAATGGGGCCTTCAACAAGAGGCAAAAAAATTCTACTACATTGGGGAAATTCTATAATCAAGATTGGGAAGCAACAGAGGATAGTAAGCCCAATAAGGAACTTAGTAAGTTCAAGGAAGAGGTTAAGAAGGATATGTGTGACCTACAAGGAGATCTATCAGATATATAGAGTATGTTAAGCACCTATATGAATGAAACAAGGAAGGAGCTCTCAAGAAATCAAGGTGAAACCTTCAAATCAACCAATAATGACACAAATTTTATTAATTCTATAGGATCTAGGAATTTTTTTCCAAAGGTGAATATGCACAAATTTGATGGCAAGGATCCTCTAACATGGATAAATCAAATGGAGGTTCTTTTTGAAACACATCAAATCCCATATGGATAAAATTTTACAATGGCTTCCTTATATCTAGAACCAAATCAATTCATTTGGTATTGTTGGCTTTGTACTCATAGGAGGAAAAAGGGTCTCATTGTATCATGGTCAATTTTTACAAAAGAAATCCAAGCACAATATAGAAATAGTGTGATAGAAAACTTCTTTATCCAACTTGCTAAGCTTCAACAAATAGGATCAGTTAAGGATTATATTAAACAATTCCAAAATTTATCCTTAAGAGTGGATACAATTATAGAGGAGAACTTGAATGATTTATTCTTAGGTGATCTCAAGAATCACATTCAACATGAGGTACACATGTTTTGTCCCAATTCAGTAAATGAGTCTTTTATATTGGTATGCAAGGTAGAGGAGAAGTTCTTTATTTCTAGAAAATAGGGGGCTAAATTTAAAAGAGACAAAGGATATTCAACACCTTATCTTTCTCAACCTACTAGGTTGACTCCACAACAAATTGAGGAGAAAAGAGAAAAATGGCTGTGTTACAATTGTGATAGCAAATATAGTTGAGCACATAAATGCAGCAAAAATAAATTGTTATCTATTGAAGGTCCAAATGAGGAAGAAGATAATGAGCCTATATTTGAAGAGGATAAGGAGTTAGGTGAGGAATCACATGATTCTTAACCAATCATTTCTTGTCATGCACTTTTAGGTTTTAGTGCACCACAAAATCTCAAGGTAGTGGGTTTCTTAAAGAAGCAAAAAGTAATAGTGTTGATCAACTCAGGTAGTACTCATAATTTCATCAACAAAAAGTTGGCAACTCTTCTAAATTGTTTTATATATCTAGCCCCAGAGTTTCAGGTTTTGATTGCAGATGGGGGCATAGTTAGTTGTTCAAGAAAGTGTCATAGAATCAAATTATCCATGGGAGATTATCAACTTGATACACCAATGTATGCAATATCCATGGGTGCAACAAATATTGTTTTGGGAGTACAATGGCTTAATACATTGGGAGCAATTGAGATGAACTTCCAAGAACTATTCATGCAATTTCAATCACAAGGAATGGTAGTGGAGCTAAGGGCATTGAAGGAAAAATCCCCATAGATGGTAAGCTTTCATCAAATGAAAAAACTTCTTAAGAAAGGTGTGGATGGATTTGTGGCCCAACTATGTTCATTATAAGTCTCTCAATCTAATGCTCTTACTCATCTATATTTACAAGCAATAATTGATCATCACTTAGTGATTCTTAGAGATATGCCTAAAGGACTTCCTCCTAAGAGGGATCATGACCATTCCATGCAACTAGTTCCAGGGAGTTAGCCACCTAATATTAGGCCTTATAGGTACCCACACATACAAAAAAGTGAGATAGAAATTTTTTTTGAGGAAATGCTAGAGGTATGAATTATCAGGCATAGCCAAAGTGCTTACTCCTCACCTCTTGTGCTAGTGTGTAAGAAGGATAAAAGTTGGTACATGTGTCCATATTATAGAGTGCTCAACAAGTACACCATTCAAGATAAGTTTCCTATTCCAGTCATTGATGATCTTCTAGATGAATTAAATGGAGCTATGTATTTTACCAAGTTAGATCTTAGATCAGGTTATCACTAAATTTGGATTGAGGAGGAAGATACTAGTAAGACAACATTTCAAACTCATGAAGGTCATTATGAATTTTTGGTGATGCCATTCGGTCTTGCTAATGCACCATCTACATTCCAAAGTTTGATGAATTCCATTTTCAAGAAGTTCTTGAGAAATTTTGTGTTAGTATTTTTTGATGATATATTAATTTATAACAAGACTTGGGAAGAACATTTGTAGCATGTAGATTAAGCATTACAATTACTTGAAGATCATCAACTCTATGCTAAGCCATCCAAGTGTTCTTTTGGTCTTAAGGAGGTGGAATATTTGGGACACATAGTTTCACATGAAGGAGTAAAGGTGGACCCTAACAAAATTAAGGCTATCATGGAATGGCCTATTCCAAAAAATTATTAAGAAGTTGAGGGGTTTCTTGGGATTGATAGGATACTATAGAAGATTTGTGAAGAAATATGGGCATGTAATAGTACCCCTTACAAATATATTGAAGAAGGATTCTTTTGATTGGAATGAATCTATGAATGTATCATTTGAGCAATTGAAGAAGGCTATGTGTACAACTCTAGTGCTTGCCGCTCCAGACTTCATCAAGGAATTCATTGTGGAATGTGATGCTTCTAGAAATGGGATATGAGTAGTTCTCATGTAAGAAGGTTGACCAATTTCTTTTGAGAGTCATCAATTAAAAGGTAAAAATCAACTCAAACCTATTTACTAGAAGGAAATGTTAGTAATCCTTCATGCAGTTAAAAAATGGAGGCCTTATTTAATGGGTCAAAACTTCAAGGGTTAAGATAGATATGATAGCCTAAAATATTTTTTGGAATAAAGACTATCATTAGAAGAGCAACAGAAATGGGTCACTAAGATGTTGGGATATGACTTTGAAATTGTATAAAGGAAAGGCAAGGAAAATATTGTGGCCGATGCAATTTCCAGGAAGGATGAAAAAGATGAAGCATTATTGTGTGCCCTTTCAATATTACAAGAAAATTTGGTGGTAGAAGCTAAAGAAGAGTGGAAAAAATGATGTTCCAACAAGTAATCTCATCTAGTAAATCAAAAGTGACCCTAGTATTTTAGATAAGTTTTGTTTAAAGGGGGATATTCTTTGGTATAAATAGTGATTGTATCTTTGCAAGAATTCCACTCTTAAAAACAAGATTCTCAAAGAACTACATGAGTCCCCAATTGGTGGTCATTCATGATTTTTGAAGACATATCATAGGGTCGAGCAAGATTTTTTTTTGGGAAGGACTAAAAGGTGATGTTCAAAATTTTGTGGCTGAATGTTTGGTTTGTCAAAGAAATAAGGGGAAAGCAATTAAGACACTAGGTCTCTTGCAGCCTTTATCTATTTCTAGCCAATATTGGGAAGAGGTATCCATGGACTTCATTACAAGGCTCTCCAAATCTAAAGGTCATAATGTCATCATGGTAGTAGTTGATCGCCTCACTAAATATGCACATTTTATTGCATTATCACATCCTTTTATAGCAAGTATAGAAGCAAAATTTTTCTTGGAGAATATCCAAAAGCTACATGGTACACCTAAGGTTATTATTAGTAATCATGATCCTATCTTTACTACTCACTTTTGGAAAGATTTATTCTGATGTTTGGGTACTCAATTGGCTCATAGTTCTTTATACCATCCGCAATCAGATGGGAAAACTGAGGTGGTTAATAAATATTTGGAAGGATATCTACATTATTTCACTTCAAAAAAACAATCTCAATGGGTAGATTGGCTACCTCTCGCAGAATTGTGGTACAATACTTCTTTGCATAGCTCATCAAAAATGTCTCCATTTTTGGCACTTTATGGATATCATCCTCCTTCCATAACATCGTCATTAAAGGTGTCACCAAGAGTTCAAGTAGTAGAGGATCACTTGCTTCATCAACAATAGGTACTTTTAGGACTCAAGGAGAATTTAGCTATGGAACAAAATCAAATGAAAAAATAAGTGGACCAACATCGTATTGAAAGAAATTTTGAAGTTGGGAACTGGTCTTCTTCAGATTGCAACCTTATAAACAAATTTCAATGAAGCAACAAAAAAAGAATAATAAGTTTTCTCCAAGATATTATGGACCATACCAAATCATGCAAAACATTGGTAGTTTCCACCAAAAACAAAGATACATCCAGTTTTTCATGTTTCCTGTTTGAAGAAGGTAATTGGGCAAAATAATCCTACTCAAACAGTACTACTAGAACTTGATGAAGAAGGAAGAATAATTTTGGAACTAGAGTACATTCTTCAAACATGCATGAAGAAGATGAGGAACAAAACCCTGACTTAGTATCTCATCCAATGGAATAATTTGCTAGTTGAAGAGGCCACATGGGAGGATGAGAAGTTTATTCTAAAAAATTCACACTTGGTTAGCATTGAGGATAATACTTCTTTCAAGAGAGGGGGCATGCTACTCCCTTAATATTATTGTATAGAGGGTTATGAATAGTCAACTTGTGGCTATCCTGATCCTTAATTAAGTCATGTTATCATTATTATATTATAATTTAAGTAGGTAGGTTGGCCTAGGTGTTATGAAGGGTTATGTCTATTCAACCTAAGCATAATTAGGTATACATAGGAGGTTGTGAGTCTTATTTCATCATCATATTGTGAAGTGTGTTCTCAATTGAGATATTTGGAGGTTTCCCCCTGAAAGTGGCCTATTACCCTCAACTATTATCAAGAATTTATATAATATTTCATATTATTTCTTCTATTGTGCAAGTTATTTCATTACATATTCATACATTTACTAATTCTATAGATTACCAAAGGTGGCATACAACTACTATTCTAAACTACATAGCTTCTATCTAAGATAACCATGGATAAAACTTAAATAAACATATTAAATTTCACAAAAATATCATATAATATAGATGAAACATAATTTACCTTGTTATTTATGGTTGAAATATATCAATGTCTATTAAATCTTCCAAAATCTTCTAATATTAAGTAATACTTTTCATCTATACACATATGAATAGAGTTGGGATCCAAAATATATGATAGCCCTTTTATGATTTATTGCACCAACCAGTCAAAATTAAGGCCTAAAATGGTTGTCTAATGTTCTTATATCCTTTACTATTCACCTTATTAGCAAATATAATAAAAACTTAACTGAATATAGTAACTTAAATAAAAAGTATCGAAACATTCAAAGGTTGCTAACTACAACAAGTCTGATAGAGACTCTAAGGGAGACAAACCACTATAGTATCCTCTTCTAAATCATTATTGATATGAAATACATATATAAATTTCTTATAATGATGATATCCCAATTGATATTGGTTATGTACTACTCAAATTAGAGTGCATGTCATTCAATGGATTTAACAAAAGAACATCAAATTTTGGGTTATTGCTTATGAAAAATGTTTTAATACTATACCGAGTTCATATTTAATAATTCTTGCTACACCTCTAATACTATGATCCTCTATAATGATTTAAGGCTTGGCCATGGATATAAAGAATGGAGTTTTATGGTTGTGATCTATTTAGAGAGATTAAACATTAACTATAGTAACCTAAATATTATATTAAGGATCCTAAGATATACTGATCATGAGACTTAATATCTAGTGTTCTTAAAATATGTGTAGATGATGAGAATAATATATGATTAATTGTGAAGTAAGCATCCAAAAATATAGCCATTATAGTAACTTTTTTAAGTGGGTTTTAATTGCATACATTAAGTTGGTCATATTTGATTTGTGTATCTAAGAGTTAGCCCTGGTGTGATTAGACCATGCTGACTATACCATTATTACCTAGATAATAGATAAGCTAACCCATTAGTTTTCTTCTTACTAGCCCTATATTTATGTTTATATTTGATATCTTAATAATGATCTACAAGTTTGAGACTTTAATCTAGCATTGGGTTCAATTTTCAACTCATAGTGCTGCCCTTTTTGTCTACAATTATTATTATATATGAATCTCTTGTCACATTAAAATTCTCCTGGTTCTAAATTTGGTATGACATGTTGTTCTTTATATGCTAATAAGCCTTGAAGTTTATGTCTATTACCTTGATGCAAGTTAGATAAAAAAATTATTAGTACTGTGTAAGTGGTAGGTGCCTAGGTTGCACACATTCTTAACAATATTTTAAGGGGATGAAATCCTACACACTCTATTTTTAGTAGGTGTTTGTTTGCATCTAGATAAGAGTGTCTTTTACTGCAAACATTCTATAATCTCTCTTCCATTAGCTCCTAGGTTAGCTAATTCACCAGGTTGTTTGTTACCTTCTCTATAAATATGTTTAAATTCAATTTCTAAAAAGTGTTTAAGTAGTTGCAAGGCTCTTTCTAACATTGAATTCAATTTCTAGTTTGGTGTAGGACTTGTCCCTGCTACATTAACAATAATTTGGAAGTCCCCTTCCACTATTAACTATTTTATGTCAAGTTACTTACTAAGTTGGAGTCCTTTTGATAGTGTTGTTATTTTTGCCATGTTATTTGTGGTATTACTTAGGGCTCTAGCTAATTTTCCTATAACTAGTCCATTTCTATCATGATAATTGCCTCTTGAATTCTCATTAAAGTTTAATTTGTATCATCCTACTCTAGGGAGTTCCCATCTACATTTTAGCCTATTTTCTTTGGTTGTCTTCCCTCCCTTTCTATATTGAAGGAAATAACATTAATTTTTTTTACTTTTTAATAAAACAGAATAAATAATTTGTTTATATCATTACTTATTTTACAAATCTTATAGTTCTATGTTATATGCAACCTTATTTAAACTAACTTAATTTTTTTTGAATAGTTTATTTTTTAGCTTTTAAAATTAATTTAGTTTTTATTTTTTATAATTATTTTAGTTTATTTTGTTTGTGTGCTATTTTTCACTCATCATTTTACACAAATAAATAAGTAATATTTCTTAATCTATTTGATCTTTAAATTTCATTTTATTTTATAATTTAATGTATTCACATAAGCTATATTCAAAAAATAAAATTTTAAGTCAATAAACATTATGTGAGAACTTTGTTCCCTTAAAAAAAAATTTATTTGCCAAAAAGTTGTTAGCCCTTCCTTTATTAGCTTTATATAATTTATGATCTTATCTATAATTAAATTTAAATTTTTAAATTTTTATTTAGCATGATCCTATTTTTAATTTAATTTTAATATTTTTAATTTCTTTAAATCATTGTTTTTAATTATTAGGCGATAGGCTTTTAATGTGGGATTGCCTTTGTACTTTTTGACTGAAAAGTTTATCTCATGCCATGAAGCTACTTTAAAAGCCATAGAACAATCTTTAGAACTTTGTGAAAGTATTTTGCAATGATGAGAGATAAGAAGAGTTATTTCAAATTAAATTAGAAATAAAATTAGAAATATACATTGTTGTGTCTCTAATTGTGATTTTTGCTTCCACTACTTTTTCTTATTGTTGGTGAAACTTTTGTCACCTTGATTTGTGTGGTTCTCGTTACTAGCCACCAATTCCTTATACTTTGATGACTTGATAATTCTGATATCTATCAACTTGGATTGTTCCAACATCAACATTTTTGCAAATGCATCAAATGAAGGCTTAGTGAAGGTATTTCCCATGGTCAACTTGTGAGTGTTATAACTCAAAACAAAAGATGCATACTTTGAAGGTAGCCTCTTCAAGATGTGATGAATCAATCTATCATCCTTCGTGGGATTACCACAATCCTTAAGTAGTGCTCTCAACTCATTGGCTTTGTTGACATAGTCTTGAATTGTGTCAAAATTCTTAGGATCTAAGAGAAGTAGATCATCCTCAATGTGGAATCCCATTTCCTCATCCACCTTACCATACAACCCTTCAAGTTTTTTCAAAGCACCTTTGGCATCCTTAAAGTTGGAAATATGGAAGAAGAGATCTCTATGAACACAACTCCTAATAATTCCTAAAGCCTAGTTGTCTTTAATTTGCCAATCAACTTGTGCATCAACATCAGTGGGTTTTATAATTGTACCATCAACATATAGATTTAAAACATTTTCCATTAGTCTACTCCATACAATGTTTTTCCATGTAGTATAACTATGTGAAGTTAAAAGTGGAGTTTTAGGTGAATCCACGATGCAAAAATTAAAAAAGCACAAGAGAGAAAGAGAGACACTAGAACACAAGACACCTACCCCCCCCCCCCCCCCCAAAAAAATAAAAATAAATAAATTACTCAATTAAAGAACCCCTCAAAGTGATGCCTTTGACACTTTATATATAGTGCATTTACAATTTCCACTTGCCAAAATAGACAAAAGTGGACTTTTGATTTTGATGTTTACAATAGAAAAGATGAAGCTATAGTAGACTCAAGTACATAAGACACCAGATCTTTCAAGGATCTAAACAACTACAAGTTCTAAAATAGGTCAAAAATGACCAAATGTTGAAAACACAATATCTACTTACAATTGCTCATCTTTGATACCAAATCTAGAAAGTAGACAAAAAATTATGCACTTAAAAAAAAATGGCACCTGAGAATGTCTTTTCATGAGCCTGAATGATGCCTCTGAAGTTGCAAAACTGAGGATTGCATAGGAACAGTCACCAAAATCTCTCAATTCTACAAAATCTACTCACTAAAACCAAAATATAGTTGCAACAATCTAAAATTTTAGGAAATGTAGCCCAAAATCAAAAAAAATTATGCCTGATTTGGAGTCAGAATAACCAAGGTATGGCTCTTTGAAGTCAAACTATCAAATCAAAAACACATATGAAGAGAGGTCCCATTTACAAGTAGTTGATGAAGTCAACAAATTGTATAGCAACAAATTGATGGTTTGGTTCTCATCAAGGCAAAAATAATATATCCCTATTTTGGCTGTGAGATAGGCATCACATTTGACATTGTTCATTTATATCAAAAAAGCCAAAAAATAAATAATGAAAATTTACCAATTACTTAAATCTTTGCCAATACCAGCTCAGGTGGGTGCAAGAATAAGAATTTTCCATGCATGCTATTTGGAAATGACTGATCAAACTCAATTATGTACTGCAAATGATCAATGGAAACAGGGGAGACTAATAGTGATCGAGAGTCACCAATAATTGACCAGATGGTGGATCTGAATGTCATCATTATGACTTGGAGCAAAGTGGGATGAGTTTGGTCTGCCAATGAAGGTCAACTATAAATTCCACAAATTGAAATTGAATCCCTATCTTGAATGGAGCTCAACAACCAATGACAATGAAACTCACCAAATCAGAAGTTGGCTTGGATAAGCTATGACAGAGGTGTGGTAGTCTATTCAACAGGCTTGATTGCTTGGAGATCTTCAAGTTAGTACCTTGAGGTCTTTGATCTAAGCTCAATGGTCTCTTAAACTTCCAAACTTGATGATGGAGTAGACCGCATGTTGTTGTGGAATGATGAAGTAGGCTATTAAGTGAGATCGGATGCTCCAATGTTATTGTTACAAACTGCAAATCAATCTTCAACATATAATTTCTGGAAATGACTCAATGCCATGTAGAATTGGATTGCTCCACTTGTAAATGAGTTTAGATTGACAAAGTTTGGACCGATGACTAGTCAGATGCAAAGTTTGTAGAAGCACTTTGATGGATGACTTGAACACGTACTCAGGTTAAGGATCATAGTGTGACTATTGGCATGTCTATTCCTTAAGAAATCTAGATCGGATCATAATCTTCATGCAAGATCTTTATAGAGCTCAGGCTTGATAGTGAGTGTAGAGAGGGGACCACATGTACCTGAGGGTTGGGTGAGAGTGTGTATTACTAGAGCAAATTGAAGGTCTAACTACGATGGTTGATCTTTATGTTCTTTGAACAAGGTATCCAAGCTTAATGGGCTATTATGCCCCAACTTGTAATCCTCCAAATTGGAAAATCAAGCTCCCAAGCTTGATTTGCAAAAAAAAAAAATTGCCTCAAATTTGACTTTTGCCTAAGATAGATGTATTTATTGTCAAAATTTATTGAAACAACCACCCGAATGTAATGGTGAGGTCAGATCTTTCTTAAAATGCTCCTAATAACTACAAATATCTGGATCTAAATTATTGCCCTCCAAAATGAAACTCTCCAATGGTTATGTAATGAAGCTCCCATGGCTCTGATACCATGTAAGAATTTGCCTAAGGAAATAATTAAACGCCAAGATCAAGAATCTCAGCAGATAGCACAAGAGAGACAAATAGTGATCAAAATGATAATGGATATCAAATGAATATGCAATAGAAGTGCCTGTATATAAAGGCAACTAGGATGACTAGGAGTCAACAAAGAGATAATCATCACAACTAAGCACTTGTCTACCAAAAGTGCATTATCCTCCATTGTGCATGAATGTACATGCAACAATGAGAGGATAAGAATACAAAGGTGTATCTCGTAAAGAGATGTAGTAGAAAACATGTGCACAATAGGAGTGCAAGCAACTATGTTGTCTACATGATAACTCATATGAATATACAAACTCCTAGGTGTCTACATGACAACTAATATGCTAATGCATTAACCTAAATAAACTTAAGTAAAGTGTAAATAGTAAATACTTATTTACACTAACAATTTTTTTATAGTAAAATAATTATACCGATTATCTTTTTTATTAATCAATTTGAAAATTAAAATAAACAATAATATTGTATAAAATAATAGAAAAATGAATAAAATTAATTCTATAAAAATCAAAAGTTATTTTTTTTGGGTAAAAGAGATATGTATTAATTGAAACAAGTATTCAAAGTATAAATAAAATAATATTATAAAAAGTTTGTATGTTTTCTTGGTAAATGATAGTATTACAAGTTTATTTCTTCTTCAATTTAATTGTTCTTTTCGCAATAAAAGCAAAAATATATATTTTAAATCTTTTTTTAATTAGTTAAAATAATCATTACAAATTCTCTTTTACATTGATTGAAAAATAATAATAGACTTAGTGAATAGGATAGAAATTAAAATTAAAATTATAAATACATGATAATATCTTCATATTTAAAAATAATAATTACAATGATATCATCAAAACTATATATACTAAATTTAAGATAATATTTTATATTAAAAATTAAATAAATAGTTTCACAATATGTTGTATTTGAATAAAAAAAAATCATCTATTTAATTGATTACTTTTTTATATTAAAAATTAAATATATATTTTCTTAATTTTTTTATTTTCATAAAAAAAATCAAATATCATGTATTTAATTAATAAAAATTTACATAAAATTTAATAAAAATAATATTCATAAATCCCCATATTAATAAATAAAATAGATTTGTATTACTTAAAAAAAACAACTTAAAATTCTTATAAAAATAACATTAAAAAATTCTTATATCTATTTTTCATTATTTAAAATAGATTTTTTTATTAAATAAAAATATCAAAATTGAAATAAATCATAATAAGATTCCTAATTATCTAGAATAACAAATAAATAGATTTTTATGAAATTAAAAAAAAAATTGTATTAATTGAAAAAAAAATTATTTCAGTTTTGATAGTAAAATAATTTTTGTAATCTATTTTTTAATAATTAAAATACTCAACATAAATTATATTTTTTATTAAATACAAATACTAAAGTAAAAAAAAAAAAAAAGATATCTAAATATAAATATTAAATTAAATAATTTTGTATTAATTTAATTTTTTTTACAATTACTAAAATTTGAAAATGGTGAGAAAGTGAAGAGCAAAAAGTAGAGTGATAAACACTTCTAATTGTCGACAATATCCATCAACATAGAGTAGTTATTTGTGTGACCTTTTAGCTCCTTAGGGCAACCTATCTTCTCCATGGGTTTCCAAATCTATTTATGGCTTGTCCAAGGCTCTTGTAATCACTAGGAACTCATTTGCTACTTTGGACAAAGTTTGTTCTGCTTCAATGGAGGGTCTAGGATTTTCTCTCATGGCTAAATGCAAAGCTAACTACAATGAAATTCATCATCCCTTCCAGAAGAGAATATTAAATGATAATTCCTTTGGTGCCTAGAATTCGGCTCTATATGAAAATAGGCCTCAAAATTTTGGTATTGCTAGAAAAAAACATTGTGCAGATCTTGACATGGATCCCCTCAGTTGTGACAAGAGAAAATTATGTTCCTTTGGGAAAAGGAAGGGTTAGATTACCCTTTGATTATGATCTACAAAGGAGGGATAACATTGATCGATACCCTTAAATGGATAATCCCTTTATTTGTAATGGTAACAGGGCAAATCTCCCAGTGATGAAGGCATTTCAATCAAATGATAAGGATCACCAAACCCTAATAATTAGTAATGTAAATTCAAAAAATTAATGGTAGTAATGTAAATCTTAGGATTAATTGGCAAAGTGGAGTTACTCAATCCCTATTTCAACAAAAAAAATTGTGTGAATGATAACGGTGTTGGGTGACTAGTAAGTATTATTGATCTCTCTAATAACACTATCTTTAATTATTGTAAATCCATTGAACTTAGAAATAAATTTCTTAATGAGGCATCACTCTTTCTAGAAGGCCAACATGTTGAATTCTTAGAATTAAAACCTAATTTTAATTCTCAAAATTTTGATAATCATAAATTAATGAAATGGGTTACCTTAAAAAATTCGTCTATGGAGCTCCTTCATGAAAATATTATACAACAAATAGGAGACTCTCTAGGAGGATTTAGAGGTGTAGAAGAAAATTTTACTAACTCTATAGTTGTCAAAATTTTGGTTGACCTCAATGTGGTTATTTTATCCCTTAAACCCTTAATAATAATCACAAATTAGTCCATTTACTATCTTAATCCAAAAATCTTTATGGGTTCATGTGAGGGTAGCATTCTTTGGCAACCAATCAATCCAACCATTAGAAACTCTAGAGCCACTCTTTGAAGGATTAATATGTCTAAAAAGTATTGGTTAAAAATCAATAGCTTATCCCCTAGAGCATGCTCCCTTGCTACCCCTTCACATGGTAGTAATGAGGCAGAAGAAATCTATGCCATCCCTTTTGCATCTATGTAAAACTCCTAATCTAGACTACTATTTGTCTCTTAGCTCTTTTGCAAGGTGGGGTAGGATTCTCTATTATTAGAGGAAATAATAATTCTATTTAAAGATAAATCTTACCCCTATCTGAGAAAGATTTAAATAACATTGGGATCCATAATTTGAATAATCCTAGATTTAGAGCCTATAAACTCTCCTGAGCAACCCTTAAATCAGCCTTCCACCATATGGATTCTTTTGCATTACACTAAGGTAATTAGGGATCACAACCTCCATTCCAAGGAAGGATCTTCTTTCTCTAATAGTATGGAATCCTCACTCAAAAGGTTAAGTAGAGAAGAAAAGAATGTACTTTATGAAAAATTGACAAAGGACATAATTAACACCTTCACAAAAGTTGTCAGAGATGGCCTAGATTATCAAAAATAGAGGCTTATTGATCAATTAGTTTCCCTAGGTAGTGAAGGATATATTATGGAAGATCTTCATGCTAAACTAGTTGAAGTGGAAGAGCTAGACAAACTAAAAGGTATTGAACAAACTGAAGCTTCCTTGATCTCTCGTAATGTAGAAATAATCTCTTAAAAAAGGGGAAGGAAATCTTTGAATGAATTAAGATCTTAGGCTATAGAAGCTAAAGGGAAACAAAAACTTACTGATCTCTTTAAAATAGGGAAGGGGAAGACCCTTCCCAAGGGGCGATGTTATTCCTATCTTGGAATGTTAGGGGTCATAATACCCTTAAGAAGTTGCACCTTCTAAAGTTGTCTTAATAAATATAAACCTGATATATCCATTATACAAGAAATAAAAATGAACTTAGAAGAAATAGCTAAATTAGACAAAATAATTGGGATTTAGGTGTATATGGGGAATCCAAGATGAAGGTGCCTCAAGAGGTTGGCCTTTATATGAAATCCTCGTAACATCATCATCTCCCCTATTCATGTAGAAAAGTATTGGATGTTGGCTCAAGTGAAGGATCTTAATAAAAATTTAGTGTTTTCACTCTTTAATATATATGGCCCTATTGGAAACAATTGATTAATTGTGCATTTTCTTCAATGTTACACAAAATGTCATATCATTTCTAGTTAGTGTATGTCGAGCTCAATTGGGCATTAAAGATAGTTTCTTGTGTCTATTGAGCATTCTAGAGTTTGCCTAGTTTAGAAGACAATGTCTACCGAGTTCACTTGGGCACCAAAGGAAAGTTTACAAAAGTTAAGTGTTAACTGAGCTCACTCAATAATGAAGGAAATGTTGGATAGAAGTAGTGTTAACCAAGCTCATTCAGTTACCAAAGGAACTTTGAGAATATGTAGTGTTAACCAATTTCACTTGGTTAACACAAGAAAAATGCTTTGAGTTAGTATCTACCAAGCAAGGTTGGCTAAAGAAGGATTTTCTTTCTTTGGTATATTGAGTTAAATAGTTTTGTTTGTTGGTTCTAGCCAACTAAGAAGATGAATATTAATTCTAAGTTGTATTCAAGATGACTTGACAGTGTGTAAAATATAAATATAAGGTCAAGTTGAGGATTAAATGTGTGGAATAGAATTGAAGATTTGATGATGCTTAGAGGAAGTGAATTAGAAGGATAAGCAGAATATCCTTATTGAGATGCAAAGATGCATTCAATTAGGAAGGATCAAGTATACAAGCTAAAAATGAGATATGTAATCAACAATTCAATTGTAGTAGATTTCAAGTCATCTCATTGTTACTCTCTAACCATTGCAACAATGATCTAAATCTCTTAATAAAGTTGGCTTAACAGCTATTTGTAAATCCTCTATCAAGGTGGCATTCCTATTGAATTTTCTAAAGACCTTTAATAAGGCCACTCCTAATAGGGTGATTAAATCCTCTAATAGGGTTACACCTAACAATGTGTTTTGTAACCTTTAATAGGATTCACTTTAGAAGAGTGAAGATCAGTAACTAGTTGCAATTGGTGGTTTTTTCCAAATTGGGTTTCCACATTAAAATCTTGTGTTCATATTATTTCTTTTATTTGTTTGCAACTAAGTTAAAGTAACATCAATCACAAATAATATCTCAAGATTTTCATGTTAAGCATTTACCGAGCTATTTCAGTGTTTACTAAGTCACAACATTTTTCTTGTGTGTTTACTGAGTTACAATAGAGTTTAGTTTTGATTTATATTGAAAAATAAGGGATCTAGGATTTATTTTTGTGGCAACTAATTCACCCCTCCCCTCTTAGTTACTCCTCTTATATTTCCAACAATCATTATCAGAGCTTTTGGTGCTTGTAGAGAAGGTTTTTAAGGACCAAAGCTAAAGATTAGGATGTCTTATAGAAGAGAGATTCCCAAGTTGAATTGAGATAACTTTGTAGCATGGCAAGGACTTATGAGGTTACATTGAGAAACTATCAGTTATTTGGGTTGTAAATATATTGATGGTGAATACAAGGCTCCTACTAGAACACTATTAGTCGAAGATATTGCTAAAAAGAAAAATTATAACATCATGATGATTGGCATTGCTTCTGGTCTTAATTATGCTAAATTTGATGAAGTCAAAAGTTTCACTACAACTTATGATATGTGGATCAAGTTAAAAGCCATCTATGGAGGAGATGAAAATGTTAGAAGAGCTAAAGCCAAAAATCTTAGAGGATATTTTGATTAGATGAAGATGAGAGAAGATGAAAACATTACAAAATATGTTGAGAGAATTAAAGCAAGTGTGAGTGAAATCAAAGCATCTAGAGGAGATGTTGATGAAAAGACACTTGTAAGAAAGGTACACAAAACCCTTCTTCCTATCTATGCAATTAGAGTGTTTTTTGTTCAAGAAATGAGATGTGATTCAAATAGAAATTGAACTTTGGATGCTCTAGTTGGAAGATTGACAACTTTTGAGTTGGATAACTATGATAACTATGTCCCTAGTTCCAAAGGTATTGAGCCTACATTTGAATCCAAGCTTTCACTCAAGAGAAAGGGTAAGAAATAAAAGGCCAATCAATTAGAAAGTGAAGGATATGAAGAAGAAGAAGAAGAAAGTTTAGATAGTGATCTTGAAGTTTTTGAAGCCCTACTTGCAAGGAATTATTCCAAAGGGAGAGGAAAGTACAAAGGTAAGATTCCTCTAATCTATTTTTCTTGTGAAGAAGTTGGTCACATTGCTGCAAGGTGCCCAAATAGAGAAAACAAGGATGAAAAGAAAAACAATAATTTCAAAGCAAGAAATAATTCAAAAACTTCAAAGACTACAAGGGCAAAGGTAATAAATCTTGTTTTATGGATAAAGATTTTGATAATAGTGAAGATGAAATGATATATATTGTTGTAAAAGATTAATATGATGATGAAGGAGATAAAATGGCACTTATCTCTCATGTTAGAAAAAATGATACATGGATTATTGATAGTGGTTACTCACATCATGTGACTAGAGAGAAAAAAAAATTTGAACACATGGAACATTATGATGGTGGTAGTGTGAGATTTGGAAACAACAAACCTTATTGCATAAAGGGAAAAGGATGTATCTCATTAGCCAATCAACATAGATGTGACAATGCTTATTGGGTTGAAGTGTTGGGTCCATTTACCGTTGCACCAAAAGCCATGATTGTTAGTGAACATGGAACACCACATAATTAACCACTTGTGGGCAGGGGAGCATGTCGCATCACCCAACAATCTCCCCCTCGACGCGCATACCAGCATCCCTGCCCACAGGTGGTTAATTATGTGGTGTTCCATGTTCACTAACAGTCATGGCTTTTGGTGCAACGGTAAATGGGCCCAACATGAAGGACTAAAGAATAATCTACTAAATGTGGCACGGTTGAATAACATTGAATTCAAGGTAGAATTCATGGATGGGAAGGCCAAACTACTGGATGGAAAAGGAAATTTGGTTGGATCTAGAAAACAAATAAAAGGTAATCTATTCTATCTTGATCTCAGTGAAAGTTCATGTTTTATTGCTCAAGTAGAAGAAAGATGGTTATGACACAAAAAAATATGTCATGTAAACTTTGATAATCTAGTCAAGATAAGAAAAAACATAAGAGTAAGAGATATTCCTAGCTTGAGGAAACCTAATATGGGTCTATGCAAAAGTTGTCAAATTGGTAAGATGGAAAAAACTAGTTTCAAAAGCAAAAACTATCATTCGAAAGAAGTATTAGAGCTTGTACATACAGACTTATGTGGACCTATTAGAATAAAGAGTTATAGTAGAGATAATTTTTTCATTCAATTTGTTGATGATTATTCTAGAATGATGACTATAATGTATCTAAAAAGAAAATTTGAACTTTTTCAAAAATTTAAGTGGTATCTAGCAAGAGTAGAGAAAGAAACTGGAAAGAAGTTGAAATGTTTAAGAGTAGACATACGTGGTAAATTAATTTTCAATGAATTCTACATTGAAAGAGGAATTAAGAGATGGGTATCAGCCCTTGGTACACCTCAGTAGAATGGTATAGCCGAAAGAAGGAATAGATCCATCATAGATTGTGCAAGAACATTGATGATAGAAAAGAATGTTGCAATCAAATACTAGAAAGAAGCAATCAGTACTATACTACATACCTTGAACAGAGTATAGTAGAAGAAAGACTCAAATCAAACTCCTTATGAACTATTGTATGGCTACAAACCTAATGTAAGTTACTTGAAAGTATTTGGTAGCAAATGTTATATCTTAAAAGAATCTAGGAAAGGTAAATTTGATGTCAAAAGTGATGAAGGCATATTCTTAGGATACTCTTGTAGAAGTAAAGCATACAAGTGTTTGAATATATCTACTTATAAAATCATAGAAAGTGCATATGTGAGAATTGATGAGTTTGCAAAAAAGAGTGAAGAAGAAAGTAACAAAGAACCTAAGGATTATAGAAGATTTATTTACTATGAACCTAATACTTTTCCAAATATATTTGGAAATCAAGAGGCCTCACCTCTTGAGCCCCCAAAATCCCCCAAAGCTACCAAGTTTTAATCATTGCAACCTAAGTCATAGTCTAAAGGAACTGAGTCAAAGTCAAAAACTATCAAGCTGTTGTTAGAACAAATTCAGTCTGATGGACCTCAGTCATAGACAGTAGGACTAGAGGTTGATACAGAAGATCATGAAGAAATCAATGAAACAAACTCCAAATCCAAAGTACCTATGTTAGAAAGATATGTCAAAAGGCATCATACACTTGATCAGATTATTAGAGACAAGTCAGATGGAACAATGACAAGAAACAAATTGAAAAGTACATGTTTGCTTATTGAATTTGAACCTAGAAATGTTAAAGATGCTTTGGATAATAAAAGTTGGATTGAAGTAATGAATGAAGAAATAGAATAGATAGAGAAGAACAAAACTTGGACTCTTGTTCCAAGATCCAAGAATAAAAATGTAATTGGCACAAAGTGGGTATTCAAAAATAAGCTAAATGAAATGGAGAAGTTTCAAGAAATAAAGCAAGGTTAGTATATAAGGTTTATTCTTAAGAAGAAGGTATTAGTTATGGTGAAACTTTTTCTTCGGTTGCAAGATGAGAAGGTGCTAGAACTTTACTAGCATATGTAGCTTATAGAGGATATAAAGTTTATCAAAAGGATGTAATATTTGCATTCTTGAATGAAATTCTTGATGAGAAAGTCTACATAAAACAATTTGAAGGTTTTGTAGATCCCAACAAAAGAGATATGGTTTTCAAATTACACAATGCATTATATGGTCTCAAGAAGGCTCCCAAAGCTTGGTATGAAAGACTTCATAACTACTTGATAAATGTTGGTTTTCAAAGAACAAATGACAATAGAAGTATGTATATCAAAGGACTAGACAAGAAGATTATGTTGGCAGAAATATTCATGGATGACACCTTATTTATAAGAAATGATGACTTGTGCAAGGCACTTTTGGAAGAAATGAGTAAAGAATTTGTGATGTCTATGTTTGGAGAGATAAAATTCTTTGTTGGATTACAGATCCAATAGAAGAGAGATGGTATCTACATTACTCAATCTAAATATATCAAGGACATACTAAAGAAATTTGGAATGGAAGATTCAAGACTAGTTGGAACTCCTATATCTATTGGACATAAGCTTTCCAAAAAATGATGATTCCAAGGAGGTAGATTAGACCACATATAGATGAATGATTGGAAAATTGTAGTATGTAGTGCATACAAGGCCTAATATTGAATTTCAATTAGTATGGTGGAAAGATTCTCAACAAATCCCAAAAAAATCACATGATGAAAATAAAAAGAATCATGAGATATCTGAAAGGTACTAAAGACTATGAATTATAGTACAAAAAAGGAGGCAATTTGGATTTTGATTCGGCAAGAAGTGTTGATGATAGAAAGAGCACCAGTGGTGGAGCATCCTTTCTTGATAAAAGACTAGTGTCTTGGACAAGCAAGAAATAGAAGTGTATTTCTTAGTCCATAGAAGAGGCAGAATATGTGGTAGTAGCAGTTAATTGTTCTAATATTGTTTGGTTCAAACAACTATTGGTAGGAATGAAGATAGAGATCAAGGATCCAGTGGTTATATACTGTGATAACACTAGTGCAACTAATATATCAAAGAATCTAGTGATGCATACCAAAACAAAACACATTGCTATAAAATATCATTTTTTAAGAGAATTGGTACAAGATAAAGAGGTAAGATTGGAATATGTGAATACAAAAGAACAAATTACAAACATATTCACTAAGAAATTACCTAAGGATGCATTTATGTATCTAAGAGGTAAGCTAGGGGTCAATCCCCTATATAAAGTCCACTAAATGAAGTTTAGTGATGCATCAACTAGAGCATGTTGATGATCAATCAGTTGATGTAGTATTGATTAAGGTACATTGAAAATGAATTAGTACATAAGGTACATTGATATTTATTGAACATTGTCTTTTGCATGAGATGTCAAAAAGGGAGAAGTTTAATGTCATATCTCACAGGAATTTTATCAATTCAAGAGATGACAAAGAGGGAGATATCAAAGACAAAGGTTTGCTGACAAAGGGAGAAATTGAAGGAAGAGAGAGTTCACACTAATAGAGGGAGTTCTCATAGATGATAATTAGAATGAAACTAAGGATATGTTCCTTACTTTATTCTTGCCCTAAAATTTCATTGTATTATGATATGTTGTGTTGCCACCAATGCTAAAGAGGGAGATTGTTGGAAACAATTGATCAATTGCATATTATCTTTGATGTTAAACAAATTGTCATATCATTGCCAGTCAGTGTATGCCAAGCTCACTTGAGAAATGAAGATAGTTTCCTATGTCTATCGAGTATTCAAAAATTTACCTAGTTCAAAACACAATATCTATTGAGTTCACTTGGGTTACAAAGGAAAGTTTGCAGAAGTTAAGTGTTAACCAAGCTCACTTGGTTAATGAAGGAGATGTTGGATGGAACCCTTGTTAACCAAGACCATTTGGTTACCAAAGTAACTTTAAGAATATGTAGTGTTAATCAAGTTCACTTGGTTAACACTAAAAAATCACTTTGATTTAGTATTTACCAAGTAGGGTCAGCTAACGAAGGATTTTCTTGCTTTAGCATATTGAGTTAAATAGTTTTGTTTGTTGGTTCTAGTCGATTGAGAATATAATTATGAATTATTATAAGTTGTATTCAAGCCAACTTGATAATGTTTAAAATATAAATATAAGGTCAAGTTGAGGATTGAATGTGTGGAACAAAATTGATGATTTGATGATGCTTAGAGAAAGTGAATTAGAAGGATAAGAAAAATGTCCTTGTTGAGATGTAAAGATACATTTGATTAGGAAGGATCAAATATAAAAGCCAAAATTGAAATTTGTAATCAATAATTTAGTTGCATTAGAAATCAAGTCATCTCATTTTTACCGTCTAACCATTGTACCAATGATCTAAATCTCTTAACAGAGTTGGCTTAACAATTATTTGTAAATCCTCTATCAAGGTGATATTTCTATTTTATTGTCTAAAGACCTCTAATAAGGCCACTCCTAATAGGGTGATTAAATCCTCTAATAGGGTCAACCTAACAATGTATTTTGTAACCTTTAACAAGGATGGCTTCTATTAGGGCTCATTGTAGGAGAGTAAAAATCAATAACTAGTTGGAATTAGTGGTTTTTCCCAAATTGGGTTTCTATGTTAAAATCTTGTGTTCATGTTATTTCTTTTATGTGTTTGCAACTAAGTTAAAGTAACATCAATCATAGATAATATCTCAAGATTTTTCATGTTAAGCATTTGCCAAGTTGTTTTAGTGTTTACCGAGTTACAACATTTTTCTTGTGTTTTTACTGAGTTACAACAGAGTTCAATTTTGATTTATATTGACATCTACGGGATCTAGGATTTACTTTTATGGTAACTAATTGATCCCTCCTCTCTCAGTTACTCCTCTTATATTTCCAACAAGCCCTATCTTGACTCCTAACAAAAGAAAGGTCTAGAAAGAACTAAGCTCTCATCTCCATAACCTTAGTCATTTTTGTATTTTGGGAGGGGATTTTAATTAATGCTATCACCTCACCCTCAAAAATAGAGGAGGTCTATCAAAATTTCCTCAAATATCTACAAATTATAATCAATGGATCAATTCTAATTTCTTATTGGAAGTTACCTCGGAAGACAAATCCCTTACCTAGAATAACAGAAGGTAGGGTTTTGTCCAAATAGCCAAGAGATTAGACAAATTCTTCTCCTAGGGAAACCTCCCTGATCAAATGTCTTATGTCAATTCTGAAACCATAACTTTTTCAAGATTGGATCATTTTCTTGTTCCCCTTAATATCTTCATGGGAAAATCCCCAATTAGAAATCTATTCAAATTTTAGAAAATGTGGTTCATTGACCTCTCTCTTCTACCCCTTCTAGAGAAATAGTGGAAGGAAGAAAATTAAATGGATCCAAAATGTATAAAGAAGTTCAAAAATTAAAAATTATTAAGAACCAATTCATTCATTGGAATGAATATTCTTTTGGAAACATCTTCCATAAAAAAAGGGAAGTGGAAGTAGAGCTTGAGAAATTTAACCTACAAGTATGGTTGTGGGGATGGGAGATGCCTTGTATAACCATGAAAATTACTAAAATTTTAGCTAGAAGATGTTTTGGCCAAAGAAGAAGTTTATTGGAGGCAAAAATCCAGAGAATCATGGCTCAAAGAAAGAGCAAACCTACATAGAGCTCAAAATAAGGTCTCCATGATTTAAACTAATTTTGGGTTGATCTTAGAATATACCTTGAAGGTGGAAATAAAGGCCTCCTCCTTTTTTTTAAAATACTTTGTGATGGTTCATCTTCATCTTGTCACAAAGAATTCCTAAATAATATTTCTAATTTAATTACCCTAGAGTAGAACAAAGCACTTTTGGAAAAATTTACTAAGGAAGAAGTAGAAAAAATTCTTAAACAAATGAACACAGATAACTCTCCAAGGCCAGATGGCTTCCCAACTAGTCTTTTTTTCAAAAATGTTGGTCTTTTATAGGAGATGAAGGCACAGAGGCTATTGAAGGCTTTTATAACTCTGGAGGAATCCTAAGGGAAGTTAATCACACTTTCCTAGCTTTAATTCCTAAGCACAAATATCCTAAAAACTTTAAAGGCTATTGACCTATAATACTTTGCAATACTTAATACAAACTATTAAAAAAAACCTTAGCAAGAAGGCTTCAAAATCTTCTATCATATCTCATCAGTGAAGAACAAAGAGGTAAATTATGCATTCACTGCAAATATCTAGGAAAACTGGAATGCTAATAAAACTAGACATCAATAAAGAATATGATAAAGTAAATTGGTATTTTATTTGCAACACCTTGGATCAAATTAATCTGTGAATATATTTGTACTCCTAGATTCTTGGTTCTTATAAATGGTACTTTAGAAGGATTCTTTGCTCCATCCTTATTTACTCTGATATTGGAAGCCCTGGGAATAGAATTCCAAAAAGGTTTTTTCAATAAGCTACTTAAAGGCATTTAACCAACAAGGAATGAAGAACCCACATCCCACCAATAATTTTTGGTAACATCATGTTGTATGATGAAGCAAGCATCTTAGAAGCTAAGGCTATCAAAAGCATTTTTAATAACTACATGGCAGTATCTAATCAAGAGATAAACTTGAAAAATTAAAAAATCTTCTTTTGAAATACATTCCCTCCTTTAAAGGTGAGCATCAGGAAAATCCTTGACATTAGAGCTAGCTCCTTTCCATGTGAATATCTTGAGTTTCAATTAGAATCAGGGTGAAAACAAGCTGCTAGCTACACTAATTTAATTAGTAAGATCAAGACAAGAATTCAATCATGGAAGAAAAAATGGCTTTCTCTAGCAAGAAATCTACTCTACTAAAATGAGTATTAACAAGTATTCCCATATATCATCTTTCAATTACTAGTCTTCCTATTTAGAGCAAGGGTTTCATAAATAAGGATTTCAGAGATTTTCTATGGAAAGGTTATGATAACATTAAGAAATTACCATTATTAGCTTGGGATAAAGTATGCAAGACAAAGGAAAATTGAGTTTTTGGGGTTAGGAATATCAAATATCAAGCTTTAGCACATGGCAAAATAATTGGTATGGAGAATGCTTAGAAACCCTCATCTAAAATGGAGTAGAATTCTATATAATAAGTTTCTTGACCCAATGGATCCACTTAGCATCTTCAAAATAAAAAAATCTCTCAACAAGATCAAGCATTTGGAACTTCATGCTTAAATGTAGACCTATCATCTTTGATAGAATTACTTGGAAAGTGGGAAATGGAGAATAGGTAAGGTATGGTTAGATTCCTGGGAAGGATACCCTATCATTGATAATATAGGCAACTTTCTTTCATTTTGACAGATCTTAGAAGAAGCTTGGGGCCCTTTTCTAAGTAACTAAGTAACTATATTGTCAGAGAAAATTCCTCTATGGAAGGATAACAATGGAAAGCCTTCATAAATATTAAGGTACATGAGTTTGATAAACATCTTTTATCGACCATCTTGGAAAAAGATCCATAGCTTTAATAGATAAAGAAGACACATTGATTTGGGATAGGTCCATAATAGGGGAATATTAAGTAGTAGAGGGATACAATTGCTTGACGAAGCTAAGAAATCTCCCTAAGGTGCAATGTCCTCAGATCTTGTGTTGGGATTCCTTCTACCTCCAAAATGTAGGATCATTTTCTTGGTTCACCCTTTGAGAAAAAATCCTAATTGCTAAGAAATTTAGAAGAATGGGTTTTGAAGGCCCTCTTAGGTGTCTACTATATGAAAAGAGAAGCATCCTAACCACTTATTAGTCAACTATGACTATGCAAACTAGTAGTGGAATTGGTTTTCAAAAAGATGTCATAGAAATATGCTCTACCTAATTCCATTAGATTACTTTTCCTATCTTGTCCCATCTTGCATAAAGATTCCATATTTAGGGGTCTATGTATTATCTCCCCCTCCATAATCTAGTGGGAACTATGGAAAGAGAGGAATAGAAGAATATTTAGAAATTTAAAGTTGTCATATCAAGAACTTACAGGTAAAATGAGAGTATTGATTACTGAAGTTATTACTAGCAAGACATGTAACAACATTGAATCCCACAAAGAAGTGACTCATTGGGATGACTCTATGAGACACAAATAGTTGGGACTAAAGATCCCTCCCTTCATAGGGAAAGGGAAGGATAAGAATGAAAGGGACAAATGTGAATGGTCCCCCCTCAAGAAGAATGGTTAAAAGAACTTTTATGGGGCTTCTTGGGGAAGCTTGAGAGTAACTGGTATAGGGTATTGTAATAGAAATTCCAAGGGATAGATTTTAATCAAAATTTGTAAATTCATTGGACATTTGTCCAATAATGAGGCAAAACTAATAGCCTTGGTGAGGGGCCTTTGGCTCTACTCTATCTTCGAATTGAAAAACATTCTGAATGAAGGGTACTCAACAATAATAATTAATGCTCTATGAAAATGTTTCATGCCTAATTGGAAATAGGAATCCTTGCAAGTGAAAGCTATAGAGATCCTCCCATCTTTTAAGCATATTACTATGAATAATATCTATAGGGAAGGAAATTCTATGGTGGATCAATTGGAAAATGAAGGTGCCAATGATTCTAACAAGACATTTATCTCTAAAAGTTTATGTTTAGCTGACCTTCTACTTAGGAAGGAATATATGGGGGATCTTCCTTTTCTAACCCTGTGATAATAGCTAGGTCTTATTTTTTAGCTATATCTAGGTAGTTAGTTCTACTAGACATATGGTAATTTTATTTTAGCATCATTTTTCTAGAGAACTTGAATTAACTTGACTATATGTGAAACTATTCTTTCAACAACTTTATCTAAGGGCTAGTGGGGACTTCTTTTAGATTTATTTTATATCTATCCTTCATTTAAATTTAAATTTTATATGTACTTCTAAATAAAGAGCATTTATTAATTTTACAAGCTAGCAAGTACATTTCGTGCATGCATCAATTTACTCCTTAGGTGGTTCTTGAATGCACTTATTCTCTCGAGATAAGTGGTTAAGTTGGAAAATACTTCTCCATAGTTATTTATTAAGGAAAGTTGGTCACTTTTCCTACATTTGAGAATTATGGACACCCCAATTAAGCTCACCTCTTTTGCAAGACTTATGGCTTTTGATAAGCCCATTAAGATAGATAGAATTATGCAGTTTGTCCTTGCCAAGAATAAGGTAGTTTGGAGAGTGGTTCTTCAATGCTTGGGCAACTAGTATATCAATTGCCCCAATAGGTTCCTTTCCAATGTGGACATTGTATCCATGTTCATGCAGTTATCCATCATTTTTATGTTTACAATGATTTAATAGCTAGTCTCAGTCATAAACTCTTTGATGATTACCTACTAGGTAATCTCAATATAGTCCTTATGAGCATTAGAGGTGACCATACCATTCATCTTGTGACCAATATAACATGCTTTATATTAGGGAAAAACTTGTTCCTACTTACCCTATTATCTTTATAGAGGACCCTTCAGGCTTCTAGAAAGATAGGGAAGATTACTAGAGGAATATTAGGTCTCTCCTCTAGTTTTTTGCCCTCCTAGACCCCACTAATTTGGATTGGTTGGAGGACTAATTCAAAGAAGAAGGGACACTTCATGCATGAGCCCTATGATCCATCATAGAAGATCTTCAAAAAGCTTTCAAGGAATGAAAGCTTCTTTGGGCCCAATTTTTGGTTTTTCTGAGTATAGTTTATGATAATGCTTTAAACTTTCATTGATGTTGGGTTTTGTTAAAACTTTTACTATCTGAGTCTTTTTAATATTTTTTTGTAGGGTTAGATGGTCAAATTTATTTTGAATGAACTTACTTTGACAATAATTAAATTTAGACCTCTGGATGTTCAATTTCAAGCATGTTTTATAGCTATTAATAGCATCCCCATAGCCTAAGTTAGATTCTTCTTTTATTTTATATATGACAAGGGCTTTAGAATATGGGTTACCTCTCATATTTTTAAGGTTTAGTGTTACATATTGATTATGTCTTTAAGGTTCCTTTTATTCCTTCCTTGATAGTTTTTCTTATCAAATATCACTACAGATTATCTTAATTTGATGCTAGTATTAGAAATATTTTGTAATTAATTAATTGAAATATGAAAAGCATGAGTAGTCTAGTTCAAGTATGACAACCTGTGAATTTTAGGGTTTGTAAGATGTAAAAGGTTATTATTTTTGGATTAAATTTTTTTCTCTCAACTTGTTGGGTAACCTTTGGTTATTATTTTTTAAGGAGAAATTTCAGGCTAGCCATTGGTCAATATTTTTCAAAGATTCTTTAGAGCACTATAGTTTTGAATAAATTCTAGATTATTATGTTTATGTATTATTTTATATTCAATGCTCTATTTGACTTATATTAATATGATCAATATTTACTATTGTAATACCCCAAAATTGGCTCATTGCCATTATACCAATTCTGGTCTATTTCTGATAATTTCAAAGTCCTATTCTAATAGGCAATTCTCATTCTGCTATTCGCTACTTGACTTAATTGTCAGATGTAGAAAACCCTAATCTGCATTCATCATATTTCTTACTTAATTCCTATAGTACGTACTCATATTAGTCACATTAAACCTACTTGATTTAATTATAATTTAATTATTAAGTATTTATACTTTAATTAAATTAAATTATATCCTAAGGCTAATGCACTATGGAATTAAATTTATTTAATTTAATAAATACGCCTATCTTAATTAATTAAATGTAATTATTTAATTAAATGGGAAAGGTATTTCTAATTAATCAAAAGAAATTATTTAATTAAATGGAGTACTTACTTCTAATTAATTAAACAAAGTTATTTAATTAAATGGGAAGCCATTCCTAATTAATTAAATGAAGTTATTTAATTAAACAAAAGTGTCTCTAATTAATTAAAGATTATTTAATTAAATAGAAAAAGTAATTATGAGAGCATATCTCATTTTATTAAATTAAATATCTCAACAAAATCTCTCTTCAGTTCAAAAAGGGAAATTTCCAGTTCACTATTGATCAAAAATGAGTTAAATCAGTTAACTCCTTTTTCTACTCAAATTAAAACAGTTAACTCCTTATTTTACTCAAATTAAATCTGTTAACTCCCTTTAATTTGAGAATCTCCCTTTATGAGTGAACCTCATCTTCAATCCTGACCGTTGATCCGAATTGATCTCAACCGTTGATGGATTCCAGGAAAGTCTATTTAAGAGACCCTCATCTCTTCATTTTAGAGGATGAATTCATTTGCTATCAAATTGCTGTTGAAATTCATGCTCACATTTACTTACATTTCTTGCATACATTCTCATTCTTAGTTTAATCTCATTTTAGTTTAATCATGCATATGCTTAATCTAGTTTTCTTTATTTGTTCTTAGATTACATTGCATCTTTCATTTTAGATTAATCTGCATACTCATTCTTAGCTTAATTCCATTGTCAAATCCTTCATTCTTAGAGGGTCTGGTTGCCTACACCTTGATTCTGAGGATATTAATAGACAAAATCCCTTTAGATAGAAGGCAACAGGTCGCTTTGTAGGTCAATTTTTGGATGAACAATCGAATGTTCATTTCGAGATGAATCTGCATGCAATGAATGTGTTGAAGTGTGTGTGTTAGCATAGGATGATTACATCATTGAATACTTAATGCTCGGGGCATCTTGTTCCCTTTTTATCTGGCATCTTTGCCATCTATCACTTGGGGCATCTAATCACTTGGGGCATCTTGTTCCTTTCTATTTGGCATCTTTGCTATCTATCCTATCTTTTCATCAACCAATCAATCTTATAACAACTCTTCTCAGAGTTCGATGGATAGGTATTGGGACAGTCTAAACCCTGACTCCTAAGGATCAAGCCTTGTTCTGGGTATGATTCTATGGCTTATGATATGACCTTGTTATCTTTTATCAATCTTAGGTATCTAGGTGTTCTATCTAGATCCTTGAAGGTTAAGCTTCGTGCTGGAGATAATCTTCTAAATGCTTTCAATTCTAGGTATCTAGGTGTTCTATCTGGATCCTTGAAGATTAAGCTCTGTTCTAGAGATAGTCTTCTAAATGCTTTATCACTCTTGGGTATCCAGGTGTTCTATCTGGATCCCTAAAGGTTAAACTTAATTCTAAAGAAACCTTTTAAATGCTTATCAATTTTAGGTATCTAGATGTTCTGTCTGGATCCTTAAAGATTATGCTTTGTTCTGGAGGTAGTCTTTTAAATGCTATCGATCTTAGTTATCTAAGTGCTCTGCTTGGATTCCTTAGGATTAAGCTCTGTTCTAGAGATGGTCCTTAAAAATCTTATCAATTGGTCTCCGTATCATCACCTTCAGAACCAATCTCATGTTCGCATCATGCTTTCTGATTATCTTTGAATTGAATGTGTTGCTCGCACATTCATTCAAAGAGGGGCAAAATGTAATACCCCAAAATTGGCTCATTGCCATTATACCAATTCTGGTCAATTTCTGATAATTTCAAAGTCCTATTCTAATAGGCAATTCTCATTCTACTATTCGCTACTTGACTTAATTTTCAAATGCAGAAAACCCTAATCTGCATTCATCATATTTCTTACTTAATTCCTATAGTACATACTCATATTAGTCGCATTAAACCTACTTGATTTAATTATAATTTAATTATTAAGTATCTATACTTTAATTAAATTAAATTATATCCTAAGGCTAATGTACTATGGAATTAAATTTATTTAATTTAATAAATACGCCTATCTTAATTAATTAAATGTAATTATTTAATTAAATGGGAAAGGTATTTCTAATTAATCAAAAGAAATTATTTAATTAAATGGAGTATTTACTTCTAATTAATTAAACAATGTTATTTAATTAAATGGGAAGCCATTCCTAATTAATTAAATGAAGTTATTTAATTAAACAAAAGTGTCTCTAATTAATTAAAGATTATTTAATTAAATAGAAAAAGTAATTATGAGAGCATATCTCATTTTATTAAATTAAATATCTCAACAAAATCTCTCTTCAGTTCAAAAAGGGAAATTTTCAGTTCACTATTGATCAAAAATGAGTTAAATCAGTTAACTCCTTTTTCTACTCAAATTAAAACAGTTAACTCCTTATTTTACTCAAATTAAATCTGTTAAATCCCTTTAATTTGGGAATCTCCCTTTATAACTTAACCTCATCTTCAATCCTGACCGTTGATCCGAATCGATCTCAACCGTTGATGGATTCCAGGAAAGTCTATTTAAGAGACCCTCATCTCTTCATTTTAGAGGATGAATTCATTTTCTATCAAATTGTTGTTGAAATTCATGCTCACATTTACTTACATTTCTTGCATACATTCTCATTCTTAGTTTAATCTCATTTTAGTTTAATCATGCATATGCTTAATCTAGTTTGCTTTATTTGTTCTTAGATTACATTGCATCTTTCATTTTAGATTAATCTGCATACTCATTCTTAGCTTAATTCCATTGTCAAATCCTTTGTTCTTAGAGGGTCTGGTTGCCTACACCTTGATTCTGAGGATATTAACAGGCAAAATCTCTTTAGATAGAAGGCAAGAGGTTGCTTTGCAGGTCAATTTTCGGATGAACAATCCAATGTTCATTCCAAGATGAATCTGCATGCAATGACTGTGTTGAAGTGTGTGTGTTAGCATAGGCCGCATTTTCACATATACATTTTTGGCACCCACCGTGGGGCTCGAAAATCAATTTTTCTGCCTCTTTCTGTATTTTTTTAATCATTTTTTTGTTCTCTGTCTGTACTGTTCCATACAGATTCGAGAATCTTTGCATGAGGATCTAGAATCTTTGCGCAAAGATTCTTTTTGCATCGCGTGAGAAAGTTCTTTGGCGCGCAAAACCTGTTTCTTCGCGCAAGCTGAATATTATTTCGCGTAGGCTGAATTTAATTTCACGTGGACCATAAAACTTCTTCGCGCGGACTGTCAGGAATTTCGCGCAAGACTCTGCTAACAAAGACAATTTTTTGCATTGATTTTTGTGTTTTCTGATTTTTCTACTGACTGTTCATGATTTCTAGTGTTTCTGTGTTTTCTAATTTTTTTGGAACAGCATAGCAGCAATTTGTGGGAGAATGGGAAAAGCGTGCTAAAGTTGCTAGAAACAGGTAAAAATCTACTAAGCGCGTTGCGAAGATTACCAAGTAATTCTTTTTGACTGATAACACTTCATTTGGAGCTAAAACAAACATCTCTTGTGTCAATCTTGTGTGTGTATTTTCTTTCATGTTCTCATTTTACAACACATGCATAATTTGATACTAGGTTGTGATCTCTATTAGTTTCATTTAGCAGGCTTAGTCTTTAGTGATAGATCTAATTAGCTATCTTGGGTTATTGGACTCGCTAATCCGTCGGTCCCTCATTCCACCCTGTGGTTGCAAGATCAACACCACGTTAAATAGGGGAGGGGTCTATAGGACATAAGTGTTAAAGGCTCCACAAGGCAACCCTTTTGAGCTTTCTAGAACTCACTAATTTCTGAGTTGTGGACTCATTTTGGCTTATGTGAGGGATTAAATGTTCCACATCTTTGGACTCACCTCACATTAGTTAAAGTGTTAAGTGTACCACCTTGTGCTTTTTTATTACTTTTAGATAGATTTGTTTTCAGGAATTAACATATGTACACACATAGTAATTAAGCCCCCATGAACACTATTCATGGATCTTGAGGGAGTGGGTTCCTACTGAAACTCCTCTCTAAGAAAGATTCCTTATGGGTGGGGAGGATACTTTGAGCATCTCGTAGATAGATGAATCTTTGACTTGTTGATTAAGGTATCCTTTCTCTGGAGAGGTTGATAGATCATGGGGAGATGATATCATAGATCTTTAAGAGATAATCTTAGTTTAGCGTTTCGAATTAATCTATCTGTTTTGATTGGGCTAAAGGTGAAAAGGTGTCAAAACCTTGAATCTAGAAGCTAAGTCCCCTTGTGGTACACTATTGTGAGTCAGTCACCTTTAGAGAGGGTTAACCATAGCAGACAATCCCTCTACAGGGAAAATTGTGTTGACGAAACCTTGAGCGGTAATAGCCATTTTCACCATGGTAGTGACAACCGCTATAGAAATGTCCTTGTGGAAGAAATCTCCATGGGTGTGGTTCATTGTGGGTTGTCAGATCTCCCTAGCAGCTCTTAAAGATTAAGTTCTCAGACTGTGTCAAAACCTTAGTGCACCGAGATTAGAGGTCACCCCTGTGAGTCATAAAAGTTGCAGAGTCAAACCATTACTAAATACCTTAGAGAAGCCAACTTTTATTTTTTAGGAATGTGTGCAATGATTGCAAAACTCTTTGAAAATGTACACAAATAGCTCTCTTAGGGATTAGCACAAACTAAGTCACTTGATTGTTCATGTGCAAGGTTTCTTTTGCCCGTGCTCATTGTTTTCAGACGTGCTTAAAATCACTTGCTTGCTATTCTACATGCCTGTTTATCTGCCTGGTTATTGAAACGATCAAAAATTTTGTCAAAATCAGTCGCTGATGTGAAATTGTTCTGTCCTTTCATGCAAAATCATTTGGGTCCTGCACAAAATCATTTGGCTCTTGCACGAAGCCATTTTGTCCTTGTGCAAAATTAAATTTTAGTTGCACATCTTTGCGCGATCCGAAAAACATTCTTGTGCAAAATTAAAAACTGTTACTGATCTTCGCACAAGACAAAAACATCTTTGTGCGACCCGTAAAACTTCTTCGTGCCAATTGTAAAAGTTTTTCGCGCAAGACTTTGTATTAACATTAACAATTTGGGTCTGTTCTAGTTATCTGTGGCCTGCACCCTGTCCTTTTTTGCATCCATTTTTTGCTCTTTGTTTGCAAACAGTCCTGGAATAGCGACACTTCGCTTAACTAAAAACTTGTGTCTTATACCTTGACTAGTCTCGTCTCATAAGTAATTTTGGTCCTCGTCTTAATGCTTGTCATACTTTGTGTCGTAGTGGTCATAATCTCTGGCTATTCTAGCCTTTAAATCAGACCATTTGTGCCTTAGTGAACAACATTCTTGCTACTATCTTGTCCTTTTTGAGACTAAGTCTTAGTATAGTCCTTGTCCAGGTTCTAGCTTCTTGTCCTTGCCTATGACTGTCACAACCAGAAGCGGCAACGTGTTTTATCCTAATAACATTAGATGTGGTCATGCTAGGGGTTGTAATCACAGTAGAGGTAGCTTACCTTTCACTATGCAATCTATATCCAGTTTGGCTAGTGAGGCATCTTCACGATCTTCCTCACCTGCAAGGTCATCTCAAGTTCAACGAACATTTTCCAATTTGCAACAAATTAGGAATCCTTTTGACCAAAAGGATACTGAGACAAGTAGGAGTCATGCATTCTCAAACACAATGTATGATCCTTTCTCCACGGACCCTTTTGAAACACAACATACAAAAACTGAACAAGTTCCTATAATGACTAATCGTGAACCTGAACGGGGTAGTCATAGTCGATATCAAGAATAACCTAGGGATGACAAGGAGAAAGAGAAAGAAGATGGCACTGATGAAGAAAAAGAAGAGGTGGAATTCCTTCCTGAACACATAGCAAAATGTTGAAGAGACAAAAACTTTCAGAAGGTCATGGGAATCTTACTCTACAAAGAGAAAGAAAAGTACTTTCTCAAACTCACCCAAGAGGGAGCTAAACTGCCCACACATTTCAATGTGGAGACCATTATCACACGTGAAGAAGAAATTGAGACCACTAAACTCCAAAAACAACTAAAAATTATGAAAGACCAATTGGCTCAGTTGATGCATGAGAAAGAGAAACCCAAAAAGACATACACATTGGACGCTCTTTGTTCATTTCCATTTGACAAAAGTATAAACATGCTGCCTTTTCCAAGAGGTGTAGAACTACCCAAATATGATAAGTAATTTGGTACTACTAATCCCCAAGATCACTTACGAGAATTTGGTGCTTTGTCTATGGAATTTGGTCAAGCTTTGGAGTGGTTCTCACATTTACCTCCTGGTATCAAGACGTTTGATGAAATTGCTAATTCATTTGTTCAGCAATATTCTCATAACATTCAACATCTTTTAAATATTTGAGATCTATGCAACCTTAAATAGAAGGTTGGTGAGCCTTTTCTCACTTTCCTCCAACAGTGGAGACAACTTTACACTAAGTATTCTCATAAAATCCTAGAAACGGAGAAGCTTGACATTTTCACTGATAACCTCTTACCTGATTTTGGGTATAGAGTCCAACTACAAGGTCCACGTAGCTTTGAAGACATGATTACACAGGCTATCCATATCAAAGAATTTATGGTCAAGAAAGGTGAGCTCACTCTTCAGAGAGACACAAAACAAGGTTCCACTTCCAACAGGGATAAAACCAAACTTGTCAACAAGAACCAAGAAATTGTACATGATGGGGTTGTTGATAATGTCACACCAAAACTTGCTAAAGTAGCATTTAATCTCATAGACTGCTTCAAAGTGGCCAAAAGTGCTGAGAAGCCTCCTCCTGACAATAAGGCATCTAGGAACAAACTGAGAAACTCATGGGCAGCACGACCCAAGTGAGAGTCTACGCCTTTAGGAGAACCTTTCGATGTGGTTTACAAAACATTGCTACAACACAAGCTTATCTCACCAATGGATAACCCTCATCCCTATGATCCACAACCACATCCACCATGGTGGAATGAGACCTCATTTTGTGAGTATCACCAAAACAAGGGACACAAAACCAGCAACTGTATAAACTTATGTCATAAATTCTAGGACATGTTGATGCCAGTGAACTTGTGGTAGATGGACATAACAAAAACTCAAACCACAATGTGTTCAAAGAGCCTTTCCCAGCTTATGAAAAAGGAGAGACTTTGAAACCAGAACCCTACAATAAGGTCAACTATATGTATTCCAATGATGACAATGGCATTCACATGGTTAAACCTGTAGATTCTGAATACTGCGACGTTATTACCATAAAGGGAAAGCAAGATAATGATAAACCCAAGACACCATTTATCTTGAGAGGCCCTACTTCCAATAACATGGATAATGTGTCTTCACAACATTGTGCTAATAATGTTACTCGCTCTCATGCAAAGTTGGTGCTCAAAGGCCCTACACCTCCTATTTCAAATACCCAACAACACAAGGACAAAGCCCTTGTTGGTCCATCCGATAAAGGTGCAAAACACACGGCGAACTTGACTACAACCAGTTATAGTGTTCTAGATCAGTTGAAATGAACCAATGCTCACATTTCCATATTTGAGCTGCTTAAAATCTTGCCTACTCATAGGCAAATTCTGGACAAAGCCCTCACTGAGGCAAATGTTCCTCAAGATCTTGATCTTGAGCGATTTCAATCCATGGTAGGTCACCTGACCTCACCTCATCTTATGACCTTCTCCGAGGAGGATGAGAACTCACTGAATCACCCACACAATCAGCCTCCACACATTGATGTTATGATCCACAGACACATGTTCGTCAGGTACTTATTGACAATGGTGCTAGCCTAAATATTGTTTCTGTTGCTCTGCTTAGACAATTGGATTATTCTGAGGACTCTGTTGATCCTCGACGAAAGATCACTATTAAAGCGTACGATGAAGTAGAACGAAAGTCACTAGGACTAGTGACTTTACCAATTCGCGTCAGTCCTATCGAAACGGATGTCACCTGTCAGGTACTTGACATTTCCTTAGCCTACAACATTCTATTGGGATGACCATGGATACATGAGATGTGCACTATGCCATCCACATACCACCAATGCATTAAATTTCCATTTCATGGCTCTAAAGTTACTATTCCTGCTACTACTAGCTACACTTGCAATATGCTCAAAGCTGCTGATTCTTTCGTCCCTGCTAATCGTGAGTCTACTGATTGTCGCAACAATAAGCTGAAATAAATTGAAAGAAACTGGTATGGGAGAGTACCACATGGAACCAGTGCTATCATTAAAATCTATTCCAAAGTCCCCTCGACATTTTGGGAGACCCTTAGTAGCAAAGAAGCCATTCATGTTGACACCTCAGACCAAGTTTAATTGCTCTTTTGTCAAAGCTACAGTTCCCTTAGAAGATGAAAGCGAAAACATAGCCATTGCTGCATGGCTTTACAAAGAAGATTCTCCAGTAGACCTAACAAAAGAAGCTCAAGAAATCACTCCTAAGAAGTATGGACCTGGTCTTAAGCTTATGAAGCATTTTGGCTACAAGGGAACTGGCCCTATTGGGTGCAATAAAAATGGTTTAATAGATCCTATCAAAGCAACAGCTCGAAGCAACAGTGACACAACTGGCCTAGGGTTCAAGAAGTTCCCTTTCCATTTGGGATCCAATAAATTCATACTCGTACCTAAGAGTTCATCTAAAAATGAGTCACAATCTGAGTCAGGTACTCAAGAGGAAGAATCTAATGATGAGGATTCTTACCCTCATCCTATTCCTTATGATCTTGCTAAATTCTTTGCTAAGCCAGATGAATTTGTGCCACGTGTTAGCACTATGGATGATACTAGTGATTCTTCTAAGGACAATGCTGAGCAACTCAAATATCATTAAGAAAAGAGAGAATCTAGTCAGTCATGCCATATTAAGTATTTGTGTAAGAATCTAGAGGCTAAAGGAGAGTATGTCCCTATCACTATTGGGGAGTTCTATAGTCTCTCACCATGTAGCACTGATTCTCATGAATATGAATTTGACAATCTTTCAGAAGTGACTACTGATAAAGACATTGACCAAGTGCATGTCTATGAAAATCAAATCGAAGTGAGTGAAACGTCTAGGGATAGGTCACAGGGGTCTGATCCAACTAGTGTCCTAGAGTCGTCAATTACTAATGTTTCTACTCTGAGGCATTTGAATACACCTGTGGGTGAGGTCACCGTAGGTCTCGAATTGCTGGTCCATGCATTTAATGACTATACTATGAACACAATTGAACCAACCACTACTCTCTCACTCGCACATCCTGAGCTTATAGACTGGAACCCCAATGCATCTAACGAAGTCCCCACATTCTAGAATGACTATGCTCTTGCCTATTACTTAAATGCTATCGAACCTGTAATGTCTTCCACCAATGAGTAGAGCATAGACATGACTGAGGCTGACATCAAATATCTTAGTCACATAATTAAAAAGAAAAAATGCAAGAGGTTCGATGGTGAAAACCACATTATGGCAGTGCCAGATCCCAAAAAAGTCAAAAAAAAAGACGTATCCAAGGGTGAAAACCTCTCTAAGGCACCCATGGATGAGATATTTGATGTCCTTCCCAGTCACTTTCAAGAGAGATCATCAATGTTAATAGAGCCAACACAGCCAATTAACCTGGGCACAGAAGAACATCCTCATGTGATACATCTGGCACAGTCATTGTCACTTGAATAGAAGGAACAATTCATTGCCTTTTTCAAGGGAAAGAAAATAAATTTTGCCTGGACATATTTTAACATGCCAGGATTGGATCCTGATCTTATTATGCATCACTTGTCCATAACACCAGGCATAAAACCAGTTAAACAGAAGCTCCAGAAAATGCATCCTCATGTTGCATTACTAGTCAAAGCCGAATTGGAGAAACTTTTGAAGGCTAGTTTCATTTGTGCAATTGATTATGCTGAATGGATATCCAACATTGTCCCTGTGTCCAAGCATGATAAGTCTATCAGAGTTTGTACAGATTTCTGTGATCTTAACTTGGCATGTCCTAAAGATGACTTTCCGCTCCCTAATATTGATATGATTGTGGACATGATAGCTGGCTATGAGATGTACTCACTTATGGATGGTTTTTATGGATACAATTAGATAAAAATTGTGCCAAAAGATCAAGAGATAACAACTTTCACATGTGCATGGGGAACCTTTTGTTGGAATGTGATGCCATTTGGTTTAAAGAATGCTGGAGCTACATATCAGCGGGTTGTTACTACAATTTTCCATGACATGATGCATAGAACTATGGAGGACTATGTTGATGATACCTTGGTCAAAAGCACTAAATGCAATACTCATTTTCATGATTTGGGACCAATCCTAGATCATAAGGAAAAGTTTAGTCTTTGGCTCAATCCTAAGAAATGCGCATTTGGTGTTACATCAAGAAAATTGTTAGGATATATTGTTTCTGCAAAGGGAATTGAAGTAGATCTAAAAAAAGTACAAGCAATAATGGACATGCCACCACCTCGAAACATCAGTTAGATGAGAGGACTACAGGGAAGGCTTCAATCTATTCGCAGGTTCATTTCATAATTGGTGGATAAATCACAACCCTTCACAAAGACCTTACATAAGGGTGTGAAATTCAATTGGAGCCAGGATTGTGAGCAAAGCTTAACACAAATTAAACAATATCTTGTCAATCCACCAATCTTGATGCCTCCTATGCATGGGAAACCTTTGCTTTTATACATTTTAGCCACTGAAACATCTTTGGGAATCATGTTGGCTCAGGAAGACAATGATAACAAAGAAAGAGCTATTTATTACTTGAGCTGAACATTGGTCTCTTATGAGAAAAACTATAGTATTGTTGAGAAAGCTTGCTTGGCAGTTGTCTTTGCTTTCCAAAAGTTGAGACACTACATGCTTGCCCACACTACATGGCTTGTGGCTAAAATAGATCCATTAAAGTATTTTCTTAGTAAGGCAGCTCTCACAGGAAGATTGGCTAAATGGGTCATGATACTAAGTGAGTTTGACATCCAATATGTTGAATGCAAAGCTATAAAGGGACAGGAAATTGCAGACTAGCTGGCCAAGGCACCCATACAGAGTCTTCTACCAATAAACATTGATTTTCTAGATGAGTCAATTATAACACTCACTCATCATACATGGGTTATGTTCTTCGATGGATCCTTCACACAACAAGGATCAGGTGTTGGATTACTTTTCATCACACCACAGAGATATTCATTGCCCAAAGCGTACAAGATTATATTTCCTTGTACAAATAACATTGCTGAATATGAAGCTTTGATCAATGGTATGAAAATTGCAGCTAAATGGAGAGTAAATTAGTTAGATATCTTTGGTGACTCTCAGCTTGTCATCAACCAAGTAAATAATGTGTATCAAACAAAGGATGAAAAATTATTTCCTTACAAACGCATAGTTGATGACTTGACAAAATATTTTGCACATATCACCTTCCAACAAGTTCCATGTGCAGATAATAAAGTGGCTGACGCCATGGCCACTTTGGCCTCCCTTCTACAAATGCCAGAAATGATCTACAACACAAGTTCTTGCTGGAAGCATTACACTACCCAACCTATGACACACCTGATTCCAGGATGATTTGTTCTATTATAGGACAAGAATCATCCCACTACCATCACATCTATTCCTACCTTCATAATCAAACCATTTCAGAAGGTCTGACCCGAAATGAGAAACATTACCTAATTCGTAACGCTTCACATTATGTCATTATTGCTGATGATCTGTATAGGAGAGGTCTCGACGAAAAACTCATTAGGTGTTTAGTACCTGATGAGTCCAAACGCGCACTAATTGACATTCACAAAGGCATTTTCAGATCTCATTTCAATGGCCTAACACTAGCTTGCAAACTCCTTTGTGTTGGTTACTATTGGCCTAAAATGGAGCAAGAAGTTGTTAAATATGCAAGATCCTACAAGCAATGTCAGCTACATAGGAATCTCATTCACGCTCCAGCTAGAGAGTTGATTCCCTCTACTGCAACATGGCCATTTCAATAATGGGCCTTTGACTTGGTGGGGAAAATTCACCCAACCTCTTCTAATGGACATAAGTTCATTATCATCGCTACAGATTATTTCACGAAATGGGTAGAGGCAGTCCCTCTCACAATTGCTAATGGTAAAACTGTAGCACTTTTTATCACAAACTACATCATCTATAGATATGGTATACCATCCTCAATCATTACTAACAATGGAGGATATTTCAAAAATAAGGACCTCAAGGAACTGTGCAAGAAATTCAAGATTACACAACATTGGTCTTCCATTTATTACCCTTAAGGTAATGGCCAAGCTGAGGCATCCAATAAGGTGATCCTCAAAAATTTTCATCGCACAGTCAGTAAGTCAGGGAGAGATTGGCATCTCCAGATCAATCCATCCCTATGGGCATATAGAACAAGCATTAGAACTCCAATAGGAATGACTCCTTTTGTGTTGGTATATGGGGCGAATGTTGTGCTTCTAATAGAGGTCGAGATTCCTACCTTGAGAATCTTCATGAAAGGTCTTATCACTGATGATGACTATAGGATAGCTCGGCTTCAAGAGCTTGTGTTTCTAGATGAACAACGACAAGTGGCCTATGATCATCTATGAGCATATCAACAAAGAATGGTATGAAGCTACAATAGGAGAATTAGGCCACGTGACTTCCAGCTGGGTGATCTCATCCTGAGAGAGAACCCTAAGAATCAACAAAAATGAATGCAAAAGGGAAAGTTTGAACCAAATTGGCTAGGTCCTTACATCATTACTGCAGTATATGGATCTGGCGCCTATCAGCTTTCCACAACTGAAGGAGAAATTCTTAAAGAGCCTATGAACACTCTCCACTTGAAGCGATTTTACAGTTGATTCAATCTCAGCAAGCTCTCTGTACATATCTAAATGTCCTGAAAAAAATCTAAAAATAAGAAAAAGTCCTAAAAAATAAAAAAATAAAAAAATAAAAAAAATTGAAAAACAAGAAAAGTGCCTTTGGTGAAAACTTGGAAATAGGCATCATGGTAGCAAAAAAAGGAGAATTTTTCCAAGAAGGTGAAAAACTAGTAAATAGGTTCCTCTTATTCCCAATGCTCCATCTTGCAACGCATCTTCTAGCCATTTTGTATAGTCGCTTTCATGCTTTCACTTTCCTATTTTTCCTGCTCATGTATCCATGGATTGAGTCTTGTCATAGCTCGGGGGCATTCCCCCCTTAGTGTCAATTTTTTGAGATTCTCCTCATAGAATCTCCTACACAATAGTCACCAGTCATTCTGATTGTGTCTTACTACTATCGCGAATGTCACTCTTTTTGAGATTTTCCTCATAGAATCTCCTACACAATAGTCACTAGTCGTTTTGACTGTGTCTGCCTACTATCGCCAGTGTCACTCTTTTTGAGATTCTCCTCATAGAATCTCTTTCGCAACGGTCACCAGTTATTTCAGCTGTGTTTGCCTACCATTGCTTAGGTCATATCTCAAGATTCCTTTATGGAAGATCTCTTTTGTGTTAGTCACTAGTCATCCTAGCTGTGTCTGTCTACTATCGCTTAGTCCTCTTTGACCTTAGTCACTAGTCATTTTGATTGCGTCTTCCTACTGTTGTCACCCTACTGAAGAGATTTCTTTTAAACATGTTCTAGACATTGACACTTGACATCAATCCCGAAAACATTGAACTCAAAAAAAAAATGATATACTTGTTTGGATATGCTGAGCATTTTCTTTGTTTGTTTTGTTTTGCTTTATCATATCTCCTCGAGCAACTCGTATGATGTCATCTTTGACTAGAGAAGTAATGACTAGGGGGCATGATCTTTTTCTTTGCTTTCTATTTGCATTTTAGTTCCAATAAGTTGATCTATTCCTATAAGAGGGGTGTCCACTATAAGAGCCTCCATCTCATATTGGATGGCCTTGTGTACCTCGACTCTTTTTATACAGATACATCAATAACATTGGTTCTTCTCCTTGTTTTTTGGAGTGAACTCTTCATGCTATAGTACATACTGATACTCATCCTATTAAGTGAACATACAGGTCACTGTGAGTATATCTAGCACACTTCTGTCTCAGGTTACAAACACAAGGGTCGTTGTGGACAGAATGAATATTGAATACTTAGCATAAGAGGAATATCCCGTGTGTTTGGTATGCCTATCATGCAAGCAACATTCAGGTCATCCTAGTGTTTATGCTTTGATGCTTATGTTAACTTGCTACATTAAAAGGGACAAATGTTCTGGTCATTCTTGCTTCTTGTGCCTTGAATGCTAACATTTAATCCCGACATGCCAATAATGTATGTTATATTCATATTTTCATGATTGCAATGTCAGTGGGAATTGTATAACATACAAGCTTTATTTTATATCCAATGATGATAAATCGTCGAGGCTTGGTAACTAGACCTAGGGTTGCATTTAACATAGTCTTGCATTACATACTCCATTTGCATTAGCACACAATTCGATGGTAATTCTGTTCATACTCCACATGCATCAAATTCTTCCATGACTGCACAAGTGTTTGATTCGTTGATTCAAACTCCTCAATAGAATACCTGTGACTGTCAAACAAAAACATGCAACACTACGTAAGATGTCAGTTCATACATATGCATTCTATCTAAGTACAACATACATCTCATGTACATCAAAGCAAATCAAAAATAGACAATGACATGTACACATGAATACTCAGCTCAAAATCTTGTATATATATATATATATCAAAGAATGGGTTAGTACAAAAATGGGCACTACTCGAGTGCAATCGATCAAAAATGATACATGTGGTGCTAGCACACCAATCGATACATAGCCAGAGATCAAAATCAAAACTTAGACACAGAGCATCTAACTCTATCTCTCACCCTCGCCTCCAGGAGGAGTAGGAGGTGTAGGGGCAGCAAGTGACAAAGGTGGTGGTGGCATATCCAGCCTGACAGGAGGTCGTGCACCCCCAAACTCTCACGCATACTGAGAAAATTGTTGCACCTGCAATGTCTCATCTAGCACAGCACTAGTGTATGCAGCATAATAATATGCAGCCTATGTATACTGTGAGAAAATCTCATCCTGTGCCAACTCCAACCTCCGTTCTGCAGTCTTCGCGCGCTCTTTCTGACGATCTCTCTTTCGCTGTCGCTCTACTCGTTGCGCATCCCTAAATGCTAATGCAAACCGCAACTCTCCCAACTGTTGGGAGGCTGCACAAACCTGCTCTTGGTACCGCCATACCACATCCTGTACCCCACTTGCCGGCTGATCCTGCATATCCTCATCAACCATCTCTGGTGCCTACTGCTATGGAGTTACCTATGGTTGTGGAGGCACCTACTGCTATGGGACCTCCTACTGAGGGGCCTGCTCCTCTGTCCTCTACCTCCTTCGTCAACTATGTCTTGCCCCACTGCCCCCAACACCTGGGTCTGATCCCATCTGATGTGGGGGAATAGGTATCTGTTATACCCGGTGTTAGACCTGTGGTGGCACCTGTGGCTGTGCCTGCTGCTGCTGGGGCACCTATCCCTGCCCCTGTACCTGCCCTACCATCCCTAGTGGATTTGTGAAGCGTGGGAATGGATGGCTCATCAAAAATGCCTGATATTTAGGCATCATCCCTGCATCTACTACCTCTGGTAGGTAGTCCCACTGAACAATAGCCAAACTACGAATATCTATCATGGATCGTCTTGGATCTATCCGTGGAGGCCATCCCTGCTCAATATCCCTCTGTACCTTGGCATAGGCACAGTACTCAATTGAAATGTCCTATGGTTAGCCATACTGCCACCACACTCATGAGATCATGAATCTCTCTATGACTGATGTCGTCCTGCCTGCTAGCGGTCAAGAACTAAACATCTAGGGTAGCTCTCTCGGGGCATCATCCCAGTCCTCTATCCCTCTCCAGGGTCACCATATAACAAACACTAGGTCATCAAGATGTGTCTGCCAGTGCTCAGTCTTACCCAGGTGGGCCTGGGTAATATGCCCTCGATATCTGCAGATGTAGGGCTCCATGGGCTCCCGAGAATCCTCAAAAATTGGCCTACATACAGGGAGATGCTCCCAGGCCCAGATCTGTAGAACATAAACACCCATTTCCATGGTCTTCTTCTCATAGAAGATGACCTCATGCATCTCATGAAAAAGATGGGCCAACATGCACTGACCCCACCCAAAGATCTTGGGTGTCTCAACCATCCTACGGAGCATGACACCCCATCCACACTCCAACCCATGCTGTCCCCTATCAGGACATAGGAAGTAGCTCAAGAAAATACCCAACATGGATGCCAACCTATGTGTGGGTCCATAGGTATGCATCAACTCATCCCAGCTGATGGCTCTGCCTCTTAGTAGCTCTCTCTCGAATACAATGGAAAGTGGCTCTATCCCTAATCGAGGCACTGTATCATAGATGACTCGGGCGCCGTGATATGGGATCCTCAGTATCCTCCATATATCCTTTGAGGTAATTGTAATCTCACCCATTGGAAAATGAAATGTGTTCGTCTCTGAATGGAAACGCTCTACCAAAGCAGTCAGTAAGCCGTGATTCACCATCACGGCTAGAATTCAGCATAGTGAAGACAAACCCAATCGGGCAATGTGTGCCCGATCTGCGTCATCCAAACTCCGCAATAACTCTCCATATGATAGATAATGAGATCTAAAAGAAATGTCTCCGAAGACCTCCTACACGCACAAAAAAAAAACAACAAACAAACGATCAGTATCAAGTCAAATCGAAGCATCAAAATGAAATAAAGTGCAATTTCTAAGTGCCAAATCACAAAACTGTCACGGGATTTGGCACGAGATTCATGAAATCTCACGCGAAGATACACAATTTTGCGCAAAATAATTATTTCTTTGTGTGAAGAATCTCTCCTTCATGTGAAAAATCTCACCTTCATGCGAAAAAAGATCTCCTCGCACGAAGATAGAGCTAGCCGCGCGAGAAAAGATATTCTCGCGCGAAACACGAAATTGCCTCGTGCGAAGAATCCCCATCTTCGTGCGAAACCAAATTTGCCCCGTGCAAAGATTCTCCGTCTGCGTGCAAAGAAATAGTACATCCTATTTCTTCACGCAAAGAAAGAACATCTTCGTGCGAGAAGAGATCAATCTCACGCGAAGAAAGAATTGACAAGCCTAAAACATGCAAAAAATATGCAATAAATGACCTAGAAATATGTGAAAACAAAAGTACGAAGATGGGAAATTGACGACTCACTGATGGTCCGTAGTCTACTGGCCAGCTATGTTGTCTAGAGCATTCAAAATGATGATATCTCACATTCATTGCCATGTCTCTATCAGAGCTCAAAATCACTACAAGACAAAAGCACAAATGAATTGAAAATGACCCTTCGAGCCCTTATATAGGTGTTGACCAAAATTTTCAAAGTGCTTGGATTTGCGCAAAAATCGCACCCCTGGCTAATTGGACCGTTCTGGATCCATTTTGGGATCAAATTCAAAATTTGACACACTTAAGAGCCTTAAAAATGTGTTTTAAAATTTTGGGGACCGATGTGATCAAACGCTTGTGCAGCCCAAATCTTTCTGATACTTTATGATTCTTGGAATCCTTTCAACTTTACATTCTCCATATTTTCAAAATTCATTTTAAAAATAGTCAACTTAAGTCAACTATGGCTGAATTTGGTCAACTTTTGGTCAAACTTAGTTTTTGCGACTTCGCAATCATTTCAAATCAACCCAATCTTTAGATCGTTCTGATCTCTTCTAGATTCTGCTAACATGATATACTGCTTTAAATCATATTTTTGGTGTGTCATCTTTCGATTTTGCTCCCGAGGAGGCAGGATGATTACATCATTAAATACTTAATCCTTGGGGCATCTTGTTCCCTTTTATCTGGCATCTTTGCCATCTATCACTTGGGGCATCTAATCACTCGGGGCATCTTGTTCCTTTCTATTTGACATCTTTTCTATCTATCCTATCTTTTCATCAACTAATCAATCTTATAACAACTCTTCTCAGAGTTCGATGGACAGGTATTGGGATAGTCTAAACCCCGACTCCTGAGGATCAAGCCTTGTTCTGGAGATGATTCTATGGCTTATGATTGGACCTTGTTATCTTTTATCAATCTTAGGTATTTAGGTGTTCTATCTAGATCCTTGAAGGTTAAGTTTTGTGTTGGAGATAATCTTCTAAATGCTTTCAATACTAAGTATCTAGGTTTTCTATCTGGATCCTTGGAGATTAAGCTCTGTTCTGGAGATAGTCTTCTAAATGCTTTATCACTCTTGGGTATCCAGGTGTTCTATCTAGATCCTTAAAGGTTAAACTTCATTCTAAAGAAACCTTTTAAATGCTTATCAATTTTAGGTATCTAGACGTTCTGTCTGGATCCTTAAAGATTATGCTTCATTCTAGAGGTAGTCTTTTAAATGCTATCAATCTTAGGTATCTAAGTGCTCTACTTGAATTCCTTAGGATTAAGCTCTATTCTAGAGATGGTCCTTAAAAAACTTATCAATTGGTCTTCGTATCATCACCTTCAGAACCAATCTCATGTTCACATCATGCTTTCTGATTATCTTTGAATTGAATGTGCTGCTTGCACATTCATTCAAAGAGGGGCAAAATGTAATACCCCAAAATTGGCTCATTGCCATTATACCAATTCTGGTCTATTTCTGATAATTTCAAAGTCCTATTGTAATAGGCAATTCTCATTCTGCTATTCGCTACTTGACTTAATTTTCAGATGCAGAAAACCCTAATCTGCATTCATCATATTTCTTACTTAATTCCTATAGTACGTACTCATATTAGTCGCATTAAACCTACTTGATTTAATTATAATTTAATTATTAAGTATTTATACTTTAATTAAATTAAATTATATCCTAAGGCTAATGTACTATGGAATTAAATTTATTTAATTTAATAAATATGCCTATCTTAATTAATTAAATGTAATTATTTAATTAAATGGAGCACTTACTTCTAATTAATTAAACAAAGTTATTTAATTAAATGGGAAGCCATTCCTAATTAATTAAATGAAGTTATTTAATTAAACAAAATTGTCTCTAATTAATTAAAGATTATTTAATTAAATAGAAAAAGTAATTATGAGAGCAAATCTCATTTTATTAAATTAAATATCTCAACAAAATCTCTCTTTAGTTCAAAAAGGGAAATTTCTAGTTCACTATTGATCAAAAATGAGTTAAATCAGTTAACTCCATTTTCTACTCAAATTAAAATAGTTAACTCCTTATTTTACTCAAATTAAATTTGTTAACCCCCTTTAATTTGGGAATCTCCCTTTATGACTGAACCTCATCTTCAATCCTGACCGTTGATCTGAATCGATCTCAACCATTGATGGATTCCAGGAAAGTCTATTTAAGAGACCCTCCTCTCTTCATTTTAGAGGATGAATTGATTTGCTATCAAATTGCTGTTGAAATTCATGCTCACATTTACTTACATTTCTTGCATATATTCTCATTCTTAGTTTAATCTCATTTTAGTTTAATCATGCATATGGTTAATATAGTTGGCTTTATTTGTTCCTAGATTACATTGCATCTTTCATTTTAGATTAATCTGTATACTCATTCTTAACTTAATTCCATTGTCAAATCCTTCGTTCTTAGAGGGTCTGGTTGCCTACACCTTGATTTTGAGGATATTAACAGGCAAAATCCCTTTAGATAGAAGGAAAAAGGTCACTTTGCAGGTCAATTTTCGGATGAACAATCAAATGTTCATTCCGAGATGAATCCGCATGCAATGACTGTGTTGAAGTGTGTTTGTTAGGATAGGCCGTATTTTCACATATACAACTATACACCCAACCTAGAAAATGCTTTTATATTTAAATTCTTTTAAGAATTTGGTACTCTCTCTAAAATTTGGGAAGGTTCTAATTGGTTGTTTTAGAGGATTCCTTATGGTTATACATGTTTTTGTGCTTTATGATTTTTGATGCAATAGAGCCTAGTAGGTTAAATCAAATGATGATCAACTAGTCCTAAGACCCGCTTCATTGAAGTCATGTCAACCAAATGACTTGTAGAATGATCAAAAGTGCAAGAAGCAATCACAAGTGCTTCAAGGATGATGTTAGGTTATCACAACCACTCACCCAAAAAAGGAAACTACAAACAAGACAACTTATCACAAGTTGCTCAAAGGCACTTTGACCAATTTTGGTAAAACAACCCTAAACTTCATGAAATGACCAAGGGAGACCCCTACACAAGGAAATGGTCTATTTAGGTCATGAATGGAATGGTCTAATGCTTTAAATCCAACTATGCAATTTCTAACACATGGTTGCTTTGTAAAAGCACTCAATAGGGCTAATAGCCCTTTTTGATGAAAATTTGACTTGGTTAAAAATAAATCCACACAAATTAGAAAAAAAAAAAGTTTTGGATACCCTTGTGGGGCTTACCAATCATATTGAAGCACCAAGGTTTGATGAAACAAACAAATAAGGTTTTGTTCAAAATCTCACCTAGGCAATTAAGCTTATTAGGTCTCCATTAACAAATGAGGTACATGTTATAGGACCCCATACTAAAAAAAATTTATGGGAACATGTGAAGATAGTTATAAAAATTTAACAAACCTAATTTAAAGCCTTAATGCCAAGTCAAGAGCAAGTTGTGGGAGTTGTTGCATTCATTTCCTAGCATGCACATGAGTCTTGCATACCTACAACATTAGATATCTAATAGATTCCTACAAATGCAAGTCTAAAACCAAATAAATATCATAGTACATTTAAAATTATATAATTTTACCAAATTTTGTTAGATTCCCATGGTGAAACCCCTATCTATGCCTCACAATCCTTCAAAACCCTTGGTTAGCAAGAAATATGGACCAATCAATACAAAAATGTGAATATCTTGAGATTAGTGATAGATAGATACTTCATACCAAATTCATCAGAAGGATACTTCATCCACCTATCTATAAATGTGGTTATCAACCCTAGACATGTCCCTATAGATTCGTACAACATTTTTCAATAGTCAAATTGTAGGAAAACATGGTATTCTATTGATGGAAAAAGTGTAAGTACATCAGAATATCTATCACCCACCTAAAAGAGCTTCTTATAGGCCTTCCAATGGTCATATAAAGTTTTCAAACTTTCTTTTGGTTGTTGAAGTTTTTTTGCATTAGTTTGCAAAAAGTTGCTAAAAGTTACTTGACAACTTTTGAGCAATTTTTGTAAACTACAAGAAAATGTCATGAAAAATTAATCCAAAAGACCCAAATAGGATCCAAACATTTCAAAACATGAAATACTGAAAAATCCTAAGATTCTAGACCCTTTGACCATAGTTGACCAAGGGCTTATAACTATGCCAATCTTGGAACTAGGTCTTACAATTTGGTCTAGATACCTAGATGATAGTTCTAACCTATTCTAGATGTTCCTAGAACTTTCATGAGCCACCATTTAATGTGGGTTCTCCTACACCAATTTTCTAGTAGAGTTTGAATGGATCAAGGCTCTCATTGTCATAGTTTTGGGTGTAAGGGCCATGGAAGGCTTTGTTGGCAACTAGAACTTAATTCATATGATTTCAATTTGTTGGAAGTTAGCACTTTCACATCTTCACTTTGTAATTTTATAACTAACGAGTTGATGGAGGAATTAACTAGTTTCTTGGAGTGTTTGATAAGTGTAGATGGATACTTCGACATGTTTTGATATTGAACCTTCCTTATCTAGGATTCACAAAGGACCTTCTTTTGTGTTCTTGTTCTCAATCTTTTTGTGTATTCATCAATTCCTACAAATGAACTTAAAATTTTATAACAAGGGGTATTTCCCCTAATTTATCTTTGTAAAAGAGTGAATTCCCTCTTTAAGTCCCTATTGTCACAAAAATTTTCACCCTTGGCTAAAGTTTTTACCTAAAGGCAACCTTGTGAAACATGGAATCAACCTCCAAGTTTTGGGGCTTGAACAATGAGGTTGAGTCTCTAGAGAAGGTCAACTTCCTTTGCTATTAGGGTGTACCTAAGTTACACTTGGAGAGAAAAAGGGAAGAAATCGTGCATGAAACACTTAAATAGTTTATCCTAAGGAGGTAATACACCAAAATAGAGTGCTCAACCCTATTTTTTCCCATGCATGCATAATTAACCATCATGACATCAAAATATATAGATTCAAACTTATTTAATCTAATAATCACATGTGGATTAGATAACTAGATGAATGACATAAGGAATAAGAGTTTCACTATATATCATTCATATGTAAAAATGAGATATAGTCATGGAAATGGTAGACAACCACAATCCATTGATGATAGGCAAATTAATCTCACATAGTGCATCAATGGCCAAAAGAGATCAGGTAGAATGTCATGAAGTTCAAAGGCAAAGGGAATTTACAATGTGCATGCAAAGTAATGCCAATGAAAATAGAGAAGAGTTGACCCTAACTAGGGTTTTGAAATGTGCCTTTATAGTTCAAGCATAACCTCTTGATTGCTTCACAACTTCATCTATGCATTTAAGATTGTCAGAGAGCAATTGGATGTGATCTGGATGATAGATTTGATCTAGTACACCTTCAAAGGTAGGAAAATCATCAAACCCTAATAGGAAGAAACCCTGAAGGTAACATGAAATGGTTCCATTAAATGTAAATCTCTTCAAGTGGATGACCAATCATCAAGTAGCATGTCTCCCACATCTTTCTAGCATGACATTCATTTGGGAGTGGTTGAGATTGATCATGGAGATCAAATCATGCAAAAAAAAAACTACTTTCTTTCATCCTTGGCTTGACAAATCATCAAGAATTAGTAGTTAAATAGGTCAAGCAACCATAATGAGCCACACAAACTAATGATATTATTTCCTTTTGATAGCTTGCAAAGTCTTTTTGAGTTGATTGCCCTATCCTTTTGACCTCACCACCTTTTAAACTTAACTATTGTTTTTCCTATGAAATTATGAACTTAACCATGACTGTTTTCTTTAACTGGGCCCACTAAGACATGTATCTTCTCATTGTTATCTTGTCATGGATAATGACCGCATATCTTTGGCTAGTGACATAGCAATAACTCTCAATCTTCATTCCAACTGATGGTCCTAAGATGATTAAACTTTGTCAGTACCTCTTCCAATGGGAACACTACCCTACATTTGACACCTCTTCCACCCTATCCACAACCCACAAAGGAAATAGGACCCACATGTCCATGCATCACATTGTCATTATCTCACTAAGGAAAATGAATGTAGATTTTCTCATAGCGAGATAGTGATAATCGTCGATCACCCTAGATCTAATGGTGGACAAAGATACACTAAGAAACTAGCCCACTTCATGAGGTGTGAATAAAACCTTGCTAGTTGTACTCTTTCTAACAACTCCACTAGCCACAAAAGTGAAAGGCCCACCTTGAATATGTGTCATACTGTCACTTTGTCATTAAGACTTTGGGTTGTGGAGTTTCTAACAATGATAAAGTGATAGTTGTAAATCTTTGGAGGATCAAACAAATGAAAGGAAGGGCCTCACTAGGGTTAAAAAAAGCACATAGCCACTTAAAGAACTTAGTTAATAAAACATAACCTAAGGTTTTGGCATATTTTTCATATTATTCAAATGTTTTAATTTTTGAATATTATGACCATTGGGTATGCTAAGCCTCTAAAATCAATTTTTTGGCACGAGGGAAAATATAGCTAACAATTCTGGTGACTCGAGGAGAATACAAGCATGCTATGCATTGACCAATGATCATTATGCATCCATTAGGCTATAAAATCATAGAAACATGGAACTTGGGCTTCTTGAAACACCATAACCCTACCCCTGTTTCCTTGCAACTTTGTAAAAATTCAAAACTTGATATCTCTAGAGGAATTAACACCATGTACACTCTACACTTCTTGGAAAATAAGAAAGGACTAAAAGAAAACTACTCTAACTATATACATGAAACATTCATTCTCATCAAAAGCAAGGTTTAAGATGTATTTGATTAACTAGACTAGGCAAAATTTCACCATTAAGCCTGCTTAACTAGAAAGCATTTGACTGCTTGCAATTGACTATCATAGAGGGACCACTCCATATTTTATCAAATTTTCTAATGTCTTCCAAGTTTTTCTCCATCTGCATCCCACTTCAGCACAAGATCACCCTCCTTGAAATTATTGACATTAGCCTTCTTGTCAAAGGACTTTTTAATCTCCTGTTGATGTGTTTCCAAGGTCCACATAGCTTGGTTTCTCTTCTCTTCCAACTCCATCAATTATGCTATCCTTACTATCATAGCATCATCTTCAATCAGCTCTAAATGATGAGCCAATTCTAGGGAAGGGAACTACAATGAGATAGGAAGGCTTGCTTATCTTCAATAAACTAACATGAAATGGGAGTTCCCGATGGCCCTCTTAGGTGTTATTCTATCATCCCAAAGGGTTATTCTCAACTTTTGATGCCAACACCTCTGATTATCCTCTATGTTTCTTTTCATTATTCTAATCAAATTCTTATTGGATGACTCGGCTAATCCATTACCTTGAGGATAGTAATTGGAAGTTGTACTCAAATAAATGTCATGGACATATTTGAGCTTCTACAAATGATTTTGCATTTTATGAAATGATGGTGGAAGGAGTACCAAACCTTGTCATGACTCCATTTAAGAATTCAACAACTAAATTCTCAGTAGCATCCTTTAATGCAATTTTCTCTATCCATCTAGTAAAATAATCTATAGCAACTAGAATCCATTTATGGCTAGAGCTAGAAGGAGGGTTAATAGGACCTATGAAATCTAATCCCCATTGGGAAAAAGGTTGATCCACTTGAATAGGATGAAGTGGAAGGGTTGCAAGTCTTTGCTTACCTAAAAAGAAGGCACATTTTTCACACTTCCTAACTATAGGACCAGAAAAATGGGTTAAAAGCATAACATACTATGAGCAAATCACAAACTCAATAATCATATGTTAGCACCCACTAGTCTACCATGAAAGCCAAACTAATCAAAAGAAAGCAAACATAATTAAAAACTCCCTTTTTTGTTTGTAGCTCCCATGTCCTTCTTTCTTCTCCAAATGATTGTGGCTCCAAAGTTGCCTATAGTGCACACAAAATTGAAGCAAAGAGCCTATGATAGGGATAAAGCCATGAGAATACTTGAAGTGTGATTTAATGTGAGAGCAAGAATGCAACATGCAAAGAAGTAGAGACTCAAAGACTCAAAGATTTGGATTTTCAAAACTTCAACATTCTAGGATTCAAGGACCCAAAATGAGAGAAAGAGTGTTCATTTTATAATCAACACTCAAAGTGAGGGCATTGGATTTGTCACCCATAGATGTGCGATGTGGCAAGAGATTCCTATTGAGATAATGGGTGTTGCACACATTGCATAATATTGTTATATTTTATTATTTTATTTTATTATGTAATGTTGTACCTAGATGGACGTGCAACATGTAAAGATGTCCATGGAATATTCTTGATGAGTTGTATTGTAACATTGTGATAATGTTTTATGTAATTATTTAATATTGGGGAAAAGAATTAAATGCCCAATATTAAATGTGGGGTCAGTGGGTTAGGTAGCACATGGTTTTAGCACATGGTTTATGTAATACCACTATATATAAGCAGCCACAAGGGTAGTTGTTGTAGAGTGACAAGGAGAAGACGAAAGGCAAGAGTCAAGCGGGACAAGGCTTGACAGGTTAGCCAAGGGAACATTTGTGAAGGTTGGAAGCATGGCATGGGATGTGTGGATTCATGCTTGTTCACATAGTTTGCTCGGTTGTGGCTATGGCCATGAAGGCTTCCATGGTTGTATGGAAATGGTATTTTTTGCTGAATAATACATGATGATGAATGCTTTTGGAGGCTAGATTTTTTTCCTAAATGAGGGTTTCCCAGGGTATATCTTGTGTCACAATTTTGTGGGTATGTTGTCTATTCTCTTGCATGTGGATTTTTTAATTCTATAATTATTTCAGATCTATTATGGGTTATGTGGAAATGGTTATATTCTTTATTGCCAATTTTCCTTACAAGTGGTATCAGAGCTATGGTTTTATTATTGTAACCCTAGATTGAATCCATGGGAATGCATGAGAGGATAAAAGAAAGGGCAAGATATATGAATGATTTATTGCAGATCTAAGGGTTTTGGATTTGCTGTTATGATGAGATGTTAAAATATTTTGGGCATGGGAAATCGTTGGACAAAAGGGTTTTTTCAGATGTTTCATTTAAAATGAGAGTTTTGGGGGTAGCTTGCAGAAATGACCTCCTGGGTAAAAACAGACCTCACCATTGGATCTGGGTCAACATTTCCATAAATTTTAATATATAATATGCCCTAGTTTGGCCATGTTCAGAAGAAATGGAAGAGTTTTTTTGGTTTCAGCTCGTGATGGCCGTCAAATTTAATCTCGTCAGAATTTTCATCACTAAAAAAAAATAAAAAATGAAAAATCGTACTGAAAATAGTAAAAAGACTGTCTTAGTAAAACGGCCATAACTTTCTCTCAGAATATCAGATTTCAGAGTTCTTACAGGCGTTGGAAAGCTAATTCAAAGAACTAAAATATGGTGTAGGTTTGGTTCTATAATTTTGAGATTTTGTCAAGTTTTAAAATCCCTAAAGTTAGATGTTATTTATTTTGAGCACGGATTAGGGAATAACTTGGACATACGGAGTCAGATTTTGGACTTCGAGTAGTCAATGGAAAGCTCTTGGAGAGCTCTACACATTGGCTCAAATTTGGTGCAAGTTTGGCATGATTTATTTGTTGATATATTTATCTGAACATTTTATAGGTATATTTTGACTATGGTAACATTGTGAGTTTATGGCATTGGAAGATTTAAGATTTGATGTCATTGTATACTCAGTTCATTATTCAGATTGATCTCATGATGATATGGTTATCAGTGTTTGGTTTGGATATGTATGATGACTTGTTGAATCTACAAGTTGTGTAGTGTTGTAAGCAGTCTATACTTACAGGTTGCATTTATGGCTTGGTTATGGATTGTCTTTGCCCATTGATCTTTCATTATTGATGCATATTCAGATTGGTGGCTTGGATTTTGGTTGTCTATGCCCTAAGTCACATGGTTTACTATTTTCTTCATGTAGAAGGGATGAGATGTTGTTACTAGGTATAGTCATGGTGGAGGATTGTGGTTGACTATGCTGACAGGTTGGACACTTTGAGAGACAGATGCTCGATTCATGGTGTCATGGATTTTGGCATGACATGATTCGTTATATAGGTACATCCTTGATGTTCATTAGCTTGGATTTCTGATTTAGTTATGGTGGTATATCTTCTTGGTTGAGGATCATGGTTATTTGGTTTCTTTTGAGGAGCTCATGATCTGCACTTTGAGTTCTTTGATGGTTTAATGCCTTGGTTGATTTTCATGGTTAAAGGATGGTTTTTCATCATGATGTCATGGATAGCTTGGATACACGGTTTAGTGGGAGCTTGTGACAATGATGAGGTGATAGTGCAGGATTAGTTCCTGGTTTGGTTTGGATCTTCATATAGGAGATGGATTTTATGATGCCATAGGTGACTTAGTACCACGGTTGAGTGGGAGTTTTTTGGCATTGATATATTTATTGAGTCTTTGTAGATGTTGGAGGTTTGTCTTAGATCCTATTGTTGTAGAAGCGTCTTTGACATTTGCATGGTGCAATTGTTATCTTCATGGTGTGTGAAGATGGTTAGATCTTGAGGACTCATGGAGTTCTTAGTTATCCTCATGGTATGTGGAGATGGTTCTTCCTAGTATGTGGATATGGTTTTTTTCATGGTGTATGGAGATGGTTGCATCTTGAGGACTCACAGGGTTCTTGGCAAAGGTGTGGTTTATGATTTTATTTGGCATGTTATCTTTGGTGTGAGGATGGTTTCATTACTATGTCAAGGTATACTCTTGATACTCATTTAGAGTTGTGACATGTTATAGTATGTTCATGTGGAGCATGTTATCTCTTTTGGTTGAGATGGTTAGATCATGTTGTCATGTTTATGTTCTTGAGACCATGGTTGGAACTTTGACATTGATCTTGGTTTAGTTTCTTGGTATTGAGTACACTGATCATAAGCTGGATACTTCATGATATTGCTATGTTGCATTTGGAGTTGGCATGGATTGATTGGTTACAGGTGCTCATGGATACTTAGAGACAGTGGTGATGCTGATTAGAGAAGTATTTGTTGGGATAGTTGATGGTTTCAGCAGGAAGTTCAAGGAGTAGTCACCTGATATGACTTGAGAGGAGATTGTTCTTAGATTATTCTTGGTTGGAGACTTGGGTATCTTGATGAGCATTCTCATTCCCCACTCTTGGTCTACTCGGCGGTTTGCTACTTGAGAGGTATAGCCCATTGTTTCTCTCAGTTGCATTATATTTATGCTTGTCTTTCATGGATATGAATCTTGAGCTATGGTACATGAGTTAGTTCTGGAGGGTTCATTTGAGAGATGGTTTAGCATTGGTTATCTCCATGTTCATATGTTTTTATGTTGGTTGAGTTTGGGAGATGGTTTTATATTGGGCATATTCCTTGATTTAGGAATGGTTTATTGAGTTTGATCTTCTTGTGAGAGGCTTACATCCATGATTAGTTATATTATATGGTTTGGGTGTTGTTGAGGCTTCTTGTTGGGGTTTTATGGAGGAGATCATACTTGCACAGTTTACATCTAGAGGTGTGTGTAGAAGGACATGATACAAGTTATGATTTGCATGGTTTCTCTGGTCTTGGTTATCTTCTTGGATGTTCAATTTTTCCTACATTGGATTTGAGATTGGTTAGAGATTGTGATCACTAGTTTGTGCTCATGTATGTCATGTGAGAGATGACATGGTTATTCTTTTATCTCTTTCTTTTGTTGGTTGTGGAGAACTTGAGAGAGCATTGGAGACTTGTTATGAGAGTTGTTCTTGCAGGATATCAATTTATGTATTGCAAATGTCCTTGATACTACATGGATTCACTTCTTTGAGACGTTGTGGGTGGATTGGTTATAGATTTGACATTATCTTTTGCAGTGGGAGCTTCTTGGTATATATGTGGCAGGTATTGCTCTTGAGGCTTGTGATTACAGGTTGCAGATTGGATATGTCAGTGATATGAGATTCACTTGTTATACCTTTGAGGTATGGATAGTTGGATGGCTTTGGCACTTGTTGTGGGTGCTATTTCAGCTATGGATATTTTGACAACTACGGATACATGTGATTACCTTTGGATTAGGTTTTTGTGCTTGGAATTTCAGTTGGTACTAGATTTTATGGTCTACTAATGCGACAGGTTGGGTGGTTTTCTTTTTGAATGGCTTCTATGTATGTCCAGTGGTAGTGGCATAATAGGAGGTGAGATCATTCATGTTCAAGATGCTGGATACTTTGATTTTTTTGCGGGTACCAGGATGGAGCACTTGGTGTATTTTGATCCATGATGGTGGATGTACTGGGAGGGATTGGTCCCTTGTTCATTTATGTGGCTACGGATTGACCCTATGCAATGTATACAACAAGTGAGAGATTGTTGAGATAATGGGTGTTGCACATATTACATAATATTGTTATATTTTATTATTTTATTTTATTATGTAATGTTATACCTAGATGGAAGTGCAACATGTAAAGATTTCCATGGAATATTCTTGATGAGTTGTATTGTAACATTGTGATAATGTTTTATGTAATTATTTAATATTGGGAAAAAGTATTAAATGCCCAATATTAAATGTGGGGTCAGTGGGTTAGGTAGCACATGGTTTATGTAATACCACTTAGTGGTTTTGTGGGACTTGCTACTATATAAGCAGCCACAAGGGTAGTTGTTGTAGAGTGACAAGGAGAAGACGAAAGGCAAGAGTCAAGCGGGACAAGGCTTGACAGGTTAGCCAAGGGAACATTTGTGAAGGTTGGAAGCATGGCATGGGATGTGTGGATTCATGCTTGTTCACATAGTTTGCTCAGTTGTGGCTATGGCCATGAAGGCTTCCATGGTTGTATGGCAATGGTATTTTTTGCTGAATAATACATGATGATGGATGCTTTTGGAGGCTAGGTTTTTTCCCTAAATGAGGGTTTCTCAGGGTATATCTTGTGTCACAATTTTGTGGGTATGTTGTCTATTCTCTTGCATGTGGATTTTTTAATTCCATGATTATTTCAGATCTCTTATGGGTTATGTGGAAATGGTTATATTCTTTGTTGCCAAGTTTCCTTACAATTCCTATGACGCATATGACAGAATATGCCAATTGTGAGATTCTATGACACATGCAAGTCAAACTTGGCTAAATGTGGAAGAGAATCTATGATGCGTCATAAGACACCTCAACCCACTTAAAGCCAAGAATCTATGACAAAGAAGCCAAATAGAGACATGCATAAGAGGTAATAATATTTGATTATGACAAATCTTAGCCAAGTATCAAAGGAGAATCCACGAGGTGTCATATCCAAGTGTCATGATGATGGAATATTTTATGGAATATTTGAATTAAAAATCCTCTTATTCCACAAAATAAGAATTAGTAGAAAATGGAATTAATGATGGAAAATGGAACTTAGGAAATTAAGAATTTCCATGGTTTGCAGATGATAAACCAATTAATTAATAAAATTAATTAATTGAGGATGATAATTAGGAAGAATAATTAGAAAGAATAGGATTAAATTATGGGTTATTTAATCCTATAGAGAAAATTAGTAGATAATTGGCCAAATTGATTAAATGAATGTGACCGTATCCTTTGACAAAAATGTGACAATGATGGATATGGAATAAGCTGATGAAAAGGTAGAACAAAGCCATGGTCAAATTGATCGATTGAAGTGATAACATGCCAAGGACACATGACATGAATTGGTTGATATGTAACATTTAACCGACATTGTAAATGCTACAAGATTGAAATTGATTGATAAGGTTTGATCATAATAATATCGAAAAATGTTGTTAGTGTTATTAAAATGGTTGATGATGCCGTGATTTGACATTGAAAGCCTCAACAATGTCAAAGATTGAATGACATGAATGATAGTTTGGCCTAGCACTGAGAGCCACGACAGTACTAAGGTCAGACTGATAAGATTGATAGGTTGATAGATTTCCAAGGCACTGAAAGCCACAACAATACCTAGGAGTTGGACAAATAATGATTGATTTGGGATGTTTGATACGTTTTGGGTTGATTAGGACTGATTCTGAGTGATTCTGGGTTGATTTGGGGTGATTTTGAGTTGATATGATATGATTCCAAGTTGATTTGATATGATTCTAGGTTGATATGAAATTGATACAAAAGGGGATACAAATGACAAAATATGGTCAATCTGGCCAAAAGATCGAAGTTAGTAATATGAAAAAATGGGAAAAATTAGTATGAAGAAGTGATGAAGTCGTAGATGCGAACCATTTTTGAGTGTCTACACTAACATGCCTATATAAATCATGGAACAAGGATGGCCAAAGGTAACCTACTCTCATTATCTTCATGGCAATGGTTCTTGCTAAAAAGAGGCCACCGTTAGGACCATCATGAAGGTCCTTAATCATTCTCTCATCTTGAGCATCAACACATCTTAGCAAAGCTCCATTAAAGTCCCTCCTAAAAACAATACCATCAACTATGGCATAAGGAATTGATTGCATTCTGAATTGTCTTCTTTTAGCTATATCCAATCCTTGAGGATATCCACTTCCTTATAAGAAGGTAGTCATACCATCTATCCAACTCCTTGAATTATCATCACTTACTTCTTTTTGTTCTATCAATACCAAGGCAACTTCTTCATCTAATTCTTGAGATGAGACCATCTACTTGCATAGTCCTTTCCCCCTTACCAATTTAGTGACTTGATGTTCACATCATACTCCATCAGTTTACTAATCCAACCTACTCTTTTCACATTGATATCTTTGCTCAAAAGGAATTCCTTGACACTTGCATGGGGCACTAGCAAATGAATCTTATTTTGGGATAGAAGATGTTTGAATTTCTTCAAAGATCTTATGACTACAAGGACTTGTTTCTTTGCATAACTATAGTTACCCCCATATCCTTTAATCCCTTCACTAAAGAAGGCAATGGGATATTCTTCATTCTTATCATTCAATTGAGTCAAAATAAAAAAAATACTTGACTCACCTCCTCAGTTGTAAAGGATAAAGTCTCTCTCAAAATTTGGGTTGATGAGAGTAGAAGCTAAGGCTATGGTTGCTTTGATCTCTTCAAAACTTGTTTTCCCTTCCTTGGTCCATGCAAAGACCATGTCCTTCTTGAGCATAGCTATAAGAGGTTTCACCATGGTGGCTAAATTAGGAATGAATCCCCTCAAAATGTATCCTACCAAGGAAACTTTGTAGCCCTTTCATGTGGTTGGGAAGGGGGGACATCAAGAATATCCTTAGTTCTTTCTAGATCAATAGTTAGACCATCCTTGGATACATTTTGTCCTAAAAAATTCCTTGGTTAGTGGAAAAGACACACTTATTTGGGTTCAAAGATAATTGATACTCTCTACACCTTAAGAAAACTTGCCTGAGTTGGCCAAAATGATCTATCACATTCTTTGACTATATTGTAATGTCATCAAGATAGACCAATACAATTTTTTCTATAAAATTCTTAAAGGCTATCTCCATTGCCTTTTGGAAATTGGAACCTACATTTGTTAGCCCAAATGGCATCTTACTGTAATCATAGGTGCCCCACTTTGTGGGAAATGGAGTCTTGTACCTATCAACTTCCTTGACCAACACTTGATTGTAGCCTAAAATTCCATCTAGGAATGAGAACCTTTATGAACCATTGACCTTGCATAGGATTTTTTCCATGGAAGGAAGGGGATGATGATCCTAAAGGGAGGTTGGTTAATGTCCCTAAAGTCTACACATAATCTGATTTCTCCACTCTTCTTCCTAATAGGGACAAGGTTTGCTGCCCATGAGAAGTGTTTGATAGGAAAGATAATATTAGCCTCAATCAACTTAGGTAGCTCCTTTCTCATTAATGGTTCAATTTTAGGATTTAATGGCCTTTGATTTTGTCTTACTATTTTGGCATCTTCTTTTAGGTCTATGGTATGCTAAAATAGGCTTGGGTCAAAACCCTTTAGGTCATCATATGTCCATGCAAACACATCACTAAATTCTTGACATAAATGAATGAAATTTTCTTGTTCAACTTTAGTACATAACTTTCCCATATTTAGGGTCCTTCCATTAGCAACCATGACTGGTATATGATCATCCTTACTTGTAGCAAGGTTCATGCCTCTATCTCTTACTTGATTATTAGGAGTGAAAGCACCTTCTAAGGTAATCAAACCTTAAGAAACTTTTTGGAACTAAGATTAATGATCCGGTGCCCATACTAATTGTGTAATCCTAACTAATTTCTATCTGAGAACTCTATTTCATTCTGGAAGAAACTCTAAATTTGTGCATTAGATTCAAACACTTACCATTCTAATTTGTTGCTTCTTCTCATCTTCAAGGCTCATTGACACATCATCAAATGCACCCACTACTGCAAGTCTATCAACATGTTTATTCTCTTTCCTAGGGATGTTTTGAATATTAAATGCATTGAAACCTTCAAGAAAATCCCATACTCTACATTTATAGGACTTGAGAAAACCATTTTTTGTGACATTCATATTTCTCACTTGATGGACAATCAACTCACTATCTCCATATACACTTAAGGCTTGAATTCCTCTCTTTTGAGAAAGTAGAAGACCTTAAATCAATGCCTCATACTCTGCTATGTTATTAGTACAACTAAATTGAAGCCTAAGTGAGAAGTAGTACCTTTCTAGTGTAGGAGAAATCAACATCACATTGGCCCCTAATCCATATTTATCTCTTGATCCATCAAAGTCCATACTACATATCTCACTTGTATTCTCCTTGGTCTTCATAAGGTTAGGAACAAGAGCATCCTTGTCAAGTATGCAATAAGTACCAAGGCCTATCTCCAAGGTTTTTGATATAGGATCAAATTTATATGCATTTTCTCATTCATCTAAGAGAAAATTAGGTATCCTTGTCAAAGAAGTGGCAAGCTCTTGTACTATATCATTTACATCTATCTCTAGGGTAGTGTAATGTTAAGATTAACCTTAGATAGAAATAAAAATTACATGAAAATATAACCAATACCAAAAAATAGTAGATCAGATAAAAGAAAACACAAGACACTAAGATTTAGCGTAGTTCACCCAATCCCTAGGCTATGTCCACCAACAACAAGTCCAATATTATTATTATTATCTAGTGATGATAACCTGCAATTCCTTATAGCTCAATACCATTGCAAGAAGATACAATATCACCATTACATCATGAAATCCCTAACCCTAAGCCTTTTTATACAATCTTTTACCACTTACAAAATCAGAGCTAGAATATGTTGTCTAATAGGAAAAATAGCAGCTGACACCTTTTACAATATAAGGGCTTTTTTGGCTTTAGAGATGTTGCCCCTTAATCGCACCCTATATTATGATAGGGAGTGCACCTAGGGTGCTGCTCCAAGACCCCACAGGGGCATTGCCCCTTGATCCCATCTTGGGGGCACTACCCCCAAACTCACATAAAAATAATATGGGGGGGAAACCACACTGAATAAACCTTTGAGTCTAATTAGGCTCCATATCACAACAATCTTCCACTTGGAGATTGATTATACTCCATAATAATAACCTCCCACTTGAAGGCTAATAATAGCATTGTTAAAACTATAGCTCTCACTAGAATATATCAAACAACCCTTGACTTTGTTGTTCTTTTATTTTTTTCAGTCGAGAAGACCAACCAAATTTGAAGAGGAATTTAGCTTTTCCCTTCTCACTACCTTTGTAAACATATCCACTAAATTGCCATCTATATGTTTCTTGTCTAGCTTTAATTGTCCATCATCCAAAATTGATCAAACGAAATGGTACCACAACTGTATGTGTTTTGTCTTTGAATGTAGAACTGAATTCTTTACAAGATAAATGAAACTCTGACTATCTATAAACAAATAATTATCCTTCTGAGGGTGTCCCAATTCTTCTAAGAAGAACTAAAGCCATATCATCTTCTTAGCTACCTCTATAGTAGCAACATGCTTTGCCTCTATAGTGGATAAATAATTAACCTTCTATAACCTAGAAACCTAGCTCATGGCTGCCCCACCAACAATAATCATGCTTTGTGCATGCTCCATTATAGTTTTGTTCATGCAATCAGCCACTCCATTTTCCTATAGAGTCCTTGGAATAGTTTTTTTGTCTATGAATACAATTAGTGGAGCAATAATCTTCAAATTTATGACTACAATACTCACCACCATTATCAAATTTGAGACATTTTAATTTCTTACTAGTCTCATTTTCAACCAGGCATTTCCATTTCTTAAAAGTTTGAAATACATTAGAGTTATGTCTAAGGAAATAAACCCATACTGTTCTACTTGCATCATCAATAAATGTAACATAATAATGAGAGCCACCAAGAGAAGATACCTGATTTGGTCCCCATACATCTATAGGCACAAGCTCTAATTTCTCACTTTTATTTCCCTTCCCAGTCTTCACAAAATTCACTCTCTTTTGTTTTTCATACACATAACTTTCACAAAAATCCATATTGACACATTTCAAACCTAGTAAAACTTTCTTTGAATGAATTAATTTCATACATTTCTCACTCATGTGCTCAAGTTTTTTGTGCCACAGTGTTGTATCAAAATCTACAACATCTATTTGTTCTCCCTAATCAATTGCAACAATTGTTCCTGAAAATTCATTTTTCTTTGAAATAATAAAAGTAGAAGGAACCATATGACCTATACAAAGATATAAGGTGCCTACTTTCACACCTTTTACTACTACAAGGGAACCTTTTGAAACCTTCCAATTTTAATCATTAAAAGTAACTACACAACCCTCATCACCAAGTTGTCCTACTAAAACTAAATTCCTACTCAACCTTAGAACATGTCTTACCTCATCTAGTAGCCAATGATTCCCATTCTACAACTTAATCTTAACTTTTCTCTTTCCAACAATCTAATAAGGTTTATTATCGCCCAAATAAACAAGCCCAAAATCTCCTTGGACATAATCAACGAAATAACTTCTATGAGGTGTAGCATGAAATGAAGGACCAAAATCTAAAACCCATGAATCATCAAAACATTCTAAAGATAGAAGCAAAGCATCCTCTTTAGATTTTTTAATTACCATATTTACCTCCTTGTTCCCTTATGGTTTATCTCCTTCATTGTTCTTTCGAGTCCAGCAATCTTTCTTCTTATGCCTTGATTTCCCATAGTACTAGCAATCTCTTAGTCCTTTGGATTAAGACCTCTTCCCTTTTGACTTTCCTCTTGATTTTTCATGATTTCCAGATTTATTTCCTCTCTTAGTCATTCTACCTTTACTTTGTGCATGCACAAAACTTCCTGATATAGATCCACCTGAGGTTTTCCTATGATTTTCATCACTCAAGATAACACCAATCACATCATCATATTTTAGGGTGTTAGATCCAGAAATAGAATTACTCACAGCCATTACCAAGCCATTCTATCTTTTAGGCAAAGAACACAAAATCAAGAGGGCCCCAATTTCTTCATCAAAATTGATACCCATAGAAGATAACTGACTAGTAATAGTATTAAACTCATTTAAATGATTTACAATAGATCTGTTAGTATGATTTTTTATAGGATAAAATTTTTCAAATCTAGATGCAAAAAAATAGAAGTGAAGTCTATTGTTGGAGGCTAGGGTTTCTAGTTTTTGTCTTGGATTTCTGATACCCTTTGAAAATCTTTGTCAAACCCTAGATATTGTTACTTTTGAATTTATTTGGGCGCAAAATTTTTTAAAGTGCAAATAAATTGTGCTCACTTAAATTTTTTTCATGCTAAGTGCCTTTTTCAAAGTATTTCCCACCATCTAATCTTGGCAAGATCCACGGCTATCATGTCATCGCTATGAGAAAGTGCATGGTTTTTTTCTATAACAACATAGCAACTACCAAGAATTTGAAATGTGGTGTCATAGAGTGAAAGCCAAAGCCAAAAAGATGTTTTCTTTTAGAGGGGGTTCAATCATTAATTCATGATAGAAGTCATCAGTGTCAGAAAAGGATGCATGTGGAACCAATTGTAGTTGGCATTATTAAAATTCAAATTGTCTCACAAAACACTATGTTGTGACTAAAAAATCTATGTGTCATGCTGGTAGTGACATAGTGATTGGCCAGATAACATAGAAGATGGTGCTCTCTTGAAATAGATGATGACTACAAAGATCCCAAGGAAGATATTATAGAAAGTGTGCCTTTATTTCTATGTCAGTAGTATTGATTGTTGTTATCATGCTCTATATTTTTCTCCAACACTAGATTTTATCTAATCACTAAAAGTCACTATGTCGTGATAGAAAAGGTAATGGGTTTTGTCGGTAGCAAGATAGCAACTCGTCAAAAAATAATAATGTAGCAATAGTTCCAAAAGGTGGTTCCAATGAATGCTTTGTCAAAAATGACTCATGCAGTCCTGTGACACAATGGCATCTTGTTGGAAGTGTGTATGTGCCAGAATTTTCAAAATCACCGAAGGTCACTATGTCACGACCAAGAATTTCTTGTGCATTGCTAGTAGCGATATAGTGCCTAGCTTGAAAATGAGAAAAATGGTGAGGCCCAAAAAGTGTGATGTCACAAATAATGAATAAAATATTGAGGTATATGCCCCTGTTTTATGATCAATTAGCAAAGGTAATATGCATATGAGAAGAATTGAAAGCCCATGGAGATATTTTGAAACCCACTGTCAATAAGTGGGGAAAAAGAAGGAAAGAAATTACCTTTTTATGTTACTTTTTTATAAAGTATTCCCATGATTATATTGAGAAAACATATGATATTGCTAATGATTTGTTAGATTTTGATAATAGAAGGGTTGCATTACAACTAAAAGTTGTTTCTTATCCAAGCAAGTATAAGAATGAGAAATTTGATTTGTTCCCTCATGCTATAAATAGAAAGAACAAATTAAAGAATAAGGATGAATGGGCCAAGGAATTGGATGACCTGTTCTATTTGAGAATGAATAAGTTTATTAATGAAAAAGGACATGCTTGGTGGGCCACCACAACAAAAGAATTGGTGAAAGTCCAATTATTCTTTGATTCTTTAAAACAAGATTTTGTTAGTATTGATAAGGAAGCCAAATATATGCTTAGAAAGCAACATGATGTTTTGCAATTCAATTGGCCAAATGATACACATTTTGACACATGGATGGCATATATTGCTCCTAATGAACAGCTTGAGGAAATGGAAAGAAAGGATGATGAGGTGCAAGAGGATGAAGAATAGATTATTGGAACAATAGCACCAGATCAGAGAGATAAAGAAGATAAAGGCCAGCAATTAATTTCAATTATAGGGTTAGAAGCCTAGGATGAGGACATGATAGAAGAACAATTAAGGGTAAAGGTAGTTTTGTTAGTTCAAGATGAAGATGGTGAAAACCCATAGGTAAAAATTGATTTTCAAGTATTACAACAAGACTCATCATTGACCAATATAGTAGCTACATATGCCAAGGACTCAGAGTGAATAAAGACTAGTTATTAGATTTCTAACATTTGGAGATGTAATAGAAGAGGGGCCTACCAAGAGTATATCATGATGTATTACCTTTTTGTTACATAAATCTTTGTCTTTTCCTATTAAGTAAAATGTAAATATCTTTATGAAAGGACACCAGTCAATTTCTCTATGCCTGAAGCTTGTTGTATCTCACACTATATAAGTGAGATTCCATGGCTAGAGAAGGGTCTAGTTATGTGTAGATGTTTTGAGTTTATTGTCAAATGTGCACTCTTTGATAATATATACAAATGATAGAATCAGAAGATATTCTTAGCTTCTCATTGAATTTCTATTGGTCATCATATTAGTCATTTAAAAGGATAATACAAAGGGGTACTTGCACCATATTTTTGTCACCAATTTCTGTCTCCATTTTATGAGTTCGTTTACTTTGAAGTCATCTGAATAAGGTTTAATTGATTGAATGCAGTCTGGATGGGTTGTATACTAGCTATGTTGTTACTTTTAATTCAAATAATTAAGTAAGTGCTTTAGTAGGTTAGTAGAGTTTGTGAGTTTATGAAATGGATAATTCATAAGAATGGGAATGGCTGATCACAATTGATAGATTCATTTACAAGTTACTTGAATTAGATCTCTTGCCAATATTCAATCTTTTTCCCAATGGATAAGACACTGTTCTCATAAGTCAAAAGTAAGTAAGGGTAAATTTTGTCACTACATATCAAATCAATTATAGAATCAAAATCATTTTATTTCATTTTGTTCATGAATGCTGGTCACCACTCATTTACATCTAGTTTATGAGTCTTAGGTAGCTGCTATTTCCAAAAATATTTGTGAACCATAGGAGACTTATGACCAAATCTACTTATGAGGGATGTATATAAATCTAAAAATATTTAGGAATTGGATGAACTATGTGTATGTTTGAAGATAGAAGATGAGAATCAGAATGAAACTAAGATAATTTTCATACAACAGTTTGCATCAGAATCATCCCAAGGTATACCCACCTTGGTTTTTTAGAGCCTAAAGAGTAGAAAACCATCTTTGGTTTTGTTGACATTGGGTCCAAGTGGTTCGTACATATAATCATTAATAGGAAGTAGTTGATCCTTAGGTTATGTGAGTATTACCACTTTAATATTGAGCATTTTGTTGTTTAGTAGTTTTAAACTCCAACAAAATGGCGACTCCACTAGGGACAACTGTACAACATATGCTTAGGTGTTCAATCACTATGCTTTCATTGACCATGTTAGTATTTCAATTGTCAAACCTTTTGGGAATTACCCATGGTTTTATTGGGACTTTTTAGTGAAAAACTTTGAGAATTTAAAAAGAAAGAGAGCAAAACCTCATGCCACAGGTGTACACTGACATGTACGGTCCTTGCAAATGTGTCTTATCCATCAAGAAAGAGTTGTAGTCCTAAAAAAAATTCTAATTGGTTGCATTCTATTTGTCAATTTCCTTCTTGATAATCCCTTGATATTTTTATTAGGTCAACAAGATTATTTCATTATTTTTCCCCTAGGTGGGTGGTGACTCAAAAAGGTTTTAACCTGTGTCAAATTTAAGGAATTTTTTAGATCATGGGAAGTGTGAAAAACATGCAAGAAAATGTGAAGAAAAACCCAGCTATTAAGTTACAGACTGGTCTTCCTTTTAAAGGAAAGAAAAACTAGGCTATGAAAGGAGCTCAAATGTAGAAGGGAAATTTTTCCTAGGAGCAAATGGCAAGGGAAAATAATACTTACCTTTCTACTATTGAAAAGGAACCCTTCTGCAAGGGTCCTAGATCTCATCCTGGTTTATCTGATGATGATTTCTATAATAGTACTGAAATGATATGTCAAGAGAAGGTTGTGCAACCACATGCACTTAGTCTAGAGGATAGGAATAGTAATAATCTTTTCCAGCATAGTACAAATTGTTTCATGTCAGATTATTCTCCTAAAAGGGTAAGACCTAAACATTTAGAACATGAGAGTTTCAATGATGAGAAGACCTCTAGTTTTGAGTTTACCATTCCTAACCCTGATGAGAATGAAATATTGAGAATTCAACTTGCTAAGAAAGAGGCTATTGATAGGAAATTTCATAAGGAAAGGGAAGAAAAGATTATGAAAGCTTAAGAAGAAAAGCAAGAATTACTTAGGTGAATTGTTGCCTTGAAGAAGAAGAATGAGATAGTAGCCAATGCTTGGTAGCCTAAAATTGTGGATCAAATTGAATAGCTTAAATTACAAGAGAAAAAGCTACTAAAAGACCAAGATACGAACTAAGAGGGTCCTGTGATACAACAGATCAAGAATCATAAGACCCTAGAAGTTAAAAGGGATGTAGAACATGTTGTTGGTGTTCAAGATAAGGGAAAACAAAAAGAAGTTGGTATTGGGATCAATGGACCAACAAAGCTCACTAGATCCATGATTCTTTGTCACTTTTTGATATTGAGTTGGAGAAAAGGAGGAAGGAGAAGGATACTTTGGCTAAGAAATTGGAAATTACAGAGAATGAGGTAGCCATAGCTGAGATGAATAACAAGATTAAGTTTCTAGAGAATGCTAAAAAGAAATCTCTATTTACTCCTAAATATAATGATAGATCAAATATTGAAAATCAAAATGCTACTAAGTTGTCTACTTCTTTCTTGTCTTCTTCATCACAGAAAGTGGATCTTAATAAATCTACTACAGACACTAGTACTAGTAATGCTTTTAACAATAATGAAAGAAATGTTGTCAATACCTCTAAGATTGATCTATAAAGGAGACCTATTAAGTTAGAAGGTTATAGGCAGATACACTTTGAGCGTATTCCTGGTTTCCCAAACCCTATCCCACAAGAAATGGGGAAAAGATTGCCTAAGTTTGTTGGAAATAATGTTATCACTTGAGGAATTTTCTTGACATGATGAGTGATTATGAGGTTGATGCCGAAGATGTTATCATGAAGCTATTTGTTCAATCATTAATCAAAGATGCTAGAGAATGGTTCAAGAGGCTCCCTGAGTCATCCATTATAGATTGGAAAGACATTGAATATTGTTTCAAGAAACAATATGGTGATAAACAAAACCCAAGTTATATTTTAAGTGAGTTCAATAATATTAAGAAGCTACATAATGAATCTATTATTGAATTCAACACTAGGTTCTAGAAGAGAATGTATAAGTTGATGCAAGCCATGCGAGTTGATGATAAGGTATGTATGATCACTTATTTGAATGCTTTTGATGCTAAAATGGCATACCAACTTGGGTATAAGGAGCCTAGGACCTTAAGAGATGCATTTAGGATTGCTATCAATATAGAAAATAATTTAAGGATTTCAAGGAGATTAGAAAGAAAAAGAGATGATCCTAGGTTATTTGGGAGCAAGGGAAATAAAAAAGAAGAACACAAATCTACAGGAGGAAAAAAGCATGAGCCTAGTGAGATGATTCAAGTTCTAAATGCTATAAAAGGTTTTAATCTTCCTCAAGGAAATAATGATAGAAATCCCATTGAAAATAAGGTCCCTTATTAGTCCAACTTTAGCAAACAGAATAGATTGCAAAATTTCCCTTATAACACTACTTGGAAGGATGGTCAGCCCAATGTTTCACCTTGTAAGAACACCAATAGCAAGATTACCCTTGATCTCTTATCAAAAAATTATATAAATTTGGTAGATGACCTTGAGTTCACTACTAAACCCACATGGTGTTTTGTTTTTCAATTACCTCATGCTCTTGAGTATTGTGCAATAGCTTTGTCATTTTCCAAAAATCAAATTGAGGTAGAAGAAAATTAGGAACATGAAGAGAATAGTGATGATGTAGGATGCAAAATGTTTAAGTCACATTATGATCATTATGATAGTGATGATCATGACAAGGATGTAGAGGAGCAAAGACAGTTTCAAAATCATATGCAGCAATAGGTATTTTCTAATGAGGAGAGTGATGTCGAGGACAATATATGTAATATGGCATCTACCAGAGAGGAGGTGATACTAAGGAAGCCTTCTAGAGAAGAGGTTGATTAGATCACTACTAGCATGGTAGCTCAAGTATAGACTAGACATATGGTTCAGAGTGCTAATGGTGGTAAGATGGCTAGTATATTTATCAAGAAAGCTAACCCTAAAAAGAGGGAAGTTGTAAAACCTAAGGATATCCCCACTCTAAAGGTTAGAACTATAAATAAGAAATGGGAGCCAAGAAAGGTAGATAGTCCCAAGGTTTGTGAGTTCCTAAGTAATTCTCCTAAAATGTTAAATGAGAAGATACCAAAAGCAATCGCTATAAGTGAAAAGGATCACCAAGGTGTTGTAAACATTTTGCATAAACATCATGACAAAAGGAATATCATTATTGATAGCCCATCTGATTCTTCTATAGATATGACTACTATGTTATCACAAATCACTATCAAAGTCCCTTTTTCTGAATTATTAAGAATCCCTGAACATAGAAATGAAGCTTTAGCATGGTTGGGAGATACTAATACAAAGGTGAGACATGAGTGTAATGAGAATCACAATCCCAAGGATAGTAGTAAAGAAAAGGTGAAGGATAAAGAAGCTAAAGTAGTTGTGTCTCAAATTCCTTAGATGTTTTTGGATAATTCTATAAATCAATGTTTCGGAAATTTTGAGCAATTTTTCTTAAGTATCTTGATAAATGGTAAAACATTAAAAAATTGCATGATTGACTCTAGTGCTTCCAATACTATGATGACTTTTGAAATAATGAAGGAGTTAGGTCTGGAGGTAGATACTACTCAAGGAAGATGATGTGTTATGGATAAAAGAGAGCTGATAGTCATAGGTACTATTAATTCTTTACCATATAGACTAACAGCCTATCTTGACAAAGAACTTACTATGAGTGTATTGGTTGTTGATATTCCACCTTAGTATGGCATGTTGTTATCTAGAAAGTGGAGTGTTGCCATGGGAGAAAGTCTACATTGTGATTTATCATTTGCTACTTTCAAAATTGAGGGTAATTTAATAAAAGTAAATAGGGAGCCTAAAAGTATATATATGATAGAAGAAGACATAGAGGATGATATGAAAAACTTTGTGGATATAGATATCAATGCATTCTGAGTTGAGGTTTTGACTTTGAAGAAATCCAAGCATAAGTCTCAGATGGAAGTAGAAGTTGATGCAAAGATAGACAAAAGTGATTTATGGACTATGTTTTTTGATGGTGCATGCTACAAGGATGGATCTGGTGCATGTATTTTGTTGATATTCCAGTAGGGGTAACATACAAATTTTCATTTAGTTTAAGTTTCCCTTATACCAACAATATAGCATAATATGAGGCTTTTCTATTAGGCCTTAGATTAGCTCACAAGCATGGGATAAAATGTTTACATGTTATAGGAGATTCTAAGTTGGTTGTATCCCAAGTAAGAAATGCTTATGTGTCAAATAAAAAAATATTAAAACAATACAGAAATGTTGTATGGGATATGATTGAATGTTTTGATGCATTTGGGATATTTTGGAAAGATAGGACTAATAACAAGATGGCAGACTTACTAGAAAACATAGCAATAAAACCTAATGATATTACATTTATTGGCATATCTAAAATTGAGACTCAAGCTAGACCCTCTATTCCTGATAATATCCAAAATTGGAAAGTGTTTGAAGATGATAAGGATATTCTAAGATTTTTGAATTGTGAGAATATGTTGTCAGGACAAGAAATTGATTGTGCAGCTTATGTAGAAAATATAAATGGAAGGAATGTTATTTTTGGGTAGAAAGTTGTGCAATTAAAAACAAACAAAATCCCAAAGGGTTTAGTTGTTTTAGAAACTATTTTTGACAACCAAGACAAGTCACAAGTTGATGCTAATAAATGTGATTCTAAAGATCTAGAGGAGGTGAAATTTGGGGACTAAGGAAACACCTAAAAAGGTATATATTGGTAATAAATTACCTCCTAAGATTAGGCAGGACTTGATAAATTTGCTAAGGAAGTATAGACATGTGTTTGCATGGTCATATGATGACCTAAAAGATTATAGGGAAGATATTTTTCAGCACAAAATCCCTTTGAAACCAAATGCTAAACCTTTCAGGCACAAACAAAGACCAATAAATCCAACTTTGGCTCCCAAAATGCAAAAGGAACTAATCAAGTTAAGAGATGCAGGAATCATAAAGCCTATTAGACATTCCTCTTGGTTGTCTAATTTAGTCCCTATTAGGAAGAAAAATGGAGACATAAGGTTGTGTGTTGACTTCAGGAATCTTAACATTTCCTCATTAAAGGATAATTATGGATTGTCGAATATGGAAGCTATGTTGCAAAGGGTCACTAGTTTTGAACTCATGTCCATGATGGATGGATTTTCAACATATAATCATGTGGTTGTTACAGAAGCAAAACAATCCAAGACTACTTTTACTACTCCATGGGGTACTTATGTTTATGTCAGGATGCCTTTTGGGCTTACTAATGTTGGGGCTACTTTTCAAAGGGATATGGATGTGGCTTTTACTAATATTATTGATAAAAAAATTGGTTGTATATCAGGATGATCTCACTACTTATTTCAAAGATGGGAATGATCATTGCATACATCTAGAAAAGGTATTTATCAGAGCCCTTAAGTATGGTATCTCTTTAAATCCAAGGAAATGTAGTTTTGGTATTACTGAAGGAAAGTTGTTAGGGCATCTAGTTGGAAAACATGGAGTGAGGATTGACCCTAAAAGGGTAGAAGAAATAGACAAAATTCAAAAACCCAAAATTGTTAAGGGAATTCAGTCATTCTTTGGACAAATTAACTTTCTCAAAAGATTTGTGAATAACTTTGTAGAGATTAGTAGGCCTCTATCAAGAATGTTAAAAGAGGGATTTGAGATAAAATGGGATGGTGAGTCTAGCATTGCATTTGAAAAGATCAAGCAAGCTATTAAGGATGCTCGTATTCTTAGGGCACCTAACTATGATAAGCCAATGCATATATTTTCTTTTGCTTCATTTTACACTGTTGTTGCAGTACTGTTATAGAAAAATGAGGAAGGTTATGAGTAACCCATCGCATTTTTTAGAAAATCTTTGCAAGTAGCAAAACTCAAATATGATATAAATGAAAAATAGGCATATGCACTAGTGAAAGGAGTATAAGTTTTTAGGTGTTATCTAATGGGAGCCACTATTATTGCATTTGTCCCTACTATTGTTGTAAAGGACATCTTTTCACAACAAGAGGCATCTAGTAGAGGATTTAGGTGGATTAATAGAATTCAAGAATTTAACATTGATATTCAAATCACCAAACTGGTTAGCATTCAAATTAATGGTAGAAGAAAATTTAGAGGCAAACCAAATCAATCAACTTGATGATGGTTGTAGGGATAACCTCTGTGATATGGATACTTCTAACTTGTATAAAGATGTGATTTATTACTTATAGAACATGAAATCCCCACCAAGATTAACGGACAACTAGAAAAGAGCTCTAAAGTTGCAGGCTATAAGATATGTTATAGTGCAAGGGTAGTTGTGGTGGAGGAATATGGAAGGGGTCCTTTTGAAGTGTGTAGATGAAATTGAGTCTAAAATTATCTTAAGAGACATGCATAAAGGTGTGTGTGGGGGTCATTATATGGCTAAAACTACTGCTCATAAAATTCTTAGGGCTAGTTTTTAGTGGCTAAAACTTTTCAGAGATGCTCATGAGTTTGTGAAGATATGTGATGCATGTCAAAGGCTTAGTGGAAAGTTAAAATTTTTTGGGAATTCACCATTAAGACCTATTGAAGTGCAAGCACCTTTCCAACAATGGGGAATTGATTTCATCGATGAGATTTCAAATAAATCTAGTGGTGGACATTCATGGATCTTGGTGGCTATTGATTACTTTACTAAGTGGGTTGAAGTAATTCCTACCGAGAATACAACAAGTAAAGTAGTGATTAACTTAATTCTAAATAAAATTGTAACTAGGTTTGGATGCCCACAAAGGATTGTGACTGATAATGTTATGTGTTTCAGATCTAAGGAATATAAGATTTTTTGTAAAAAGTATAGCATTACAGAATACACCTCATCACCCTATCATCCCCAAGGGAATAGTCATGTAGAATCGAGCAATAAAAGTATATTGAAAATTATTAAGAGGATTTTAGGAGAAAACAAGAAGGCCTAGGATTCAAAATTACCATTAGCTTTGTGGGCTAATAGGGTTACTATTAAAAAGGCCATTGGATGTGCTCCTTTTTATTTGGTTTATGGCATACAAGCTAGACTTCCACAGAATAATTTAAAGGAAATGTAAAATTTTGTTCAATTTTATGAAGAAGATATCATTGATGAGATGCAACTCAAGATGGATGATATTGTACAATTTGAATAAGTAAGGAGAAATTCTTCTATTAAAAATGCCAAGCTATAGTCATAGCTGAAGCATTTGTATGACAAAAGGGCCATTGAGAGGAAATTTGAAATAGGTGATATGGTATTGATGTGGAATGCTAGAGTGGAAGATAAAGGAAGGCATGGTAAATTTGATCCCATCTGGCTTAGCCCATACAACATTTGTGATACAAATGGTGAAGATTCATATTTTCTAAAGGATCTAACTGGAGATATTCTTGAATTTCCATTTCATGGACAATTTTTGAGGAGGTACTTTTCCTAAAAAGTATCTGTGTTCCATGAACAGTAGTTTTAAGGTGTTAGGTGTCCTTGTACATTATATAATTTGTAAATCCCTATAAATTTTCTTATATAGTCTAGTTCCCTATTTATGTTGTCTTGTTTTTGTGCTCTCTAAAGAAGTTGTCATGTTTCATTAGGTATGTGGTCTACTCTACCATAGATTCTAGATTCTTTCATAGACTCAAGTAGTCTACCATCCCCAAATAGAGCCACTATTAGTATAATTTTTTACAAGATAAAATTTTCCCAATCTAGATGCAAAAAATTAGAAGTGAAGTCTATTATTGGAGGCTAGGGTTTTTGGTTTTTGTCTTGCATTTCTGGTACCCTTTGAAAATCTTTGTCAAACCCTAGGTCTTGTTACTTTTGAAGTTATTTGGGTGTGAAACTTTCTAAAGTACGAATATCTTGTGCCTGCTTAAATTTTTTTCATGATGAGTGCCTTTTTCAAAGTATTTCCCACCGTCTAATCTTGGCATGATCCATGGCTATTGTGTCATCGCTATGAGAAAATGCAAATTTTTTTGCTATAATGACATAGCTATTACTAGGAATTTGAAGTGCGGTGTTGTAGAGTGAAAGCTGGTACCACAAAGATGTTTTGTTTCAAAGGGGGTTCAATCATTAATTCATGACAAAAGTCATCAGTGTTAGAAAAGGATGCATGTGGAACTAGTTGTAGTTGGCATTACCAGAATTTAGATTGTCCGACTAGTTGCTATGTCACGATCAAAAAATCTATGTGTCATATCTGTAGTGACATAACGACTGGCCGGATAACATAGAAGATGTCACTCTCTTGAAATGGATGATGACTACAAATATCCCAAGGAAGATATTATAGAAAGTGTGCCTTTATTACTATGTCAGTAGTATTGACTATTGTTATCATGCTCAAGATTTTTCCCTGGCACCAGATTTTATCTGATCACTAGAAGTCACTATGTCGAGACTAGAAAGGTAATGGATTTCATCAGTAGCAAGATAGTGACTCATCAAAAAATGATAATGTAGCAACAGTTCCAAAAGGTGGGTCCTAATGAATACTTTTTAAGAAATGAGTCATGTAGTCCTATGAGATAGTGGCATCCTGCTAGAAGTGTGTATGAGCTAAAATTTTCAAAATTTCCAAAGGTCACTATGTCATGACCATGAATTTCTTGCGCATTGTCGGTAGTGATATAGCACCCAGCTTGAAAATAAAAAAAAGGGTGAGGCCCAGAAAGTGTGATGTCACAAATAATGAATAAAATATTGAGGTATATGCCAACATGACATGACTTTCCCACATTATCAGGAATGAGGACCCACACCTAAGTCAAATGTTAGATGAACAATGATGATCATTGGATCAAGATTAGATCAATGATCATTGCCAAGTCATTATAAGAAATGATGCTTTATTTACCCATAGTGACTTGGTGACTAGGGGACCTACCATAGTTTATGTGATTGAATTGCAATTTCCTCACCTTTAGATCAAGTAACATCTATAGCTATCGCATAGTCACTATGGAGAAGTGCTCAAAGTTTAAGGATAGTGACAGCGATTAAAGTAAGTGGAAAGGGGACCACCACATTTGTATTAAATAATGAATTAAATATCTTATGCTTGATCAAAATAAGATCAATGGTTGTTGCTATCTCACATAGGTGATATGCTCACTCTTTATGCATAGCAAGATAGCGCAATGGTGATACGTGTCCTTGAAGACTAGTGGGTCCAGTTTGAAATGTCAAATAGTGAATGAAAAGTACAGGAGGAGAAATTTCATTGGTTTGACTACTAGTGTGTCAAGAAGAAGATGAGTCATCCCTATTTTTACTACTGGATCGTAGAATTTTTTGAGATCAAAGGTGCAAATTTGAAAAAGGAAGGTGGTGCCACCTTGTTTTCCCTTATAGTTCATTTATGAGGTATGAAGGCTTCGCATGTGAGAAAAAATAGAGTATATTGCAAAAGATTGCACCATTTTCATCTTATGCGAACAAGATTTCAAGCTTTTTGAGTAGGTGAAATTACTGAGAACATTGTGTTAATCTTGATTGGAACATGAAGCAGTTTCTCCATTGTTCGTGAGAGGTTGTAAAATTACAAAGAAAAATGAGTAGAAGATCAAGTAAGTCCCCATATATTATAATCTCTACACTATTTCAATTTCTATGGATTACAGTCAAAATGCCTCCAAAGAAGGTATTCTCAGGGTAGGACGACTATTTAGCTAGAAATATTCATGATGACTTACTCGAATTACTCCATAAATCCACCACTAAGACTGTACAAGTTAAGAAGTTAACTTCATTAAACCCTAGACTGAAAATTATAGATGGCCTATATGATAAGGGGAACTAGGTTAGGGATGCCAAAACTTCTCAGACTAGTTTTTCTCTATTAAAAAAATGATTTTTAGAGAGGAATCTATTCTCCCCACATGCCAATATTTGGAACTTTGATTTAGGGAAATTAGTGGTTCCCAGTGTTTTTATGGATTATGACCTTCTTCAAGCCATTGAAAATAATTATGACCAAGTACTTAGAGTAGTAAGAAGAACTAATCGTGTGCCTCTAGTTACAATCAGTCTTGAGGAGATTAGAGAGGTATTTTGTCTAGAGCCTTTGAAAAATTATCATGTGCCCATTAATTTACAAGAATTAGAAAAGGAATATGTGTCAAAGAAGGATGTAATTAGGAGGGGTGCATTAAGGGCCCATATTGTTGGAAAATTCAAATATGGAAAGAGTACTTATGAGAGGTGGGGGGGTGAATCATAAGTATCATATTTTATCCAATAAAACCTTTAACTGAAAGTAAATTTCATGCATGTAAATACATTAAATAAACATGTAATTAAACACATGCATCAATAACTCATAACACCAAAATTTGGTAACCTAGAAACCCTCCAAGAATAAGAAGGTAAAACTGGGGTGGGGATGATACCCACAAAAATTACTGCAGCAATATTGTTCAACCACTTCTGATGGTCTGCCCTCTTAAAGGCCTACCCTGTTAAAGGCTTTACACTGTATTAATAGTGACCTGATTAGAGGATTTACAAACACTTAACATGAAGTGTCACCCTGCTAAGGGATTTAATCACTTAAATAAAGGATCTGATGAAATAGTTTTTAAGCTAACCTATCACCATAGGATTTTCATTCTAATACAATTGCCAGAAAGTATTAGGTATAATGAACCTGATAGATTACAATCCTTGATTGTTGAATGCAAGCTCCTTTTCTGCCTTCTCTGATCTTGATCCTTTGTGATCTGATACCCTTGCTTCTGAAAATAGATTTCCTTGTGCACCCTTGTATATCCACTCATATATTTACAATGAAATTTTGTCTTCCTTATAAAGACATTTGAGGATTTTGGGTTAGGTATGGATCTACGATCCATATTCAATCTCCATTTTCCATTTATTTTTCATTTATTCTATTGGTTACATGCCTTCATCATTTTTCTTATTGGTTGCATGAAGATTGCATAGGAAAAATAAAAGATTAGATCTCATCATTAAATCCTTCGAAATTTACCTTATGTCGGCTGTAAAAATGGTTTACATCATAATTTGTGCAATTACAAACTCTTATGCTGATATACTAAGTTACTCAGCTCTTGAAGTATTGTTGATACTCAGCACATGCTATTTCCTAAATAGCTCGACACCTAAACAAAATTGTATCACTTGGCACTTTATGTTACTCGACACCTGATCTTTACTCAGTATCTAATCTTTTACTCGGTATCTGATCTTTACTCAGTATCTGATCTTCACTCGGTATTTGATCTTCACTCGGTATCTGATCTTCACTCAGTATCTGATCTTCACTTAGTATCTGATCTTCACTCGACATCTGAAAACTACTTGGCACATAAAGATTACTTGGCATGCATGGTGTACTCAGTTCCAATGTGGAATGTGATTAAGTGTGTTGGCACTCAAGTGTCAAAAACCATTATGAGGTTAACAATCTCCCCCTTCTACATGAGTGACAAAAACACTTAACTGACCTTATAAGTACATTTACTAATCTGATTGGTATGTACAGACTTTAAAGAAAACTTGATCAAAATTTGTAACTTACAATCTTACAATATATACCTCAAACATTTTGTAACTCCCCCTGAGTTGATTGTGCCTTATCTGTATATCAAGCTCCTCCTTTGTATCTTTTCTCCCCCATTAATTCATCTCATAATATCTATATCTCCCCTTATTATAACTATTTTCTCCCCCTTTTTGACACTTATGTTAAAGAATGGTTAAGGTTTAAGACCATATTTAGCCAAAAATGTGATGTTTACCTCCATAATCATCCTGAGAGCTGCATTCCAATTGTTCAAAGCAATTTCCAGTGACTTATGCTAGATGGCAGTCTCGGCAGCAAGATGAATAAGTCCATCTGATGTAGAAAGATTTGGGTCTTTCTTGAGAATAATTTTGGCATATACTTTCTCTTTATGGAGTATCTCTAAATGTGGGGTAATGGAGGACTAGAGCTATATTAATTTGGCCTTGATATTAGCCTCATCTACTGTTAATATAGCTATTTCTTTATGAGTGTGAAGCGATTGAGCAAAATGCTTCTCACTTTGAGCTAGATCATTTGGTAGTTGCATGCTTGAAATGTTTAAATTTCTTTCTAGGCTCAGTATCTTTTGGCTTGTTTCTTGTGTGAAGTATGAAAAATCACACAACTTTTTGTACAGTGAGAATATATTCTCAAGTACCTTTTTCACTTTGTCAATAAGTTTTGCCAATTCAACTTGTGAAAGTGCAATTTGTCTTGATATTTTCTCATTCACTTTCCCTTGAAATTTTCTTTCTAACCATTCCATAAGTTTTACATTTGTTTCTAGGTCTTCATTTGTCACCTGGTCAACAATATCTGTTAATTGCTCTGTGATATGCTTTGACTCATCTGGTGATTGTAAACTGAAGGCATCCATAAAGATGTCCTTAATCTCATATAGTGTCTGCTTATGTTTATACTCCTTCCTGAGTATTTCTTGTCTTTTCCTCCTATTTAGTGCATCCTGTACCTCATTGATTTGATCAATGGTTATTGATTTTGAGTCATAGCTTGGTATGACTATCTCCTCATCTAATTCAGGGTCTCCATAGTGAAGTACCCTTGCAACTCTGGTAGTACTAGATGATGGTACTGATATTTGCAATGGCTGGTGTGAAGGAGTTCCTGAGGTAGGCAAATTTATTAATGTTTGTATTGCCTCTTGTTCTTTATGTGTTTTCACTATTTCCTCCTCCTTCTATCTATCATGATCAATTATTGTAATTTGTGGAAGTGTGCCTTGTGTTTGTGCTATAGGATCAGATGTAATAGTATGTCCTATTTGTTCTGTTTCTTTTTCTATAGCTGCACTTTGCTTCTATCTTGCAGCATCAATTATGCTTCTTGGTATTTGGAATTGACCACTAATAGTTGTAATAGAAGGTGGTTCTTGTGGATTCACCTTATCTTTGACTATACTTTCTACTAGTTTTTGCAATTCATCTATACTGACCAATATTGGATCTGTATACAATATTGCTTGTTGTGTAGATTGGTCAAGAATTCTTTTAAGATCTTCTGTAGTTAATGGATTGATATTCTGACCAGAAGTATCATGAACATTAGTAATAGTTATAGTGTCTGTAGGTGAGATGGATGCTTGAGTAGGGCTAGGGGGTGGCAATTGTGTGTCTTGCACACTCTGATCTGGTTGCTGCTCTTGCTAAGCTGTTGCCATTTAGTCTTGTTTTTGTGTCTCTTCCTCCTCTTCATCTTTCTTTTCTTCTTCCTTCTTCTCTTCTTCTCTTTTCTTTTCTTCTTCTTCTCTTCTTCTATTCCTCTCTTCTATTGGTATAGTGGCTTCTTCCTTGTATTCTTCCTCAAGAAAATCTTCAATCTTTTTGTATAAATTCTTCCATGATTTCATTATTCTTTGAACAATCTCTTCCATCATGTTTTGAAGTATGAAGAATGCCCTGTATTTAGGTGTAAACCTATTATTATGCCTTTTGACTGCCTTTCTTACTTGTTCCCTAGTCAAATCCAACAATACACTTGCTAGGGTTGATTCCCTCATTTCCTTCTCCATTTTTAAACAAAAATGTTATCTGTCTTCTACAATTTTTGACAGTTCTTTTGGCAATTGACCATCTAGTTCAAGTGGAGTGTACTTGAACTGTGCCATCATTCCATACACTGTTTCTTCTATCTTATTTTGTTCTTCTTTTGTAAATTTACTAAAATCAACTTTATTTAAATTACTCAAGTCACCATTTCCAATCTTTTTACATAAGGTATCAACTGATGAATTGCTTACCATTTCAGATTGATCTTCTTCATCAGTGTCAAGTTGAACCACATACCTGCTTCTTTTCCTCGGCTCTTCCTATGTTTCCTTGATTTGTTTCTTCTTTGTAACCTCCTCTTTGGCCTTTTGAGTGGAGGCCCTTGTTGATGCTTGTGTAGTTGGCTTTTGAGGTGATGGCGTGGCAGCTTTCTTTGATCTGGGCTTGGCTAGAGACTAGTCTGTTGCCTTTCTCTTCTTTGGCTCAACTTCAATTGGTGCTTCCTTGGCTTCTTCTTCCTCTGCACCTTCCTCCTTGTCTTCTCCAAGACCTTGTGTCAATTCCATTGGCCCTTTTTCCTGCTCATTTTCATCATCACTATTATCTTCTTCTTCTTCTGCTTCAACCTCAATTTCTTTACCAAATTTCTTCTTAATCTTCTTTATTAATTTGTCTTTCTTCTTCAATGTGGAAGCAGTTTTTAATTCCATGTTTATCTTTCATCTTACCACATCATAAGTACCAAAATGTGGAGCACTTTTATTTGTTTCTTTTGCTAATAATGCAGTTATTGCTACTGATGCCTCATCAATATTAATTTCATATCCAAATGGCCTTAGCCATCTTACTCTTGGTATTACTACTTGAATATAGGTAAAATCAATGTCAACTAAGAAACATATATCATTTGTATGTTTTTCTACTAAGGAAGCTGGTATCCTTGATCTTTGCTTCATGGATTTCTTGAAATCCTCAAAATAGCTTGTCATCAAGGTATCAAAATTTTCTCCCATTTGTTCTATATATTCATTAATTTGTGCAATGATGGTTTTGTCTTTCCTCCATGCTACTTTTCCAAAAGAAGGAAACTCATTCTGAACATAAAAGAATATGCAAACTAGGATTGCTCCAAATTTGTATTGAGTGCCCTTTGTTCTTCTTATGGCAGCTAGGTTTTCATTGATCTGTTGCAATTGTAGTTTTGCAAGATCATAAGTATGATCCTTTTTCACCAATTTGTAACCTACATCTACTGCAATGCATGGTACACTGTTGAGTCTACTGGATTGATAGAATTTATAGGCGATGACTCTAACAGCAAACTCAACTAGAGGATCTTGTATGGTATGAATTGTCATTCCTCTTTTGTTCCATTGTGCACCAGTATTCTTTTCAATAACCTCCTTTGATTCACTTCTCAAGGTTTTGTACCAATCTAGGGTTGGGTACTCTGTTACTCTATGTATAATTTCCTTTCTCAATTTTATGGGAATATCTTCTAACCACAAATTTCCACCATGAATTCTACTCAGTACAAGTCTAACCCATTCTGTTTTGAATGCAGTGGAAAAACTTAAAACTCGGGTCAAACCCTTTCTTTCTATGATTTTGAATTCTTCTTTCAAAACTCCATCTTCACATAGTTTATCATATGCTTTTCTAATTTCCATGTCTCCTAGAGCACCTATCTTACAATTGTAGCATTTTCTTATGTCTTGAACCATTATAACTTTTGGGGGAATATGGGAAAGAGCTCTGGCTAGGTCATTTTTGTAGGCAACTTCGAGAATAGGACGAAAATTAGGTTGATTGACCTTATTTGAAACTAACTGGACTTCAAAAGACTCTTTTTCCTCGATTTTCTTTGAACTTGATGCCATTTATGCAAACTAGGGTTTTCACAACAAAAGGATATGAAACTACGTAGTTCAGCACAAATGAAAATACCTCAAGATCGATGAAAAATGTGTTGGATGAGGTTGCAATCTACTTAAAATGCTAGATTCTTGCTATGAAGTTGCTCAGCTCTCTTTCCTCTTCTTTGTTTCTTGATCGCAATGAGTAAAACTGATTGAAATCGCGATAATATACCCTATTTTTATCGCATTAAATGCTCAGCTACCAACTCAGCTTCTAAAGAAATTTTAACCTAACTCAGCTTCCACTATTTTCATTTTACTCGACTTCCATTGGAGTTATCCAACTCGGCATCAGTTATCAGCTCGATCGTTGTTGGGAGCTCAACATCTATTGGAGTTTAACTCGGTATCCAAAGTCAGCTTGACAACAACATTTAATTTTTGTCTTGACATCTTGTTTTATGTAGGTCTATACTTTGCTTATCTTCTTTCTCTTGGGACTGATGTATGATATAGCTTTGTATATCAGTCTTGTGTACTTCTCATACTTAGTTTGATGAAGTGTGATCACCTGACCCATTGGGTGAAGTGATCCCTCCACTTGATGTGTTGCACTCATCTTTCTTTTACCAAATCTTATTCATTTGCCACCTTATCTTTTTCACATCAATATTTTGTTTTCCTTTGTTTTCTTCAGTCTTGGGTGCCTTTGATCTTGTAGGACAGTTTCTACTAATATGACCAATTTTCAAATAACAGAAACATGTAGTTTGATTCAACCATCTTTTGTAGTTCCCTTTGAAATGTGTTCTTATGCAGTTCTGTGGTATATGTCCATATTCTTGGCAATAATGACAACTGTACTTGGTGTTGTAATCCCAATGATAATGACTTTCATTCCCTTCTATTTTTGCTAGTTGATTTGATGTCCACATAGGTTTTGATCTGCATTCAAATGCCCTATGTCCATACCTTTTGCAATTGTAACAATGTCCATCAAATTTCTAAGTCCTTGTGACATTGGATCTACAATTTTGTGTCATATCTCCTTGCATGTTGCACTTGTGATAGAAACTTTTGGGTATGTTTGATTGATTGAATCTTCTACTCCTGCACACATTAGTTGTATGTCCCTTCTTATTATAGTAATGACAAGTGGGTTTTGCATTCTTACCTTTATCATTTCTTTGTTCAACACTTTTTGATGATTCCCCAACTTCAGTGCTATTGTATCCTAGTCTTGATGTATCATGGGAAGATTTTGGGGATTTCAGCAACTGTTCAAAATACTTGATGGCTTCACTTGACTTGTTAAGATTCTCTGCTACCTCTTTTTCTCTGTTCAATTCATTCTGCATTTGTTCATTCTGCATCTTCAAAGTAAAGATCTCAATATCTTTCACATTGAGTTCATGATGAAGGTTCATCATTTGGACAAGTGTATCCATCTGCATGTTTGAGATCCTTGTCAATTTAGTACATTTTTCTTCAAGTCTATTTGCAAGATTTATTTTGTCATTTTCCATCATGACCTTATCATCAACTGCTCTTTTCTTTTGTTCAGTAATTTCACATATCATTATGGCCTGTGACTCATGTTCCATCTTGAGAGATCTTATCTCCTCTGCTTGAATTTTTTTTTTCTCCATTAGTTCTGTTATTGCTGCATCAAACTCTTTTGTATCTCCATTGGAAAATATGTTGGTGGTATCAATCTCCTTTTAGTGTATATCATTTTCAGCTATGGCTAGATCCTTCCTTTTTTTTAATGAGTTTCTCAACTTGTTTCTAAATTCCTCCAAGCTATGTAGAGCAAGTTGCACATCTATCACCTGATTTTCAATGATCTTTCCAAGTTTGAAAGCTTCCATCTTTAGATCTTTTCCTCCAAGTTATTAGGCTTTTCCTTGTGAGAACCTAGATTAGCTCTGATACCAATTGTTGGAAAATTCAAATATGGAAAGAGTACTTATGAGGGCGGGGGTGGTGGTGAATCATAAGTATCATATTTTATCCAATAAAACCTTTAACTGAAAGTAAATTGCATGCATGTAAATACATTAAACAAACATGTAATTAAACACATGCATCAATAACTCATAACACTAGAATTTGGTAACACAGAAACCCTCCAGGAATAAGAAGGTAAAATTGGGGTGGGGATGATACCCGTAAAAATTACTACAGCAATATTGTTTAACCACTTCTGATGGTCTGCCCTGTTAAAGGCTTTACACTGTATTAATAGTGACCTGGTTAGAGGATTTACAAACACTTAACATGAAGTGTCACCCTGTTAAGGGATTTAATCACCTAAATAAAGGATCTAATGAAATAGCTGTTAAGCTAACCTATCACCATAGGATTTTCATTCTAATACAATTGCCAGAAAGTATTAGGTATAATGAACCTGATAGATTACAATCCTTGATTGTTGAATTCAGGCTCCTTTTTTGCCTTCTCTAATCTTGATCCTTTTTGATCTGATAACCCTTGCTTCTGAAAACAAATTTCCTTGTGCACCCTTGTATATCCACTCATATATTTACAATAAAATTTCATCTTCCTTACAAAGACATTTGAGGATTTTGGGTTAGGTATGGATCTACAATCCATATTCAATCTCCATTTTCCATTTATTTTGTATTTATTCTATTGGTTGCATGCCTTATCATTTTTCTTATTGGCTGCATGAAGATTGCATAGGAAAAAAAAAAGATTTGATCTCATCATTAAATCCTTCAAAATTTACCTTATGTCGGCTGTAAAAATGGTTTACATCATAATTTGTGCAATTACAAACTCTTATGTTGATATACTGAGTTACTTGGCTCCTGAAGTATTGTTGATACTCGGCACATGTTGTTTCTTGAATAGCTCAGCACCTAAACAAAACTATATCACTCGGCACCTTATGTTACTCGACACTTGATCTTTACTCGGTATCTAATCTTTTACTCGGTATCTAATCTTTACTCGGTATCTGATCTTCACTCGACATTTGATCTTCACTCGATATCTGATCTTCACTCGGCATCTGATCTTCACTCGACATCTAATAACTACTTGGCACATGAAGATTACTTGCCATACATGGTGTACTTGATTCCAATGTGGAATGTGATTAAGTGTGTTGGCACTCAAGTGTCAAAAACCATTATGAGGTTAACAATATTGGCACAATTGAGAATTTTCCAGTAATTACAATAGCTTCTAGGGAACCTTTCAAGAAGAAATATTTCACTTCCAATGCTATAGAGATATACAGGACTTTATGTCGAGTTTTTGGTGAGGATGAATAGAATTTCATGCCCATCAATATCATGTACATGATGGTTTAGATTCCTTCCTTTGGTGTAGATGTTATTTTTGACTTTTTCTCCCACTTAGCAGAAGAAATTCATACTGGCCTGGTAGGAATTGCAAAAGGGAAAGTGGAGAAGACTTTTGGCCATTATTCTTCTTTGATGCATATGTTCTTGTTTAAAGGAGTGTGGACATGACCTAGGATGCAAAGAAGGCTAGCTTTGGCAGGTTTGATAGGTACTTTGCTTCAAAGTTAAAGTGCCTCATATTAAGTGACAATCCTAGAGTGCCTAGGGCATTGATGAGTCTTATTAGGCCTATGGATAATCCTATTGGCTTGAAAGTTTCACATAATTGGGGAGATATTATCCCATACTATATTTCTACTATCATTAGGGTTTATGGTTTTAAAGGAACCCCTCATGTACTACCTTACCAGGTACCTCTAAAGATAGGGATGGTTGAATTTTTGTCGCAACTTAGGGGACTAGAAGAAAGTTTTTTGATAAAGTGATCAAGAGGGTCAATATTCCCCACTTGTACTATAGCCCATCAACTTGTGATCACTAAAGGGGGTTGGCTTTTTCTGCATAAAATTTTGGATCAGTACAAAATGGCTATTTCTCATCCCTGTTTTTGTGATACTAAGGGATTTTATAACTTGGCTTTTAGACATAGGATCAAGTTTGGCAAGATTGACCATGAATTTTATTACCCTGAGGACATCATAAGAAATGAGTTTTCCTTATAGGAACAGGAAACTAAAAAAGAAAAATGGAGAGTTTACTCAAGGGTTCTAAAATTTATACATTGTTTTGATAATGATTATAGTCCTTTAGATAATGCTATAACATAGGTAGATAATATTAAAAAGTTCATGAATACATTTCCTAAAATAATGGAGACTATGAATGAGAAGAAATAATTCTTTATTAATTCTTACCCAGATAAGGCTAGGGAGGTCATGAGGAGGTTGGCATTCACTCCTAATGTAGGATCTAGACATTTGATTGTCTAAAAGAGGCCAGGTTATAGCATAATTCAAAATAAAAAGGTCACTGTGGATAAGGGTAAACAAATAATGGGATCCACTAGTGCTGTCTTAGAAGAGAGACCTGATGAGCCTTCTCCTAAAAGGTAAAGAATAATGAAGGAATGGGATCCTCATGTTGAGGAATATTTGCCTACTCAATCCCCTCTATGGATTGGAGAAGAGCAACTCACTGGGGAATAGATTGAACAAAGGGGGTCACAAGGAGATGTGTTTATTACTCAGGGAGAACTGGATGAGGGAAACCCTCAAGAGCCTCATGTGCCAAGCCTTGAATTAACAGTGGCAGATTACGAAGGTAGGGAATTGGACCCTGTCATAGAGCAAGCTAGTCATCAATTTTTGTCAAATGATAGCTTTGTTAAATCCAAAGCTTTCCACCAATTTGCATGGTGGGCCAGTATGGGAAAATTTGAAGAAAGATGTAATAAACTAAGAATAGAGAATCTAAAAATTGATGAGACTATCTTATAGAATCAGGTGAAGGAGGAAATGATGAAAGAATTTCAAAATATAAGCCCTGAATAAGGAAGGCAGATGGTAAAATCATCAAACATCTTATTGCTACCCAATTGGGACATAGCTGATGCTTTGGTTTTTAATTTTTTTTCATATAAGTTGGATTTAAAATACCAAGATAAAAAGGAATTCTAGGGTACTACATTCAGTGAAGACCACGCTTCCTTAGTCATTTGGTCATTTAGGAAGGGATCATGAGCTACCTCATCACAGCCAGATGAATTTGGATTGATGGGAAATATTATTGTAAGAAGAGTGGCAGATACTTCCCATGTATAGCTTGTGCACATGAATGTAGGAACCTCTCAATTTGTCTTGTCCATTGTAGAGAAAGAAGAAAAAATAATGTTTGAATTGCAGAGTAAATATGAGAGTGTTTTGGAGGCCTATAATAGAGAAGTTCAAAAGAGAATTGAACTTGAGAATAAATTAATGGGGAGGTCTTCTAGTCCAAGAATAACATATCCCCATCCACCAGTGGAGCCTTTTAAAACCACTCCACTCATAGAACTACCAAATACACCACAAAGACCACAATACTACACTGCTAAAGATTTTGAAGAAGAAACAAGTAAGTTGTGGGAATTACATGTGGAGCTAAATGTACAATATAAATATAAACTAAGAAAGGCTCTAATGTATCTAGTAGATAAAATTGAATGGCCCCTGTTTTATGATCAATTAGCAAAGGTAATAAGCATATGGGAAGAATTGAAAGCCCATGAAGATATTTTGAAACCCATTGTCAATAAGTGGGGAAAAAGAAGGAAAGAAATTACCTTTTTATGTTACTTTGTTATAAATTCTTCCCATGATTATATTGAGAAAACATATGATATTGCTAATGATTTGTTAGATTTTGATAATAGACAGGTTGCACTACAACTAAAATTTGTTTCTTATCTAAGCAAGTATAAGAATGGGAAATTTGATTTGTTCCCTTGTGCTTTAAATAGAAAGAACAAACTAAAGAATAAGGATGAATGGGCCAAGGAATTAGATGATCTATTCTATTTGAGAATGAATAAGATTATTAATGAAAAAGGGCATGCTTGGTGGGCCATCACAATAGAAGAATTGGTGAAAGTCCAATTATTCTTTGATTCTTTAAAACAAGATTTTGTTAGTATTGATAAGGAAGCCGAATATGTTCTTAGGAAACAACATGATGTTTTGCAATTCAGTTGACCAAATGATACACTTTTTGACACATGGATGGCATATTTTGCTCCTAATGAATAGCTTGAGGAAATGGAAATAGAGGATGATGAGGTGAAAGAGGATGAAGTATAGATTATTGGCACAATAGCATTAGATCAGAGAGATAAAGAAGATAAAGGCCAACAATCAGTTTTAGTTATAGGGTCAGAAGCCCAGGATGAGGACATGATAGAAGAACAATTAAGGGTAAAGGTAGTTCTGTTAGTTCAAGATGAAGATAGTGAAAACCCATGGGTAAAAATTGATTTGCAATTATTACAAAAAGACTCATCATTGGCCAGTGTAGTAGATACATATGCCAAGGACTTAGAGTGACTAAAGGCCAGTTATAGGATTTTTAGCATTTGGAGATGTAATAGAAGAGGGGCCTACCAAGAGAATATCATGATATATTACCTTTCTATTACATAAATCTTTGTCTTTTCCTGTTAAGTAAAATGTATATATCTTTATGAAAGGACACCTATCAATTTCTCTATGCCTGAAGCTTGTTGCATCTACCACTATATAAGTGAGATTCTAGGGCTAGAGAAGTGTCTAAAAATTGTATAATTTTTGTATTTTTGAAAAAAGGTATAGTCAGTCTAGTTATATGTAGATGTTTTGAGTTTACTGTCAAATGTGTACTCTCTAATAATATATAGAAATGACAGAATTAGTAAGATATTATGAGCTTCTCATTGAATTTCTATTGGTCATTGTATTAGTCATTTAAAAGGATAATAAAAAGGGGTACTTGCACCATATGTGTGTCATCAATTTCTATCTCCATTTTATGAGTTCATTTACTTTGAAGTCATTTGAATAAGGTTTAATTGTTTTAATGTAGTTTGGATGGGATGTATACTAATTCTGTTGTTGCTTTTAGTTCAAAGAACTAAGTAAGTGCTTTAGTAGATCAATAGAGTTTGTGAGTTTATGAAATGGATAATTCATAAGAATGGAAATGGGTGATTACAATTGATAGATTCATTTACAAGTTACTTGAATTAGATATCCTACTAATAGTCAATCTTTTGCCCAATGGATAAGGCACTAGTCACATAAGTCAGAAGTAAGTAACGGTAAATTCTATCACTACATATCAAATTAATTATAGAATAGAAATCATTTTATTTCATTTTGTTCATTAATTTTGGTCACCACTCATTTACATCTAGTTTCTAAGTCTTAGGAAGCTACTATTTCCAAAAATATTTGTGAACCATAGGAGACTTATGACTAGATCTACTTGTGAGGGATGTATATAAATCTAAAAATATTTAGGAATTGGATGAACTATGTATTTTTTTGAAGATAGAAGATGAGAATTGAAATGAAACTAAGATAATTGTCATACAAGAGTTTGCATCAGAATTATCCCTAGGTATACCCACCTTGGTTTTGCAGATTCTAAAGAGTAGAAAACCATCTTTGGTTTTGTTGATGTTGGGTCCAAGTGGTTCACACATGTAATTTTTAATAGGAAGTAGTTGATCCTTAGGTTATGTGATTATTACCACTTTGATATTGAGCATTTTGTTGTTTAGTAGTTTTAAACACCAACAAAATCCACTTTCTATCATTTTCATATTAAATAAATGCTTCATGAGAAATACCTTGTTTGAGGTGGAGGACTTTTCATACAATTTTGCTAGGGTTTGCATCAACTCTTCTTTCATCTTCACTTTTGTAATATTAAATTCCACCGATGGTGCCAGGCATAATCAAATGCTTCCATGTGTCTTGCTATGTAAAAGATCCCAGTTATCATCTGTCAAAGATCCTTGATTCTTGGTTTTTTTCCTTCCAATTGCTTCCATAAATCCTTTTGATAAAGATAGTCCTCCATTTACATCCGTAATTGAAAGTTATGCCCATTAAACTTGTCAACCCTCAGCTTACCCTCATCTACCATTGCTCCCACTCAACCGTGAGACTTCCACTCAACTATAAGACCTTCTTGCAAAGGATTTCAAAAATAAATGATGACAGTCTGGCTTTAAAAAAATAACAATCATCTAGCTCTGATACTATTGTTTAGGATTAACCTCAAACAAAAATAATAGTTACATGCAAATATAATTAATACCAAAAAATAGTAGATAACATAAAAGAGAACACAAGACACCAAGATTTAATGTGGTTCACTCAATCCCTGGGCTACGTCCACCAATAACAAGTCCAATATATTATTATCTAGTGATTACAATCCACAATCCCTTACAACTCAATATCATCACAAGAAGCTACAATATCACCATTACACCATGAAATCCCTAACCCTAAGTCTTTTTATATAAGTTTTTGCGCTACCCCTTGACCTTGTCTTGGGGGTACTACCCCCAAATCCCTGTAGAAATAATATGGGAAGAAAACCACACTGAATAAACTATTGAGTATGATTAGGCTCCATATCATAACATGTAATTCATATTAATGAGATTAGGAGTGTAGGGCTCAATATGGTTGAGGGTTAAGGGCTCTGCTCTGATTGAAGCCTTAGTTCCATATCTTGTTCTAAAAAACATGTATGACCAATCAAAATATATAAAGCCACCTATTTGGGTAATGAAATCTCTCAAGAGATAGATGATGAATTGTGACTTAACTTTAACAACTGATATATCTTGAACTATAATGTAACCAAGGCTTGCATGTAGGGCCATTTCAACATTCCTAAGGATTCCTATAGTCTTGATAGTACTACCATCCAACTACAATAAATCCCTAACAATGGGCTCATATTTTATCCCTAGCACATCAGCAACACACTTAGGCATCATTGAACAACTAGCCCCTGAATCAATCATGCAATTGTGGACTAGCTTGTCCCCTATAATTAGGGAAACATATAATGGAGGGGGTCTAATATTTTTACTTTTTTTGACCTCCTTTTATGGTTGTACAAGACTTGTGGCACTCTCCATGCTAGGTGGTAGATCCTTTGGTTCAATGCTCTCCAATTCTTGTTGCAACAACCTCTTTTACATAGGTATTGTACCAATAGAATCCCACATTGAAATGTTCACATTTTTATTCCTCATTTGATCCACCACATTGAATGATGCATTAGATGCTTTGGTAGAAACCTTGGGAGCTTCATGTGTAGGAGGTTGAGGTGGAATAACTTGAGGACAATTCATCTCTTCGGATATTATTTTTCCTTTTTTGCTAAGGAGCATCTAATTAATCATTTATTGCTTGTACATGAGGTATTGCATTTTATTTTGAGGCCTAATTAGGAGAAGGAGAGATAGGATCTTCAATGGCTCTTCTCTTTCTCCTAGTGTTGTGAGCAATGGGATCTTGATTCATGTGACAATGCTCTTCCACTTGATGATTCATAAAGGAATGATCACCTTCTTGTTGCAACTATGAGGCATCTTTGGGTTGGCTTACCTTGTATGATTTCCTTGCTACAGGTTCTTGGGTAGTCAAACCCAAATAGGATTCAGCCTTGTGACACATATAATAGGCATAGAAGTAATTGAAAGAGGGACAAAAAATTTGATCTTGAGCCATACTATTCTAATGGATTAAGGCCCTATTTTGATTTGCATTTGAAGTAGAAGCATGAACATGCTACCTAAACTGATCAAAATAAGTATTCCCTTGATTTTGATTTGGAGGCCTACCATTCAAAGGAGTCTAGTATTGCAGTTGAAGATCCTTATTAATTTGAGCTTGTTGCCTCTTCAAAGTCACCACTTTGTTTCTCACCTTCTAAATTATAGAGAAGCTATCCTCCAACTTCTTATCTTGAATTTGCAACCTTTTTCCAATGTTTTGCATTAGGCTCTCAACTCTCCTAGATCATTAGATGATGTGGAAACCTGAGGGGATAGAGCAAGGGATTGTGATGTGGAAGATGTGGGAATAGGGGCTACTATTGGTTGGTGATTCAACATATCATGGAAGAAGGGTATAGGAGGCCTTGGAGCTAGCTTACCTCCTTGTATCAAAATATTCTCTGCTCTTATTGCTATCTCATAAGCATCAGGTAATGTATCCCCTCCTATGGTTTGGATTGTAGTGGCAATATCATTGTTTAGGGCTCTTTGATAATGTAAGAAGGCATAATTGGGGGTAGGCTTCACTAGGGTTGGTATTCTATCCCATGTCTTTTGAAATCTACAATTGAAATTAGTCATACATTCATGGGGTGCTCTCTTTATAGTAGTCAACTGCTTTAGGAGTAAAAGATAGTCACTTTTATCTTCAAAATGTTTGCATAGGGTTACTCCTAACCCATCCCAATCTGTTATAGAGTTATGAGGCAACCCTCTATACCATTGGAGTGCTTTTCATTTCAAGGATGAGGTTAGAAGCCTAACCGCTACATCATCTTCAATTATTCCATGGATATTGCTGACATTAGATATTTCTTGAATATGCTCTATAGGAAAAATAGAGGTTTCACTAGTAAAATTAGGTATACTCTTTAGGACTAATACTACTCTGTCATGACTTTGGGCTAGCAACAGAGGACTTCCACCATTGAAGGTGGAACATGCATATGCTCTAGGCTATGCCATATGAAATAATGACCTATTCAAATGGAAGGATGGTATCCTAGGATATAACCTATCAATAGGAGGAGTGGAAAGAGATCTTGTAGCTGTAGGTGAATGATTTATTGCAACATTCCTAACTAGTGATAAGGATCAACTTTTTCTCTTCCTTCTAGGGTTTGAAAATAAAAGTTTAGTATATTAGAAATTACCTCTATAAGATGCTCTTATGTGAGCTTTGGGCATGAATCATAGCAACTTTAGTCTGGGAACCAAAATGTAGAGATGGAGTGAACAAGTACTTGAAAACAAGCCTCTTGTAGGCTTGAAACACCGAGAGCAGCACTATCTTCTTAGCATCAACTTGGAATTCTTCTTTAACACTAGTGAACTTGAGATATTTTGATATGAATGTCCCAACGGGTGTGCCAAGAACTATTGTCACAAGATTTTACACCCTAGCCTAAATTTTTTACCTAAAATCAACCTTGTGAAACATGGAAACAACCTCCAAGTTGTGGAACTTAAACAATGAGGTTGAGTCTTCAAAGAAGGTCGACTTCCTTTGCTATCAAGGTGCACCTAAGTTACACTTGGAGAGAAAAAGGGAAGAAAGCATGCATGAAACACTTACCTAATCTATCCTAAGAAGGTGTTGCACCAAAATAGAGTGTTACACCCTATCTCTACCCATACACACATAGTTAACCATCATGACATCAAAATATACAAATTCATACTTATTTAATCTAATAATCACATGTAGATAAGATAACCAAATGAATGACACAAGGAAGAAGAGTTCTATTATATATCATTCATAAGCCAAAAGGAGATATAGTCATGGAAATGGTAGAAAATCACAATATATTGATTAGAAGCAAATGAATCTCACACAATGCATCAATGATTGAAAGAGATCAAGTAGAATGTCATAAAGTTCAAAGGCAAAGGTAATTTACAATGTATATGCAAAGCAATGGAAAGAAAAATAGAGAAGAGTCAACACTAACTAACTAGGTTTTTTAAATGTGCCTTTATAGTTCAAGCATAACCTCTCGATTCCTTTACAACTTCATCAATACATTTAAGATTGTCATAGGGTGATTGGATGTGAGGTAGGAAAATCATCAAACCCTAATGAGAAGAAACCCTAAAGGTGACATGAAATGACACCATTAATGCTAAAGCTCTTCAAGTGGACAACCAGTTGGCAAGAAACATGTATCTCATGTCCTTCTAGCACATCATTCATCTAAGAGTGGTTGGAATTGATCATGGAGATTAGATCATGCAGAAAACACTACTTTATTTCATCCTTGGCTCAACAAATCATCAAAAATCAATAGTTAACTAGGTCAAGCAACCAAAATGAGCCACATGGACCAACAATATTATTTCCTTTCATTAGCTCACAAAGTCTTTGTGAGTTGACCACTCTATCCTTTTGACCTCACCACCTTTTAAACTTAACTGTTGTTTGTCCTACAAAATTGTGAACTTGACTGACTGAGCTCACTTAAACACATGTTTTCCTATTGTTATGTTACCATGGATAATGATCTTGCATCTTTGGATAGTGACATAGTGATGACACTCAATCTTCATTCCATATGATAGTATAAAGATGATTGGACTTTGTCAGTACCTCATCTAATGGGAACACTACCCTATGCCAACTCATCTAACACCTCTTCCACCTTGTCCACAGCCCACAAAGGAAACAAAACCCACATGTCCATGCATCATGCTATCATTATCTCCCTAAGAAAAATGAACATACATTTTCCTATAGCGAGATAGTGACAACTGTTGATCACCCTAAATTTGACAGTGGACAAAGATATGCTAAGAAATTGGCCCACTTCATGAGGCATAAATAAAACCTTGTCAATTGTACTCTATCTAAAAACTCCTCTAGCCATGGAAGAGAAAGGCCCACCCAAAGTATGTGACACATTGTCGCTTTGTCATTAGGACTTTGGATTTGCAGTTTCTGGCAACAACAAAGTGATAGTAGATCTTTGGAGGATTGGATGGATGAAAAGAAGCAGTCCACCAGGGTTAAAAAAGCACATGACCAATTAAAGGACTTAGGTAATAAAACATAACCTAAGGTTTTGGCATATTTTTCATATTATTCAAATGTTTGAATTTTTGAATATTATGACTGTTGGGTATGCTTGGCCTTTGAAATCAATTTTTTGGTGCAAGGGAAAATTTAGCCAATAGTCTCAATTTGGGCATCTTTATGGAATCCAGACTTTAGTTCTAGGCAATACCATGGGTTTTCTTCACCTCATTCTTTTCCCTTTGGTGCTTGCACTTGAATGAGGTTTTGTAAAATTATTCAAATTTGTGAAATTGATCTTATGGGTAGTTTCCTTATATTGATAAACTAGTATAGATATCTTAAATAAATCTATCTAAAGAAATGTTGATAGATATCCACTAAAAATAATTATAATTTAATTTACTACATCTAAAATTATTTATATTTTTGTTATCTCCATTTATTTAGTTTTTACTAACTTAAATAATTTAATTCTTTAAAAATGGATGATTTATATCTCCAAATATTATAATTTAAATAGATATTTAATGTGGTATTTATTAAATTATTTCTAAGAGTATATTCAATTTATAATAAGATTTAAATTTTTGACATGTAGATGGTTGTCAATGTAGAAGAATAAAAGTTAACATTAACAAACTCACACTATCCCACTCCTCCATTCTGCCATTGTAGAATGCCTATCAACATTAATAGAATAAAAATCTTGGTAATAAACCAAACACAATTTTAATCTACTTTTTAATAATTAAAATAATAAATATAAATTATCTAACTTATTAAATAAAAATACTAAATAAATAATAATCCATTATGAACAAAAGATAAATTTGATAATGACATGTGGAGTTGGGGTTTTATTTATTGGAGGTGTTGACACTTTTCATTGTGGTCATTTTCCTTGCATTGGTGATGGAGGTGCCACATTCAGCTATACATGTGGCCTTATTCACTTTTTATGGATGTGAGTCATATGTGCGTAATGACATTTCAGTTATGAGTGGTGCCACAAGATTTTTAATTTTTAGTTGATGCTCATTTCCAAAGTTTTAAAAATGTCATATTACAATTATGATATGGACTTAATTAATCATGCTTTATTATGCCAAATCTTTCCCAAATTGATACGACAAAGTTTAGGGATTAAAGATATCATTATTCTGTACATTTTCTTTGTAAGATTTTATGGTACATCATTTGAAGATTGTACTTGAAGTTTTATGATAAAAACTATGAAAAATCTTCATATGGTTTGAAATTACACCAAATTCATTCTTCAAAAGTTTTTACATGCTTCCCTTGTAGAGTGTATTTTAAATTGTGTGATTATTATTTGAGGAAAGAACATATTCATTTGGGCAAGATACATACACACATGAAATGGCTTGTATATCATTACTTGATTCAACAAGTGCTTATTTTCATCTGCAATGATGAGTTTATTGCTTCTTTGATTGAGAGGCAACAAAGGTTTGAAGGCACCCCTATTAAAAAATGTGGTGGTTTCTACATTTTATCAGGCAACAAATGGAGCATCACCCATTCAATCTCAGAATCCCTATCCTAGTTTTACAATATCTTGACCCAATATTTGTGAATGTGACTAATGTAGAATTGGGTAAGTATTTACATGTTTCTTGCCTCTTATGTAAGAAGGTCATTTGTGACATTATTGAAGAAGAAATTCTCTCTCCCATTTCTTGGTGCACCTTGTTTCCTTGCATACAAGGATGAGCACATCATTCCTTTTTGTTGTTTAGTGTATTCAGTGTGCATATCTCAACTTATGGTGTTATTGTATTAATTTCTGGGAAAGATTGTGTAAGAGTTTTTTTCATAATGTTTCAGATCATACTACATGATCCATCATCAGGATGCCAAAGAGTCAATGAGAGCAAAAATATGGAATGCATATCTAAGAGTGGGGATAAAAAGAGGAAGGAAAAATGGAAAGGGCATAGAGAATAAGGAGACATGGATGACAAAGAGAGTGAGAAGTAAACAGACTAAAGAAAAGAAACAAACAAGAGAAGGAGCAGTCAACAGGAAAGGATGAATGAGGTAACCAAGCAAGAAAGAGAGTGAAACAGAGGCAAATGTAATGAAATGACTCAAAGAGACGGAATAAAAATAAAAATACAAAGAGGAAAACAATGGAGAAAGAATAAAAAGAAGAAGAAAGACTATGAAAAGGTTAAATAAATAAATAAATAATATGAATGTGTGTGTGTGTGTGTGTGTGTAAAGATAAACAAGTAAACGAAAAGAAGTATAAAAATTCAAATGGAAAAGTGAAAGTAAATAAATGCAAAAAGTAAAAATATAAATAGAATAAGAGAAACAAAAATAAAAATGATAAAAAGAAGAAGAAAAAGGGCGAGAGAATATAAATATATAAACCTATTAGATTTAAAAAGAAAAGAAAAAATAGAAAGAAAAAAGAATTAAAAATAAAAATGATAGGAATACAAAAATTTAAATTATATATATATATATATATAAACCAAAAATACCTAAATAAATCAACAAGAATAAATTAATAAATTATATATATATATATATATATATATATATATAAACCAAAAATACCTAAAAAAATCAACAAGAATAAATTAATAAATTATATATATATATATATATATATATATATATATATATATATATATATGTATGTATGTATGAAGATAAACAAGCGAATGACAAGAAAAATAAAAATTCAAATGGAAAAGTGAAAGTAAATAAATGTAAAAAGTAAAAATATAAAAAGAATAAGAGAAACAAAAATAAAAATTAAAAAAAGAAGAGGAAAAAAGGGGGGCGAGAGAATATAAATAAACCTATTAGATTTTTAAAAAGAAGAAAAAGTAAAAATAGAAAGAAAAAAAAATTCAAAATAAAAATGATAGGAATACAAATATATATATATATATAGACCAAAAATACCTAAATAAATCAACAAGGAAAAAAATTATAAATAATATAAATATATATAAACATAATAAATTATATATATATATATAAACAAAAAGAGAAATAAGGAGTTAAAAAATGCCAAAGGGGAAAAACGGGGGTGAACACAAAAAAAGAAAAAAGTGGATGGGGAAAGAGAAGACCAAAACAAGAAGGTGAAGAGGCAAGGAAGTGAGTAGAAAAAAAGGACACAAAAGAGAAAAAAACTTGAACTAAGGTGATGAATGGGAGAGGGGGAGGAGACGGGGACAAGCACCCACCATGAGTTGGAAGAGCGAGGGGGAAGGGGGAGAGGGGGGGCACTCCAAGGACGGAGGGCAAAGGGGAGCCAAGAGAGAGAAAAGAAGAGAGAGGGAGGAAAGAAACCCGAGCTAGGAGGAAAGACCACGAGGTGAAGGAGGAGGGAGGGAAGATAATAGAGGATGCCAAGAGGTGCTCAAGTTCCAACCGTCATTGTGATTGAGGTTAGAAGGGTTGTTAAGGATTTCAATAGCTTCTTTGAGTTTCCTTTTGAAGAAATTGTCTTCCCTGAACACAATATGTGCATTCTCTAAGAAAATATGATGCTTAGTGGTGGTGAAGAGTTTTGCCAAGGCTGATTTGGCCACTCGTTCATGCCTAATGTCTGCAGCATGTTCTTTGATCCTGGTGTGGAGAGAGCGACCTGTTTCACCTATATAAGGACTGCCACAAGAGCACTGAACCTTATAGACACCAGATTCCAAGAAGACATCCCTAGGGTCTTTAAGTGAGGGGATGCAATTCTTCAAGGTGGTCAAGGGTCTGAAAGCCACCCACACACCATACTTGGTAAGAATCTTGGCAATCTTGTGAGAGATGCCAGCTATGAAAGGAAGAGAGACAAACGAAGAGGGGTCTAGGGGAGAAGAGGAAGGGAGCGAGGAGGAGCGAGAGAAAGCCCTAGCAAGGTTGAAAGCTCGAGAGATTTGTTTGTCCGAATAGCCATTCCATTTGAAGACTTTGCGAAGGTGGGAGAGCTCATGGTCTAAGTTGTCTTCATCGCAAATATGGAAGGCTCTCAAGTCAAGGGTTTTGATAATGCCCACTTTTTGGCTAGGGTGGTGGTGTGAAGCAGCATGAAGATAGCGATCGGTATGAGTGGCTTTGCAGATAACCTTACAACCTAAGGTACCATCAAGTTTCCTAATAATCAAGATGTCAAGAAAAGGTAAGCACTTGGCAGATTCAACCTCTTTGGTGAAAGAAATACAAGAAGCCACATTATTGAGATGCGCATGAAACTCTTCAAGCTTTTCAAGGCCATGGGGCCAACAGATGTTGGTGTCATCAACATAACACTTCCACCATTTAGGTTTGAGAGGGAAAGAACGTAGAGAAATGTCTTCAAAATGTTCCATATAGAGGTTGGCAACAAGTGGAGAGAGGGGCAAGCCCATGGCCACTCCATCCACTTGTTCATAAATAACCCCTTGGAAAGAGAAGAAAGTGGATCGAAGACATAACTCTACTAAGGAGGCAACCTCAAAATTGACCTTGCGATTGATGATGTCAATAACATCAAGAATGGGGACTTTGGTAAAGAGGAAAACAACATCAAAGCTAACCAAGATATCCCTATCATCGCAAGAGGCATCTCGGATAAAATCAACAAAATGTTGAGAGTCCTCGACAAATGAGCCAACATTACCGACATGAGGGGATAAGAGCTTAGCTAAGAAAGAAGCAAGGTTGTAGGTTGGGGAACCCATAGTATCCACAATGGGCCTTAATGGAATGTTGGCTTTGTGGATCTTGGGGATGCCATAGATATGAGGAGTAAGCTCTTTGGAGGGAAAGAGATGCCTCTTGGTGGCATCGTCAAAAGAGGAGTTGGCAATAGCTATTTTGACCTTCTTCAAGATTTTACTGCATGGGTTACAAGGAACAACCCTATAGCTACTAGGGCCTAAGAGAAGGTCATACATCTTGGAAATATAGTTAGATTTATCCAAGATAATAGTGGCATTTCCTTTATCTACCCTGGAGATAACGAGGTCATGATTACGAAGAAGGTGTTGGAAAACCTATCCCATGCTCCTTTAGACCCCCTCACTTTCAAGTTTTTCAGCAGAGGCCTCAATTTCTTTATCTCTCCACGTTCCATTCCTCACATTGATTTTTTGGTTGAGGTTGAGAATGCAGCTCACTCCCTCCCCTCTGCTACCACTGAGATTGTTAGGCAAGATTGTACGGTTGCTTTAAGGCGTGCCAAACTGCCCAAGTGTAATATCCCCCATTTTGAGTTTCTTTCCTTCCAACACCTTCTTCGCAATCATGACCTTGTTATCTCTAGGGTGGATAAAGGCAATGCCACTATTATCTTGGATAAATCTGACTATATTACCAAGATGTATGACCATCTCTCAGACCCTAGTAGCTATAGGGTTGTTCCTTGTAACCCGTGCAGTAAAATCTTGAAGAAGGTCAAAATGGCTATTGCCAACTCCTCTTTTGACAATGCCACCAAGAGGCATCTCTTGCCCTCCAAAGAGCTTACTCCTCATATCTATGGCATCCCCAAGATCCACAAAGCCAACATGCCATTAAGGCCCATTGTGGATACTATGGGTTCCCCAACCTACAACCTTGCTTCTTTCTTAGCTAAGCTCTTATCCCCTCATGTCGATAATGTTGGCTCATTTGTCAACTACTCTCAACATTTTGTTGATTTTATTCGAGATGCCTCTTGCAATGATAGGGATATCTTGGTCAACTTTGATGTTGTTTCCCTCTTTACCAAAGTCCCCATCCTCGATGCTATTAACATCATCAGTCGCAAGGTCAATTATGAGGTTGCCTCCTTAGTAGAGTTATTTCTTTGATCCACTCTCTTCTCTTTCCAAGGGGTTATTTATGAACAAGTGGATGGAGTGGCCATAGGCTCGCCCCTCTCTCCGCTTGTCGCCAACCTCTATATGGAACATTTCGAAGACATTGCTCTATGTTCTTTCCCTCTCAAACCTAAATGGTGGAAGCATTATGTTGATGACACCAACGTCTGTTGGCCCCATGGCCTTGAAAATCTTGAAGAGTTTCATGCGCATCTCAATAATGTGGCTTCTTGCATTTCTTTCACCAAAGAGGTTGAATCTGCCAAGTACTTACCTTTTCTTGACATCTTGATTATTAGGAAACCTGATGGTACCTTAGGTCGTAAGGTTTTCCACAAAGCCACTCATATCGATTGCTATCTTCATGTTGCTTCGCACCACCACCCTAGCCAAAAAGTGGGCATTATCAAAACCCTTGCCTTGAGAGCCTTCCATATTTGCGATGAAGATAACTTAGACCATGAGCTCTCCCACCTTCGCAAAGTCTTCAAATGGAATGGCTATTTGCACAAACAAATCTCTCAGGCTTTCAACCTTGCTAGGGCTTTCTCTCGCTCCTCCTCACTCCCTTCCTCTTCTCCCCCAAACCCCTCTTTTTTTGTCTCTCTTCCTTTCCTAGCTGGCATCTCTCACAAGATCACCAAGATTCTTACCAAGTATGGTGTGCGGGTGGCTTTCAGACCCTTGACCACCTTGAAGAATTGCATCCCCTCGCTTAAAGACCCCAGGGATGTCTTCTTGGAATTTGGTGTCTATAAGGTTCAGTGCTCCTATGACAATCCTTATATAGGTGAAATAGGTCGCTCTATCCACACCAGGATCAAAGAACATGTTGCAGACATTAGGCATGAATGAGTGGCCAAATTAGTCTTGGCAGAACACTCTTCCACTACTAAGCATCATATTTTTTTAGAGAACGCACATATTGTGTTTAGGGAAGATAATTTCTTTAAGAGGAAACTCAAAGAGGCTATTGAAATCCTTAACAACCCTTCTAACCTCAATCACGATGACGGTTGGAACTTGAGCACCTCTTGGCATCCTCTGTTATCTTCCCTCCCTCCTCCTTCACCTCGTGGTCTTTCCTCCTAGCTCGGGTTTCTTTCCTCCCTCTCTCTTCTTTGCTCTCTCTTGGCTCCCCTTTTCCCTATGTCCTTGGAGTGCCCCCCTCCCCTCTCCCCCTTCCCCCTCACTCTTCCAACTCATGGTGGGTGCTTGTCCCCGTCTCCTCCCCCTCTCTCTCTTTCTCCCTCTCCCTCTCCCATTCATCACCTTAGTTCAATTTTTTTTCTCTTTTGTGTCCTTTTTTTCTACTCACTTCCTTGTCTCTTCGCCTTCTTGTTTTGGTCTTCTCTTTCCCTTTCCGCTTTTTTCTTTTTTCGTGTTCCCCCCCCCTTTTTCCCCTTTGGCATTTTTTAACTCCTTATTTCTCTTTTTGTTTATATATATATAATATTATTTATTATGTTTATATATATTTATATTATTTATAATTTTTGTCCTTATTGATTTATTTAGGTATTTTTGGTCTATATATATATATATATACATATATATATATATATATATATATGTATATGTATATATATATATGTATATGTATATATATATATGTATATGTATATATATATATATATACATATATGTATATATATATATATATATGTATATGTATATATATATATATACATATATATATATATATATATATACGTATACATATATATATATATATGTATATATATATATATATACATATACATATATATATATACATATATACATATATATATACATATATGTATATATATATGTATATATATATATATAATATTATTTATTATGTTTATATATATTTATATTATTTATAATTTTTTTCCTTGTTGATTTATTTAGGTATTTTTGGTCTATATTTATTTATTTATTTATTTATTTTTGTATTCCTATCATTTTTATTTTGAATTCTTTTTTCTTTCTATTTTTACTTTTTCTTCTTTTTTAAATCTAATAGGTTTATTTATATTCTCTCGCCCCCCTTTTTTCCTCTTCTTTTTATTATTTTTATTTTTGTTTCTCTTATTCTTTTTATATTTTTACTTTTTACATTTATTTACTTTCACTTTTCCATTTGAATTTTTATTTTTCTTGTCATTTTCTTGTTTATCTTCATACATACATACATACATACATATGTATATGTATATGTATATGTATATGTATATGTATATGTATATGTATATATATATATATATAATTTATTAACTTTTCTTGTTGATTTATTTAGGTATTTCTGGTTTCTATATATATATATATATACATATATATATATATATATATATATATATATTCATATTATTTATTTATTTATTTAACCTTTTCATAGTCTTTCTTCATCTTTTTTATTCTTTCTCCATTGTTGTCCTCTCTGTATTTTTATTTTTATTTTGTCTCTTCGAGTCATTTCATTACATTTGCCTCTGTTTCACTCTCTTTCTTGCTCGGTTACCTCATTCATCCTTTCCTGTTGACTGCCCCTTCTCTTGTTTGTTTCTTTTCTTTAGTCTATTTACTTCTCACTCTCTTTGTCATCCATGTCTCCTTATTCTTCGTGCCCTTTCCATCTCTCCTTCCTCTTTTTATCCCCACTCTTAGATCTGCATTCCATATTTTTTCTCTCATTGACTCTTTGGCATCCTGATGATGGATCATGTAGTATGATCCAAAACATATGAAAAAAATCTTACACAATCTTTCCCAGAAATTAATACAATATTCATGGATTGTGGAAATCTGATAGCTTTTATGGTGTTATGTTCTAGTTTTTTGTTTCGCTTCTCTCTAGTTTGATTTGGAACTAATTGTTCATCAAGGTAATTTTTATGTTTGTTGAGCACACAAACTCATGGTTTGATGGGTCTTCCTTTGAGTCCCCACATTTTGATTATTTTTTGAGGAATTGTGAGTTGTTATAAGTTTTTTGATGGATTAAAATCATTCTAGTTAGTATATTTATGACCAAATCTGAATTATAATGTAATATCTTTTTCTATATTAATAAAATTATAGGCCCTCATTGCCTTTTTCAAAAAAAAAATCACTAAATCTCTACAATTTAATAAATAAATAAATAATTGTATATTTTTTGAGTCTCAATTTTTTCTAAAAAACTATGCATAAATCTCCTCATGTGTTGAACTTCTACCTATAAATATAGGGTCTAAGTATTTCAAAGAGTTAATAATTTGAGAAGACTCACACAGTGAAAGGTATTTCACATATTCATATGAATGAAATTCAAATTGGAAATTCAATTATTAGTATTTTGGTAGTTGTGTATTTTGAATAGAGTTAAGTGTCAAAACTAGAAGACCACACATGTACTATATGGACAAATGCATTTGAAGAAGTTGCAACCAAGATAATGGGCATGTCTGCAAAATAACTATTTGTGCTACAATACAATGAAGAAGTAGAGAAAATTAGTAAAGAGGTGATTCAAAAAATACAACATAACCAATTCATCTTTGTAATATCAAGTAAAAATGAAATATACAATGATTCAACACAACTAAAATCAACAATCACTAAAGTTAATACAATTGATTTCATTGATGAAAGAAACTACCTTCTAAATGAGATTCATACTTTTGCAAAGTTTCCATAACTTATATCTCAATGTATTCATCTATCTTTAAAGTATTTTTAGGTTAGAATATAAGTTGTACTTTGGGCCATGTTGTATCAAATAATAATTTTCTCTGTAATAGGGTTCCAAGGTCCCTTAAAAACTTATCATCTACTTTTTAAAAATAATATTGTAGCTTACATTATTATTTCAAACATATAGGATAATTAGAGAGATAATAATTATAAAAAGTTCGTAAATAAATTTTTTTTCTTTTACAAATGTTGAACATGGATGCAAAAGATGTGGAGACACATTCCTCCAAAGCACAACAATAATAAGCACAATCTCATAAGAGAAGTCACATGTATTATGCTTGACATAAAGAAGAAATAAGTGCACTTTGTACCATACAACAAATAAAATTCTCAAAAGAAACATTCAAACCTGTAATACCTATCCATGCTCAAACACCAACAAATATCATAAATCAACAAATTAGTAGTCCTAATGAAACAAGTGCACAAACACACACAACTAAAAATGACAACACAATTCACAACATTACAATCAACAAGTCAACCAACTTTTTAAAGACAACCAATATTTTTAGAAAAAGAATTGATGCACTATCAACATTAGAAACATGAAACATAAATAATGAATGCTACCCTAGCATGCATGCTTGTTTAAAAAATACTACTACTACTTGTAGAAGATGCATTTTTGAAAAAGGAATGCATAAATTCCCCACAGCTAACAATATGAACCTATCTAAACAACCATTAGTGTTACGAAACCTCAATAAAGTAGAAGAGATGCCCATTGCTTTTATTAGTCTAATATTGCAAGTTACCCATACTTATAGAGGTCAAAACAAATATAGCAGTCACACAATTAGTTTCCCCCAATATATCAAAATAATAGAAAAAATCTTCCATGAAGAGTTGAAGATCTTGATATAGTAATAGTTTAAAGGATAAATACAAATGGAAAGCATTATGATTGTTATTCTTTTAGAAGTTGTATTGAAAATGAACTAATATAAAAAATAAGAAGTGACTCCTACTATAAGGATGTAAAACTCAATGTTGATTCTCTATTAGTGTTTCCTAACACTAATAAAAATATTGTAGTAATTCTTCATAAAGATGAAAGTGATATTAAGGAAACTACAACAACAAATTGTGACATTGATAATAGGAAGGTGAAGAGGATTATGAAATAGAGTAGTTAACATCATTATACCAAGACTACCAAACAAACAACATAATGTATAAATTATTAAAGAGTCTTTACAAATAAAAAATGAGGCTGACCTCATTATTGATTGGCCATAAATAATCTCCATAGCTATTAAATGAATACATTGAGATAACACTTCCCACTCTCTTCCAGATGAAAAAGGAATACCATTGCAAGCTAGACCTAGGGAAGTACAACTTCATGATTATGCATTGCACCTTATGTACTTCCATGATAATAGATGAATCAAAATCCATAATTGATACTTTATTATTAAGCTTATGATGCACCACCAAAACCAAGCTCTAGAAATGGTCTTCATAAAAAATAAATTAGACAATAATATACCAAAAAATATTGAAGACCTATGAGCACACTTGAAAACACTACTAGACACTTGATTATAAGGGGAACTAATGCACTTTGGGATGACATTATGAGGAACAAGATCATATTGGAATAATTGTTGCTTTGATTTGAAAACTATGAATAGCCAAATTGGTTTCTCAATATTGTCCCTCACTTAAGGTAGTAGACACAAAATAGCTAGACCTACATAGGATTTTTCAAACAAGTGATACACCAACAATACAACATTATAAGGAAAAAAGAAGACACTCATCTATAATTTCTCTCAAAATAGGAAGGAAAGGTACAACCAACAACATCTACATTGTTCACACTAATAATATCATAATTGGTACTTAATTAACACCTATCACTCACTAAAATTTGACAATTTATTGTTTACACATCTACACTCAAACAGGAAGAATAGGAGACAATGAAGTCTTACATTCCCCCTTCCCCATAAAAAGGTTTGTTTTATTTAAATGTTATTATTTGTTGAATGCTTCTAAAAAAAAAAATCCTCAATTTTAAATTTCAAATTCAATGTAGGAAATACTTTATAAAACTTACTAACTATTTAGAAACAAATACATATTGACTTGTTACATTGTGTTTCACAATGGTAAAAAATAGAAATGACGTATATTACAAAGGGAATATGAAAAAGTTAAAGAACCTTGATCACTCACCAACTTATGTTTTTTAGAATGACCAATGTAACATCTCCAACAGATTTTAAAGGTAATTGGCTCATAACTAATATGGGTAAAGTCAAATGACAAGAAACTACAATGTTGTTTAAGTTGATGAACGATCAACCTCACAGCTCCCAAGAATCACCTACATACAAACACCTATCACAGAAAGAGAGAAGCAAAAGTTATGGAGGCTAGAATTCTTAGATCTATAGATGAGACATTCTTGATGAGAAAAAAGAGATATTTCTATTATTAAAAGTGAATTAATCAATTCAAAGAGATCGGTCCTTATAAAAGGAGATCAAAACCCTAACAAGTAACTAGCCTAGGTTGCATGATAATGATTAATAAAAGAATTAATTATTATATGCCCAAAGTATAGCTTAAGTAAACTAGAGATAATTGGTGGCTTAATAATTAAATCAATAGGATTTAATTAATAAGAAAATACTTTATTAGTTTAACACCCCCCCTTAAGATAAACTTAGGGAGTAGCTAAAAACTTAGAAACTACTACTAAAAGAAGAATTAGGTCCCGAAAACAAGGTTTGATGAGGTACCCAAGCACAACCAAATCTATGAAAAAAGGAGAAATGGAGAAAATCACATGGGAAAAACCCTACTCCAAAAAGAGATAGAAATAAGCTGAAAAGAACTAGTGAAGGACTGAAGAAGCCTCCAAGCTAGGGAATGTCCTCAAAGATAGGAACAAAATATGACCATGAAGAACACCACTGAAGCATGAAGCTGTAAACACTACCAAGCTACTAATCTGAAGAACCTCCACTATATAGAAAATAACCAGGTAGAGAAGACTAAGTCTAAAGAGATGATCAATCGAAGATGGAAGGTATCTTCATGGCCTCTAAAAAATAGGAATGAAAGAATGTCTATATGGTAAATGATCCATCTCACTGAAATGCATAGGTATCCAACCACTATAATCACTTGGTACATAGGATCAAATACTGAATACATAGCTCACTCCATCAAACCAAGAAAGCAATAGAACCAAGATAACCCTCATATAATTTTGAGAGGCAACATATGAACACTAAAACTAAATGCAATATCTCCTATAGAAAGAAGAACCAAGAACATTGAGAGCGCAAAAGAAGTACAAATGCCTATAATGGCATGTTATCAACACATCATGAGGCTAATATCATGGAAGGAACACTCACTTGACAAAGGAAGATGACGAATATGGAAACCACAAAACCCAAAGGCACTTTATAATGTAGTGCAAGTACAACAAAACACAAAGATATACAAGATCTCAAAATGCAATAGAGTGGCACTTCATCTCAGTGTGTTTGCAAAAATACTACAAAAGGATGTTAGCAAAGATCAAAAGAGATATAAGGTTGATACAAGAGATAATACAAACCATGAAAAATCATCTAAAATAACAAAATCAATCTCCAAACTTGAATTAACTAATATATCCACCAGAATGCAAAAAAACAAAAAACTAAATAGGATGTACTTATAGCAGATCCTAGAAAAAATAATGTCTCAAGATATGATTCCCAAAGTTCAAAATAGAACTCTTGACTTTGACATCCAAAATAGCCATAGAATGCCAAAATTGAAAATAACCTACACCACTAGAATAGGCTCGGAACTAGGTTTCCAACGATATCTCGTTTGCAAAAAATGGAGTCTCGATAAGCAAGTTATGACCAAAAAACTACATGTAGGTCAAAAAAGTGCTAGAAGGGGAAAAAAAAATTTACCACCTAAGGATCCATGCCAAAATGCCTTGAAAAATATCCCCACTTATACCAAAAATTGCCTTGGGAAGTGTATCAGTTCTTTAACAAAACTATCTTGATTTGTATGCCCAAAAAATCTTGATTTGCATACTAAAAAATATTGATTTATTTGACTACAAATCTCAATTTGAGTGCTAAAAAAATCTTGATTTTTGTACCAAAAATTACAAAATTGTCACCTCAAGAAATGTGCAGAATCTCAATTTAAAAAAAATCTCGAATTGTGTACCATAATTCAAAAAATCATTACCTCAAAAAATGTGCCAAAAATCTTGATTTTCAAACCAAAAAATCTCAATTTGTGTGCCAAAAATCTAAAAATCACTGCCTTAGGAAATGTGCAAGAAAATTAGAAAATCACCACGTCGAGAAACATGCCCAATCTAGGAGAAATATTTTTTGCCTCAAATTCCAACTTTGTCCAAATTCAACAAATTTTATATGAAAATAGGGATTTTGTGCACTTTGAGCTCAACAGTGATGTCTACTTGGACTTAAATTGCAGCGAAAATCAGTAGCCCCCTAGATTCAATACAAAAAAAAATCAAAAATTGAAACCCTCTGAAAAAGGGCACAGATATGAAAGCAAAGCTAAACTTCTCATAAATAAAATAGGGGCATGAAGATCTAGAGCTCTAATACCATGTTGAAGTTGATGAAAGATCAACCCCACATCTCCCAAAAATCACCATCATGCAAACACCTGTCACAGAAAGAGAGAAGCGAAAGCTATGGAGGCTAGAATTCCTGGATCCATAGATGAGACATTCTTGATGAGCAAAAAGATAAATTGCTATTATCAAAAGTTAATTAATTAATTAGAAAGAAATCAATCCTTATAAAAGGAGATCAAAATTCTATTAGGTCACTAGCCTAGGTTGCATGATAATAATTAATAAAAGAATTAATTATTATATGCCCAAAGTCTATCTTAAGTAAACTAGAGATAATAAGTGACTTAATAATTAAATCAATATGATTTAAAACTATAAGAAAATACTTTATTACTCTAACAAATGCCATCTATCTAATAAGAACCATATAATGACTTCACATAGAACCATCACACTATTCTCAATGATAATTCAAAATCATATACGGCCGAAACAACTCTTCTACAATTGATGTCAAAATAGAAAGGAAAGGTATGACTAACAACATCTACATTGTTCAAACTAATAAAATCATAATCAATATTTAATTAATACCTATTATTCGCTACAATTTTATAAATGTTACATTTTACTATATGCAAATATACTCTCAAACAAGAAGAATAGAGGACAATAAAATTTCACATTCCTCTGCCCCCATAAAAAAAAGGTTTGTTTCCTTTATATGCTATTGACTTGATTGATTTTCACTATAGGAAAAAATGGAAATGATTTACATTGCAAAGGGAATAGGACAAAGTTAAAGATGCTTGTTTTCTCACCATTGTATGTCTTCTAGAATGGCTGTTGTAACATCTCTAACACATTCTAAAGATGTTTAGTTCATAACCAATATGGGTAAAGTCAAATGAAAAGGAACCACTGTATCATCTATCTAAGAAGAATTGGATAATAACTTTAAGTAGAACCATCAGACTATTCTAAACAAAAATTAAAATTGGTAAATGATTGAAATAACACATCTACAGAGATAAAATGTCATCTATAATTACCCTACAAAAAAAGGTCAGCCATTTATGAAACATTAGCTCAACACTATTCATATTGACAATATTGTATTGTATTACTGAATAGTGACTTTAACAAATAAAATACCAAGTACAAGCTCTTCCAAATTAGGTCGCTACACACTCTCATTTAGCCAAATTACTCATTTCACCACTATATAGAGAAAGAAAGGGAGAAATACAATGTTTATTAGGGGCCTCAAAAAAATAAAGGTATATTACCACACCACATTAATACCTCCTCAAAATTTACAAATACATTATTTCAAAATTTCTACAATGATTTTCAAAAGAAATATTTTCAAGAGAATTGAAAAAAGAAAGGCAATAACCAATAGTACAAAAAGGCATGCTTGAGAATGAAGCAATGTCAAATGAAATGATCTCATATTTACAACAATCTAGTCATCCCAAATACAACACATTGTGGGAGACAAAGGTAACATAAATAAGGTTGCCTGGGTATGGAAAAATATGTTTGTAGTATTCATACTAACAAGCTTGTATGTTTTTTGCTTCTTTATTGCATAATAGTTAATACTACTACTACTAATTTGAATCTCCTATAGATCATTTTTTTTTTAAAAGGGAAATACTAGAGATCTACTTTGTACCTTCAAAAAGAGAGGTCTATATACTTTACACTTAAATGTCTACAACAAAATTATAAATACAAAATTTATAATATAATTTTTTTATTTTCAATGTAGATATAGTTTGGCACAACTTCAAAAAAAGAGGAAATAACACAAATTAAAATAAGTTCTCTCTCCCACAATTCAACATCAATTGGCATGGTCGTAAAACATCAAAAATCTCCTAAAATGAAAAACATGCAAGGTATAGTTTGCTTCTTGAACAAAATTTGGTATATTTCACAACCACATTAATCTCTATTTAATATTTACATATGCATAAAATTTCTAAAATTTACATTCATTTTTAAAAATAGGATAATTTGAACAAGATTGACAAAATGAAGGTATTACCAAACATGACAAAAAATATTTCTTCTTATTGGTGGAATAAATGGATATGACTTGGAAAATTTGACTCTATCACAAACAAACCATTAGAGTTATTCATAAATAAGGTTGCAAAACTAAACATTGACTACTACAATATTTCTTACAATTATAGTTCACCAAGTCATCCAACATGCACAAATTATTGTCTTATTGCAAATCAATTGATGGAATAATCCTCATGCATTAGGGGAATGTACCCAAGGACACAAATCTCTTCCTTCATACCCAAATTAGGCATTGGATTATCTTTACAATCTACATAATTAATCCTTCCTCCAAGCTATGCACACTAAAGAAGTCCCCTTTCTCAGATTTTTTATGACATAGGATTTAGTTTTACATTGTTATCCTGCAAACTCTTACATCGTTTGAGTAGACTTATTATGTGTTACATCAAATTTAATGGGAATCTGTAATGTCCCCATCTTTTTGGAAACTAAGTGGAGTTCTTAGCCTTCATGTTCTCCAAGGCTAAGTGGAGGATACGAGAACATTAAATTAATTTCCTATAAAGTCATTAAATAAATTAAAAATTAAAAGGTGACTTTATATTTAATTAATTTAATTAATTATTGTATTATAAGGGAGAAGCTTCTAGAGCATGTATTAATTATTGGAAAGGGAGAAGCCTCTAGTAATTTAATTTTCTAGAAGCACAATTAATTATTGTATTGCAAGGGAGGAGTTTCTAGAGAGTGCATTAATTATTGGAAGGGGGAAGCTTCTAGTACTTGCAATTAATTAATATTTGATGTCCTTCTAGAAGGGTGTAGGGAAAGTATAAATAGAGGTGGGAGCTTTATTTTTTAGCATCAGATGATGGTGAATTACATTTGATAGGAACTTGGATGTACAGTTTTGTTCTTGACATTAAAGGACATTCATCCTCTCTTGTGACATTCTAGACGTCATTCCCTTGGGGTTTGACCTTTGAAATTCATTGCTATGTATTTGATTTTATTAGTTTGAGAACTAATATTATTTTAGTAGTGGTACAATCTTCAGTTTGAATAAATTCATCTCTTTTAGCAGTTGGTTCAGTTCTTGGACATTTCTAGGGTGCCCATTATAGTGGTATTAGAGTTTGCTTGCAAAGTGTTTCACAAAGTTGGTTGGGGTTATTACAATGGTATCAAAGCCTATTACAATGGTATTAGAGCTATAAGTCCTACCATCCTATGGAGATCTTAAGCACTTATATTTGAGCATGTGATAAGGGCTTTATAATTTCTGCAATACCAAAGCAAGACAAAGTAGGATTTCATACTTACAAAATGAACAGGGTAGTTCATCCATGTAGAGGGACATACAATCCAGTCATAAAAACATAGAGGAGATATTCATTGAACAAGACAATAGTATGGGTGACTAAGATGATAGAAATATAGAATTAGATGGAGGCAGGAATCAAGCAAATGTAATGTTCAGGTTATTGGGTACATTAGAGTAGGGCTAGTGTATACAACAGAAGCATAATAGGTGAATGGATATGATGCAATGGGAGTAGAATAGGTGAATGGATATGATGTTGCAACTTATGGCTAGACAGATGGGCATTAATATTGATGATTTGTATGTTGCTCCAGTAAAGGAGGTAGTTGATTCCTCTGGTGGGATAGATAGCCACCCAACTATGATATTGGTGATGTGGGTGTTTTAATGGAGTCTATAGATGTGGTTTTATGCTCTAGTATTATTGATTCATAATCTAGTGTTGAGTCATGTGTGCATAGTCAAAATCCACATATGAGGCTTTGTCAGGGGATGGTGATGCAACAATAGTGGGATTAGGAGAATGTGAGGATATTGTCATATCAACAACCACTTTTGTGCTAGATGAACCATCCAATGACGAGTTTAGCAGTATGCATGTAGTTGTTGATGTGTGTTCTAATGATGGTGCACATGCTGATGATTATGAGTTTTTATCAACTATAGATTCGGTTTAGTTTTATGTTGCAATAGTTAGAGTTGTTCCTATGTCCATATATTTTAATGTAGATACACCTATTATTGATACAGTTAGCATGAGTGCATATGGTTTTCTTGTAGCTACATATTTTTCAATGCATGTTGGTGATGATCAAAATTCCAGTCCAATATATATTATGTGGGTGGATATAGGGAAGAAGAGGTTTCATAGATCTTCTATAGAGTTTCCTTCTAGTGACATGTGGTTGGTCCTGGTGATGTTGGTTTGCAGTTGGTTTAATATCCACAAGGATGTCACATTCTACTTCAGTTGGGATCCAGGTGGAGGTTAGAGTTCATTGTGTTGTTGGATTGCTTGAGGACAAGCAATTTCAAGGAGGACAGACTGTAATGTCCCCATCTTTATAGCAACTAAGTGGAGTTCTTAGCCTTCATGTTCTCCAAGGCTAAGTGGAGCATAAGAGGACATTAAATTAATTTCCTATAAAGTCATTAAATAAATTAAAAATTAAAAAGTGACTTTATATTTATTTAATTTAATTAATTATTGTATTACAAGGGAGAAGCTTCTAGAACATGCATTAATTATTGGAAAGGGGGAAGCCTCTAGTAATTTAATTTTCTAGAAGCACAATCAATTATTGTATTGCAAGGGAGGAGTTTCTAGAGAGTGAATTAATTATTGGAAGGGGGAAGCTTCTAGTACTTGCAATTAATTAATATTCGATTTCCTTCTAGAAGGGTGTAGGAAAAGTATAAATAAAGGTGGGAGCTTCATTGTTTAGCATCGGATGATGGTGAGTTGCATTTGATAGGAACTTGGATGTAGAGTTTTGTTCTTGGAATTAGAGGACATTCATCCTCTCTTATGACATTCTAAACGTCATTCCCTTGGGGTTTGGCCTTTGGAATCCATTGCAATATATTTGATTTTATCATTTTGAGAACTAATATTATTTTAGTAGCAGTTCAATCTTCAATTTGCATAAATTCCTTCGTGTTCATGTTATGTGGATTGAAATCTATGCAAAGACATCACAAAATCATACTAAGTGAAAAATCAAAAGGTCATTCCTTGACAAAAAAATGGTTTCCAACCTAAAAATGACTTCAATGTGAAAGGTTAAAAAAATCAAGCAATGCAGGTAACTCTATCAGGGCTATGGATGTCTGACTGGTAGTAGAGCAATGTCATGTGAAAAACTAATATTAAATCATCCTCATACCTATAGATGTCTTTCTAGAAACAAGACACTATTTGATTTGATAATAGGAATGATCAAACTATGTAGCTCATTATGACAATATATTTTAGACCATGATCTCTCCAAAGAGGAATGCTTAATTCATATGTACACACTAGAATGATTGCTCAATTCAAATCCTTTGATGGAGTGTCATATGCAATCTACCTCTTGATCCATGAATTTGTAGCTTGACAATGTCATTACTAATCTTACATTGTGGGCTTGTCAAATATTATGCATTTTAGTTACCACCACACACACTCTTCCCCTCATATTTACAACCATTTAGTTTTTCATTCTATGCACAATTCTTGAACTTCTTGATTTTCCATTAATGTAGGTATTTCTTTCTTCCCATGCTTGCCCGACACTTTGAAATGTCATATCTCTCCATCCAAGCCTTAGAAGTTGTACAAATATGTAAGAAAAAATAGATTGTGTGAATCTAAAAAGGGTAGTCTTCGTTGATATATTCTACAAATATTGGGTACAACAACCGATTTTAATATAGTTGTCCACAAACTTCGTATTGCATAATGACAAATATTATGTGTATTCAATTAAGATATAAATAAACTAAATTATTTCAAGATTTAGGGTTACTGTGTAATATACTACCTAACAATAAACTTATTTATTATTATATTTGATGATAGCATACTTTGTAATGTCCAAATATTATAATTTTAAAATTGCATTCCAATTACCATGACAAATGTATTGATATTAAATTAATGTTTACTAATTGAACATGTAAACAAAATAAATATCACAAACCCAAATGAAACTTACTTTTGCAGAATTTTGCTAAATATTATAATTACAAAACAATTATATAATGATGTTTCCTTCAAAGTTGTACAACATAAAATAACAATATTAATTCTAATCAAAGATAAATAAATAAATACTCCATTACGAAACTTGACAAACAAATCAATGTCTATGTATTGATCATGACAAATATTCTATATTTAAAAATGAATGTTAATTAGTTCAATCGTTAAAATATTTTTGAAGGGATTAATTTTTTTAATAAGTTAACAATTATCAAAATCACCACATCCAAAGTTGCTTATCGATTGTTCTCTTGCACCTCCTATGACACAAGTGCTAGTTTTAAATTATTTGTTAACTTAGTCTACTTATCAATGCAAGTATGCAAGTGTGCATCTGCTAGTTTTATTATCTATGAAAGTACAAAAAGCATGCAATTGCTAATTTTAATGATTACAATTTTCTTTTCTTCTTTGAATTAAAAGACTATTTTTCTCCATTTTAAAGCAAAACATCATTTTAAGATATAAATAAAGATAAATTTTAAACTCTTGTACGTTTATGTATTTGTGACATGATTAGCCTGATAGAAGTGAAAATCTTAATAAAGGTTATGATTTTTCTTAATTTTCATAATGACAAATAAAAATTAGAAGAAAGAAAAATTATTGTAGTGTATTATTTTTTTAGATTGGAAATATCAATTGAACTGCAATGCTTTAACCTTAAACAAATTAAGTAAATATGTTTTTTATAAAAATAAAAAATATTATTTATACATATTCATTTTTAATCAACAAAATTAGTATTTTAATTTTTTTATACCAAATTTCTTAGTTTATATTATTGATTATCTTAGATGAGTTCTTTAAAAGTGAATCAATGTGATTAAAAGAGGAAGGATATACCTCTATATAATTGCATGAATAATCAATTTTAGAGAGAATTCAATGCTAAGATTTAGTATGTAATGAAGGATGGTGAAATCATTTTCTATATATACATTTAATATAGGTAAAATGCTAGAGCTACAACATAGAGGATCTATTAGTTCAAATATGTGTGATATTCAATTGGACATAAATTTGAATTTGGGTTTTCTTTAATTTTACAATTTCAATTTTCAGTTTTCAAAATTGATACCTCTAGATTTTCTTTAATAGATTTGATAAAATATAAATATGTTAATTATATAATTTGACCAAATTCAATTTGTCAAAATAAACTTATTCTCTTGTTCGTGATAATTTAATTATAAAAAATTCCAAGTATATCAAATATTCTAATATCCATATGTTCAAATTATTAAAAGAAAAACAAAGGCAAAACTACACCAAAATAGCATGTAAAGATGGAAAGAACTTAGCTATCCACAACCATGCATGTGTATGAAAGAAAATTGATAACTAAGAAGAAACATGGTCAGATTTTAGTGTTTGTAGGACATTCGTTCAATGACAAAGGCAATAAATTGACAATTTTTCATTTATAAAATCATTTAGCTATTTAATAAAACAACTTAATTGGTTGCTCCTTATAAGGTATGGTGGTTGCAAAGAATCATATTTTAACACCTACACATAGAGTCATCAAACAAGACTCATTACTATGTGTGGTGGTTCTACAGCACATGCCCCATTTTTTTTACTTCAGAAATGGGGACCCCCTTTTGTTTGGTTCACAGAAGCTTGTTCATCAAAATACGGTATCTTCCAAGGTGTCTTAGGGAGTGGAACTTTGGTAGTTTGAGTTTATGAGTCTAGTTAGTTAGTGTCATTTTTAACCCCTAGCATTGGTATACTAATGTCTATCTTTTGTGTAGGTCATCATGGCATCTTCATCATCCATAGCACAAAAAATTACCATGGTATTGCATGTACATTTTTAAAATATGCACCTTGGGATTTAAGATAGAATAAGAAAGAGTTCAAGTCTATGAAAATGGTGGGCTACATACAGGGTATAAATCATCAAAAAGAGTCAATAAGTACAAAAGAGTGCTCCTAGACCCCATTTAAGAAAAACCCATAAACTATTTTCAAAATTGAGAACTTTGTTTTCTAGGTGAATTGAACACCTTGCACTTTTTCAAGGCGCATTTTCTTAAGGTGTGCCTTTTACAAGGTGTACTTTTAAAAAGGTGCATAGGTGTGCAAGGTGTGCATTGCAATTTTGAATATGCATAAGTTGGAGGACTCCAAAAGGTGTGCATTTGTGAAGGTGGACAATTCTAAAGTCTTGAAGATGCCTAAGGTCCCAAAGATGCTAAGGTGCACAAGTGTGCAATTTTAAAAATTTTAAAGAGAAAAGTGCATAGTTGCACAGATGGGCCTAAATCATCAAAAATATCAAAATAAGTATAGTAGAGTGCTCCTAGATTCTGTCAAAGAAAACCCCAAAAGCTATTTACAAAACTAGGAACTTTTATTTTTGAGTAAATTGGGCACCTTGTGCTTTTTGAAGGTGAACTTTTAAAAGGTTCATTTTTTTGAAGGTGCACTTTTCACAAGGTATGTAGGTCTGCATTACAGTTTTGAATATGCATAAGTTGGAGAACTCCAAGAGGTGGCCATCTGCACAAGTGTGAAGGTGTGCAATTTGAAGATTTGGTAAATGAATTATCTCTAAAGGTGTAGCATATGTGCATATCTAAAACATCTAGAGGCCCCTGAGGTGCCCAACATTACCATGGCTTCATTTTATTCTACATTAGCTAATATCATACTCAAACCCATGACTTCCAAGTTCCAAGGAATGCTCAAGAAGTCACACTTCATGATTTCCATAGGGAAGTGAGAGTAAAGTATGAAGCTCCAGACTTGTTCGCTCATCAAGAAATTACCTCTACCATCTGAAAGTTCAAAGAGGAACATCCACACATTAGTTTGGTTTAAGGTCAACAAGACCTAGATGATGGAAACTAAAAATTGTGGACTTATAAAATTTCTCACTCTTAAAAAAATTATGGAGTTCAAAAAATTATCAATCTTGGAATTGTGGAGTTAGAAAAAAATCTCACTTAAACAAATTATGGAGTTAGAAAAAAATTCACTTTGGAAAATTGTGGACTTTGAAAAATTCTCACTTTGAAAAATTGGGGAGTTAGAGAAATTTCCACATTCTGTTAATTTTGGTCATGTCATCAAGGTGCACTTTTTGAAGGTACACTTTTTGCAAAGTGCACCAAATCAAGAGGTGCGCCGACAATTTTTAAGAAGTAGTGCACTGATAGTTAACTATTAGTTGCTATTTTTCAGAATTACATGCCTCAAAAACACATTTTGATGATAATTGAAGTCCTAGAAACATCTATAGATGGCCAAGCTTGCATTTTTAGATGTCTCAATCACTCTCAGATCATCTCACAAATTCTTTCTTCTTATCTTCTTCTTCTTTTATTGTTTTAAGTCATGTAAAGGCTCATGCACCCATTAATTGATATAAACAAGGGTGGAGACCTACATAACACCATTTAGAGAGTCAATTTGTATGTAATTAGCTTTATTTTAATAGTTTTTTAGCATAAGTTTGCATTATAAGAGCTCTCACTCCTAACACAAAAGGAGGAGAGGATTTCTTTTAAATACATGAATGTAATATGCAATCGAGGTCAATATTTTGATGTATTGATAAACACTATTGGTGTTCTCACTTTGAGTGTAAATGTTGAAGTTGATGAAAAATTAACCCCATAGCTCCCAAGAATAACCTATATGCAAACACCTATCATAGAAAGAGAGAAGAAAAAAATTATGGAGGTTGGAATTCCCAAATCCATAGATAAGAAAATCTTGATAAGGAAAAATAAAATTTTCTATTATTAAAAGTGAATGAGTAAATTACAAAGAGATCAATCCTTATAAAAGGAGATCAAAACCCTAACAGGTAACTAACCTAGGTTGCATGATAATAATTAATAAAAGAATTAATTATTATATGCATAAAGTTTAGCTTAAGTAAAATAGAGATAATTCTTAGAGATTTGTTCATTTTGAAGGTGAGTTTTTCAGAGGTGTGATTTTTAGAGTAAAAACAAACTGGAAGATCCTGACCCACCATCTCTGTTCCAGTGAGAATTAAGGTCTTCACCTAGTGGACACAAGTTCTAAGAACTTAGTCATTTTTGCAAGCCTCACAGTGATAAATGGATACCTAGGCTCCACCCCCTCACATTTTAAATTTCATCATCGTTATCCACTCTACATTCTACTTCACACATTCCCATCATTATGCACCATGTCTTTCTTCATTGCCCAAAGTTTACTTTTGAACCTAGCTAGTCCATTACATGACTTGCCCAAAAATCTTGGAACATTTTTCAAATGGTTCATCCATGTAGAATCATGAACAACAGAAGATCATATTAAAATTTTCAAGGAAATTTGTAATCGAAACTAGTTTTAGCATATGGACATGGTATGTTGCCTTTTCCCTTACACTTTGGAGGAAATGTCATTCATTTGTACATGAATCTTCTACCAACAATAAGAGATTGGAAATATTTTGAGAGAAATTTTCTAGCACAATTCAAGGTCCACATTGATCCAACTATCCTAAATCATCAATTCATCTCAATAATAGGGATCCCCATGAGACTATTTCATAGTTTAATCATCATTTCTATATGATGTATAAAAGAATGGAGTTTCCTTACACTGTAGTACAAGAGGTTGTCATCTAGATCTATTTGGGAATAATGAATTCATTAACTTTTATTTTTCTAAGAAGGCTCCCACCTAGAGACATTAATACGATTGAAAAGGTCTTCAAAGAGGTTGTTACATCCATGAAGCAAGTAGATCCCCATGGTGGAAGGACCTTTGTGTCTTCCTTTTCTTTGAATAATATAGTAGCCATACCACCATTTTCAGCAAGAGCATCTACTATGCCCAATAAAATGCCCCTCTTGAGTCTAGTACCTTTACTACAATAGGTTACTATTGCTCCAATGCCAACAATTACATATTTAGGGCATGAACCCCAAAATATTGCATTCTTTGAGAAAAAGAACACTTGCTAAACTTGAGAACAATATGACTAGTGAGTTTGAGGCCATGAAGAAGATAGTGTCTCTTTTATCTAATGAACTCATCGTAATAAAGTTGAATTCTTCAAGAAACCAAGGCAATCATCTAAGACAACTTTCTGCCCAAAATAATTATTCTCAAAATTAGAGAAAAAATTATGGACCCTATGATAATATCAAAAATGAGAATAATGGTATTACATGTATGATTCCAAGTGAAAATGGATATGGGTATAATGATGTTTCATGTCAACATCACCAAATCATGGAGTAACAACCTTTGCAGTTTAGTACAATGGTGTTTGAATCATATGATAAATCTACAGGAGGAAAAAATGATGAAGATGATCAAGAGGAGTTCATTTTCCCATTCAATGAAGAGAAAGAGTGTGGACACTCTGAGATACATGTTTATTGCAACAATAATACAAACACACAAAGTTTGAAAAGTAGAGAAGAATCTCTAATGGAAGATGTCTCTTTATGGTTACATCCTACTTCTCTGGACATACAGGTCTGTAATACTCCAATGCATTATGAGGCTCCAAACAACATTACCCTGACAAAGCATAAGGAACTACATGTAAAGGATGAGGTTTTGAAAGGTTTTATGGATAAAATAATAAGAAATTTGCAATACCTTGGAGAAGATCAAAATCCAAATATCCTTTTTCTTCTTAACTATTGTCACATCCATCGAAGGATTTATTCAGTGTTGGAATGTGCTATTTGACAAGATGTAATATCTAATGTGTTAGCAAAATAGATCAACCTATTGAAATTTCTAGAAGTAAAGAAATTGTTTCAAGTTTTGATGTTGTAATAAGTGTGGATATCTTAGGAAATTTTGAGGATGCAGAAAATTTTGAAGTTCCAAAACTCCACGGAGTTGCAAAAATTTTCAAAGTTGTAAAAAGTGATGGAAATGTAGAAGATCTTGAGGTTGGTGAGATTTTTGAATCATGAAGTCATCAAGAAAAAGATACCAATGCTTCCTATTGTGATGTTGATCCCCCATTGGATAATGATAAGATACCTCCCTCAAAACAATATGTATCATTAGAAGAGATGGATAGAGTGCTTAATCTGGTCTCAAGATTGACTAAGGAAATGTCTATCTATGGGTGTTCTATGCATATATCAAACTATGCAATAATTGAGTCATGTAGAATTCATTCATTTGGGTTTCATTCATAAGTTGTCTTGGTTTCTTATTAGCCTAGGAGATCGCAATGGAGGGTAAGTATGATTTTGAACATGGTTGGTTGGGATATCAGGGAGAAAAACCATGATTAATGATATTAATGAAGCCTATGATTCAAAAGGAAGGCTTATGATTGATTTTCTATTCCAAAGGATCCTAAAAATGGTGATTCCTAGTTTAGGGTTGATGATGGTGAAAATAAGGAATATAAACACAATGTTATATCTTTTGGTTCTTGTTTTGATAGCTATATTACATCACTGGTGCTAATGTTTCCTTGTGCATGTGGAGTTGTATACCATGAGATAAGACCACTAAAAGGAGAAATTACAATGTGTGAGTGTACCCCTATGGTGGGGGACTTGCTAGATCAAGTAATATATTTCCATTATTCCTCTCAGTTTGAATATGATGTTAAAGGTAGAAGAACTTGTTTATGGATTAATCATGGCCATAGAGAGTTACCACAACTTCTGATTTTGTGCTATTTGTGTCCTACAACCAAGATTGTCCAAATTTTATTTTTCTGAGAAAAAAGACAAGTCAATATTTTTTAGAACTATATGTGGTTGTTTATTAGTACTACATATAATGAGAAATCCAATAACAAACACCCCCATGTTCTTATTATTCAAGTTTTTATGTATGTATGTATGTATGTATGTGTATATGTGTGTGAGCACGCGCACACATGTGTGTGTGTGGAGTCACTGTGTTTTCTCAGGGTTGTTTCTAACATGTGGTCCATCCCAACTGGTCTCAATTTTTGGAAGAGGTGTTTGTTTATCAAAGTATTTAGATAAAAAAATTTCTTGTACAAACTAAATACAGATGTTTGTCACAGGTAAAGAGGACTTTCGACCTTAAAATTGAATTCTAGATTGATTGCTCTCAAGCACTTTATAAATTTAAAAAATTGATCATCTAGGCTACTGGGTGAAAGTACAAAGTTGTGTCACCTTTCAAGCTGACTTATTAGAATGACTAAATTTGAGTATTTTTAACTAAAAATCAATTTTGTTCAAACATATGACCTTGATAAATTTATTCTAGCTAATTTATATATGGTCTTGCACTTTTCCAATTGGAAATGTCTATTAAATGAATGCTTTATAGTAGTTAGTATCCAATTACTAGAGAAATAAAATTATTTCAAAAAATTGACATTTCAATAACTCTTACTATTATAGCTCTTACTATTTGTGTGATTTGTGTCCTAAAACCAAGATTGTCCAAATTTTATTTTTCTGAGTACAAAGACAAGTCAACATATTTTAGAACTATATATGGTTGTTTATTAGTACTGCATATAATGAGAATCCACTTACAAACACCCCCATGTTCTTATTATTCAAGTTTGTGTGTGTGTGTGTGTGTGGAGTCACTATGTTTTTTCAGGGTTGTTCCCAACATGTGGTCCATCCCAACCAGTCTCAATTTTTGGAAGAGATGTTTGTTCATCAAAGTATTTAGATAAAAAAATTTCTTGTACAAACTAAATACAGATGTTGCTAGCTAGCAGGTAAAGAGGACTTTAGATCTTAAAATCAGATTCTAGATTGATTGCTCTCAAACACTTTATAAATTTAAAGAATCAGTCATCTAGGCTGTTGGGTGAAAGTACAAAGTTGTGTCACCTTTTAGGCTGACTTATTAAAACGACAAAATTTGAGTATTTTAAGCTAAAAATCAATTTTGTTCAAACATATGACCTTGATAAATTTATTCTAGCTAAGTTATATATGGTCTTGCACTTTTCCAATTGAAAATGTCTATTAAATGAATGCTTTATAGTAGTTAGTATCCAATATATATATATATATATATATATATGGAGTCACTATATTTTCTCAAGGTTGTTCCCAACATGTGGTCCATCTCAACTGGTCTCAATTTTTGGAAGAGGTGTTTGTTCATCAAAGTATTTAGATAAAATTTTTTCTTGTACAAACTAAATACAGATGTTGCTCACAGGTAAAGAGGACTTTCAACCTTAAAATTGGATTCTAGATTGATTGTTCTCAAACACTTTATAAATTTAAAGAATCGGTCATCTAGGCTACTAGGTGAAAGTACAAAGTTGTGTCACCTTTCAGGTTGACTTATTAGAATGACTAAATTTGAGTATTTTTAGCTAAAAATCAATTTTTTCAAACATATGACCTTGATAAATTTATTCTAGCTAAGTTATATATGGTCTTGCACTTTTCTAATTGGAAATGTCTATTAAATGAATGCTTTATAGTAGTTAGTATCCAATTACTAAAGAAATAAAATTATTTCAAAAAATTGACATTTCAATAACTCTTACTATTTTTTATGTCATTTTTTTAATAACATATGAACACCATTTTATAGAGCTCAAAGACAAGAATATTCTCATATAGAATTTATAGTGTTTTAATTAGATATAGTATATTATAATTAAAAAAATCTCCAAGTAAGTATTTAACACTTGATAAGATGTTAATTTTGAGAAAGAAAAAATATTATATCATATCAAAAAAATAAAAAATTATATGATGTTCTAGAGGAGAGAATCTCTTCAAGAATCTATAATCTCTTCAAGAATTTATAATTTTTATTTTGGTTGGAATAGATTTATTTTGAAAAGTGTGGTAGGAGATGAAAACTATTGATTTGAATAAGTTGAAATTTGAATCATTATAAAAAAAACTAAATATAAATCTAAAGCTAATTTTTATTTTTGATTGTTCTAGCTACATATGTTATCTATAACATAATTTAAGAACAAAGTGAAATAAGGTTATTTCCATGTAGTTTTGTGGTGGGAACTAGACCCCTAGTTTCCAGCGTTTTTTAGCAACTAAAAAGTTGTCTTTAAAAATAGGAAATTATATCATTTCTTTTTCTAAATAATTATTAAAAATTATAATCCTAAACTTCATCAATTTCTACACATTTCATTTGTTTACTTCATTTTCAAATTCTAAATAATAATACAAGATTTATGCCATTGAAGGTGAACAATTATACTTTTGTTAGCCTTTTCCTTTGTAAAAGAGTGACACAAGTTTGTGCTTTTACCTTGCTTTCAACCCATGTGGATAGTGGCTAAGGGATAGTCCAAAACTTCCTAGTTTGAATAGAGGATTTCCTCAGGGGCTTATCAAATTCACTTGTTGACATGTGAGTTTGCAAAGTTCAAAAGAGGAACACATGAGTAATTAGATTGGAAAAAGTCCATAAGAAAGGAACACCAACATCTTGACCAAATGGTCTAATTGTTGTCAAGAGAAAATAATAACTTAAAAAAGGTGTCATCAAATAGGACTCCAGAACTTGGTATGAACCAAAAGAAGGTGATCAACGAAGCTAGCACAATATAATTGTTGGCTCACTTCAAATGAACAAAAGTTTCAAGGAAGAATCAAGTGGAAATATGTGAGTTCCATGAAGTTGACAAATAGATAACCAGGAATACCAAAAACAAGTAATTGATGACTTATTAAGATCCCTTTGAATGATTTCTCACATCTAGTCATATAGTGATTGGAAATTTGTTGATGGGGATTTCTCAAACTCTCATTGTTCAGTGAAATATTATTTCTATGGTGTTGCACACTCATGGTGGTTGGCACTTAGGAGTTTCAAGGGAATTAAGACACTTAACACACACTGAGTGTGAAAATTGAAAAGTTCAAGTTTCTTGTTTGAAGTTCTCAAAAGCCACTAGTGACAACTAGAATCAAGTTGCAAACTTGATACATGTTTAAAAATTGCTTGCTCATAAAGAAATGTGCTATTCATTTCTTCCTTTTGTTAGAGCTATTTTTTGTGGTTCCACAACACACACTCCATTTCCAACTTTTGAAATGGGAACCCTTATTTTTTTGGCTCACACTAGCTTGTTTGTCAGAATAGAGTATCTTTCAAAGTGCCTCAAAGAGTGGAAATTTTGTAGTTTGGGTTTAAGAGTCTAATTAGTTAATGTCATTTTTAACCCCTAGCACTAGTATAATAATGTTTATCTTTTGTGTAGGTCATCATGGTATCCTCATCATCCATAGTACAAAAAATTACCATCGTATTGTATGTGCATTTTTAAAATAAACGCATTGGGATTTCAAATAGAAGAAGCATAAGGAGTTCAAGTCTATGACAACAGTGGGATACATAGAGGGTATAAGTCATTAAAAAGAGAAAAATAAGTACAACATAGTGATCCTAGACCTCATTTGAGCAAAACCCATAAATCATTTTCAAAATTGAGAAGTTTGATTTTTGGGTGAATTGAGCACTTGCATTTTTTGAAGGTGCATTTTTCAAATATGTGTTTTCTCAAGGTGCACTTTTTGAAGGTACACCTTTTGAACATGCACTTTTTGAAGGTGGTCTTTTCACAAGGTGCACTTTTCACAAGGTGGGCATTGTAATTTTTAATATGCATGAATTGGAGAACTCCAAAAGGTGTGCATGTGCAAAGCTATGCAATTGTAAAGTCTTGAAGATTCCCAAGGTCCTAATGATGCTAAGATGTGGAAGTGCATAATTTTACAAGTTTTGAAGAGAAAAGTTCATAAGTGCACAAATGGATCTAAATTATTAAAATTTTAAAAATAAATACACTAGAGTGCTCCAAAACCCCATTTGAGAAAAACCTAGAAATCATTTTCGAAATTCAAAACTTTGATTTGTGGGTGAATTGAGCACCTTGCACTTTTTAAAGGTGTGCTTATGAAAGGTGTGCTTTTCAAAGGTGCATTTTTCACAAAGTGTGTAGGTGTGCAGGTGCACATAGTGCACATTACAATTTTGAATATACATAAGTTGGAGGACTCTAGAAGGTGCACATGTGCATAGATGTGAAGGTGCACAAGTGTGCATTTTGAAGATTTGGTGAATTAATTATCTCTAAAGGTGCTCATGTACACATAATTAAAACATCCATAGGCCCCTAAGGTGCCCAAAATTACCATGGCTTCATTGTCTTCTATAGTAGCTAAGATCACACTCAAACCTATGACTTTCAGATTCCAAGGAATGCCCACGAAGTCACACTTCATGATTTCCATAGGGAAGTGAGGGTAAAGTATGAAACTTAAAACTTGTTAGCTCCTCAAGAAATTACCTTTGCCATCCAAAAGTTCAAAGGGGAACATCCACACATCTATTTGGTTGAAGGTCAACAAGACCTAGATGATGTAAACTAAAAATTGTGGACTTCAAAACATTCTCAGTCTTAAAGAAATTGTGGAGTTAGAAAAATTTTCTCTTGGAAAATTGTAAAAATAGAAAAATTCTCACTCTAAACAATTGTGGAGTTAGAAAAATTCTCACTTTGGAAAATTGTGGACTTAGAAAAGCTCTAAGTTTGGAAAATTGTGGACTTAGAAAAATTCTCACTTTTTTGTCAATTTCGGTCCTATCATCAATGTGAACTTTTTGCAAGGTGAGCCAAATCAAGAGGTTTTTCAAAAATTTTAAAGAAATAGCAATGTGCCAATAGTTAACTGGTAGTTGCTATTTTTTAGCATTCCATGCATCAAAAATGCATTTTGATAGTAGTTTAACTCCTAAAAATACTTATAGAAGGCCAAGCTTGCATTTTTAGAAGTCCCAGTGACTCTTAAATCATCTCATGATTTCCCTCTTTTTATATTCTTCTTATTGTATTGTCTTAAGTCATGTAAAGGCTCAAGCACTCATTAATTGATATAAACAAAGGTGGAGACCTATATAACACTATTTAGAGAGTCAATTTGTATGTAATTAGCTTTATTTTATTAGTTTTTAGCATAAGTTTGCATTAGAAGAGCTCTCACTCCTAACACAAAAGGAGGAAGGATTTCTTTTAAATACATGGATGTAATATGTGCTCAAGGCTGATATTTTGATGCAATAATAATGCTATTAGTGCTTTCATTTTGAGTATAGTAAATCTTGCCAAAGTGTGTTATTTTTGTGATTGCATGTTCATGAATAATAATGGAGCTAATGATTTTATTGCATTGTGATAATTGTACAATATTTTAATTCTAGTTTTTTCCTTATGTTAATGAATTTCATTATTCTGATGAATTGGAGAAAGGATCACTATTGTTCTTACATATCATTTTGTCTAGTGTAAGCACACTTTTTGTGGCCTCACAAGTTGATGAAATATGAAACATCTTTCATTTTCATTAAAGTTCTCATGGAAAATTGCATCAATGGAGTTGAGGAAGCATTTCTCTTAATTTTATTAGGTTTCCTATCAAGATCTTTTGATAATTTAATTAGCAAACCTGTTGTTACTTTGGCTTATGTCCATTAGGAAATTCCCTTTTAGTAATTTTCTTTAATTTCTTGTTACTCCATCCTTTTTATTTTCTTTTCAAACATTTGGTTATAGGAATTCATATAGTTGCATTGGTTAGAAATTACATTCATCATAAAATATAAAATACAAAAATATATTGGTTTTGTGGTTACGTTTCAACAAAGTTGTGCAGATTGGTAGATACTAGCAAAGGCCTCATTATGAACACTCACATTAATCTTCAATTGAGTTACCCAATAGGTCAAAAAATAACCATCCAAAACCTTGGATTTGGTCATTAATTATCTTTTCAAGAGAGAGATTTGAAATAATTTATGTTGTTAGCATTGTGCAAAATGACCGCTCAACACTACGTAATTCAATACTATAGTCTATTATTAATATGCATGATACAATGTTAAAAAATAAAATTTGAGCAAAGAAGTTGGGTGTATAATACTAACTTAGAAATAGTGATTGTATCATGTTGATTATATTTTATATATGGGAAAGAAATCTTTCATGTGTCAATGAAGTTCATTATTTGTAGCTTAGGGGTAGTTGAACATAATAAACTTGGAAATTACAAGACCTAGCATCATAGATTGATGAATTGTCACATAATGGACCATTGGAGTTCAATGGAAGATGACTTTTTGAAGCATTATTATGATACAAAAAGATTAATTTTACAACATGGTATGCTTTGTTGTAGTGTACAAGTAAAATGGACATGAAAACCCCAAATTGAAAATGATATCTAGTGGTTCGTGACTCATTACCAAGTTAGAATGATTTGAAATCAATCTATTGAAGTGAAATATGTGGATTGTACACTCTACAAAACCTAATCAATATGGTAAAACTGAGTATTGTAATAATCACCAAAAACATTGATGCAAATCTAAGAACTACAAATAGCTAAGGCCCATTATTTACAGATGGGTCGTCATTGGCTTTTCTCAAACTTGCAAATAAACTGTTCACTCTCACATTTTATCCATGCCATTTTCATTAATTGTGTTCCACTCATTTCCACATACTCTATCTATACTCTAGCACACTCCCTTCATTTATGACCCGTACACTTGCCAATTTGATTTTCTTAAAAAGCATATGGAGCCTATTTAGACAATCTCAATTTGTGCATATCTTATTAGTACTTGCTGGTAGGCTAAGTACTATTGTCATACTTTTTAGATTTTACACTCTAACTAGTGATTAAATTTTTTGGTTTCTACAATTTAAAAATTAATTGATTTTTAAATTTTTATATCGAACTAATATGTTGCATAGTTTAGATGAATGATTGTTTTGATTACGTAAAAGTAGGTTTTAAAGGACCCAAAACCTTTTTACAACTAGTAATTCAAGAAGTAGATAGAAAATATAATAGTCAACATGAAACAAACCTCCAAAAAGAATAAGGATGAGGTCATAGAGAGAACTGCTAAAAGAGACAGCAAAAAGTTAGCACAAAGATAGCAAAAAGACAGCAAAAGAGACAACAAAGAACTAGCTAGGTAGCCTTGATAAGGTCCAATGCCTAATTTTCCAGAATTTGCATGTTTTTAGCCACTGCCTTCACCTTGTCTTCTTGCCCGTGTCTTCAATCTTCTTCGAGTGAGCCCTAGTCCATTTTTTGGGGCCTTGGTTATAAACAACTTGAGGCGAATCCTGACCTTTATCCATTTCTAGTTTCTTCAGCAGAGTACTCACATTCTCAGCCATTTGTTTGATTAGTTTCTCTAGGTTGTTCAGCTTTGCTTCCATCATCATGACCTTGCCCTATTTAGCATTGAAATCTCTATCCATTGCCCTATTCTTAGCCTCTAATTGTGGGATCTTCTGCATTAAGTTTTTGACATCTTCAGCACTCCCAACCACCTCCATTAATCTATCAATATATTGTCCAAGAGTGCATTCACCATGAGCAATTTGACTGGCATGCCCAACTTCCTTCCTTAAGGCTTGCATATCCCTACCCAACATCTACATTTGACTTTTCATAACCCCAATTTCTTTTAGAATAGTTCCAAGGTTTCCATGCAGTCCTTTAAAAAACCTTGGAGTACTATCATAATCATAATCTGATTGGATCCCCTATTCCTGAGAACCCTCATCACCCGACTCACCTTTAAACCCAAATTTCTTCTCTAGTCATCTTGAAGGATATCTTTTCCTTTCCAATCTACAAGCAAAGGTTTCATCATCCAGGGGAGAAGAAGCCCTCACCACCAGATTGTCCTTAATCCTCTTTCCCTTAACCTCATTTTTCTTCTTATAATCCCTCACCAAATCCTCCACAAAATCACTCTCCTTCTTAGAATTAGAGTGACAGACCACTCTTTTTTTCTTCTTAGACCTACTCCAAGTGCCCTTATTCAAATTCACCTCAACCCCTTCAACTTCATCTTGGGTTTCAGAGTCATAACCCTTCTCCTGAACACTTCCCTCTGTTTCATTATCAACATCCTTAATGCGACCTCTATTCCTCATTATCCTCTTATATTTTAGAAAATTCATTATAAGGACCATGAGACCCTCACAGTAGACATGTTCATCATTTGGGTCTTTTTGGATAGCTTGAATAGAAACACTAAGTGACTACTTCAAATAGTAGGGAAAATCGATTTTGACACTGTGCCTAAAGTGGTTGGCAAGAATAAAATGATATCTATAGCATTTCATGAATCTCCCATCCAAGGTTAAATACTCCATAATCACAAAAAAACAAAGTGCCAAGGCCGAGAGATAGAAGTCAGGTTGATATAAGACTTACCAATTTTGACCAGATGGCTCTTCTCAAGCTCGAATTCAACAAATTCTTCAACAACTCAATTTGACAAATTTTTCTCCCTGTATAAGTTGATACCCTTAAGCTCCAATCCCATAGCCTCAATGATCACCTCCTCCAAAACCTCCATATGCTAATTTTCCACCATCACCAAGCCCTCCTTCTGAGTTTTAATGAATTGTTGTGTGATGGTTGGGTTATTACCATTAAGCCTCTCAATGGACCTAGTAAAATTACCCCTCCTCAAAATATCCCAAACTTCCTCCTTCTTCATTGACTCCATACAAATTACTGGTTCAACTCGTTTCCTCTTTCCTCCCATTTTCCTCACATCAAAAATCCAAAGCTTGTTCGTCTGCAACCTCCAAATGAAAAAAATCTCACATAAAACAATGAAAACAATGGCCCAAAAGACCTAGAATTCATGTGAAGCTAGACACAAATCATTGGGAATTAAAGCACAAAATTGGAAACCTCTTAACTCCACATCATGCCCCTATACTAACACTATCATTATTAAAAAACCTTTTTCTGAGACCTCCATTTATCATAATGAAAAAGTTGTTGAGCTTTCAGGGGTAAGGGGTCATGAGTTTCCCAAATGATAGTGTGATCATTCCCACATGCCACATTTGTTGCCCAGTCAGCAATCCCATTAGCCTCTCTGAAATCATGGGAAACAACACAATTATCAAAGGAATTTATAATTTTAATTGCCTCATAAATAATATTACTAATTGTCTAAGAGGGTATTTTTTTTGTTAAGAAAATTAATAATATTGAGTGAATCCCCTTCTAACCAAATATTATTTAAGTTTTTGGCAAAAAAAAGACCATGAAGAGCAGAAAAGGCTTCAGCAACATGATTAGATTGATTTCCAATTGGTATAGTCAAACTTCCCATATTATCTCCATTGGAATTTCTAATCACAATACCACACCCTCCATTACCCAGGTTTCCTTTCAAGGCCCCATCAAAGTTTTTTTTAAACCAATTGTCAGGAGGATAGTCCCATCTAGCATGTTCTCTAGGATTATGTCTCTAATCATCCATAGTCCTACCTTTCAAATTCCAATTTAGAAGAACACTAGTTTCCCATTCATTACACAATTGCTGTTCAAATCCCATACTATTTTAATATTCTCTATCAAAATAGTCTTTATCTTATGAAAGACCTGATTCGGGCTAGATTCCACATCTCTGAAGATTCTTTCGCTATGCTCCTTCCAAATATCCCATCCCACATACAAAAAAATGAAGTCCCACAATTTACTAATCAGAGTGTTCTTTGAAGGAGTCTTCCAACTAGTAAAGATAAGGTGAATAGTGGAAGGGAACACCCAATCAACATTCAATAAATAGAATATTTTATCCCAAATCTTCTTAGAAAAAGGATAATGCAAGGTGATGTGATCAATTGATTCCCCATCATTCTTGTAGAGAACACATCTATTAATAATAATAATCCATCCCTTTTTAAGATTATCCAGAGTAAGGACTTTATTCTGCAAAAGGATCCAAAAGAAAATATTGACTTTAGGTGTCAACCCCTTCATCCAAGCTTTAGCCCAACATGGTTCTTCAAAATCATCAAATGAATTAGCATAGGCTAAGGCAACTTAGAAAGCACTGATAGGATCATTTCTCCAAATCAGCTCATCCTCATTTTGGTTTAAGAAGAACACATTCAAGCACTTCCTTAGTTCAACCAAATTGGGGTCCACTCTATAGAGGTTCATCCTTTATTCTCTTTCCAATAGTCCTCCACAAGAGTTCCAATCTGGGTCTTACAAAGCTCCATATACTTGTTCCATCTTAGGTCATCACACAGGGGGTGATCGAAAATCCAAACATCTTCCAAAAAATGAACTCTCCTACCATTACCAACCTTCCATTTAATCCCTTTTCTAATAGTATCTTTAAGTTTATGAGAATATTTCCATATCATAGACCCCCCTTGATCCACATTACTATTAAGGAAATGGTAAAATTTAATGTTATTAAAGTTGTATTTATCATTCCAAATATATTTCCACTCCCCATCCTCTTTGTGTCATCTCCATAACAGTTTTTCCATTAAAAAATCATTCATAGAAGTAACCCTTCATAAACCAAGTCCTCCCTTCTTATAAGGCATACAAACATTTTCCCAAGCAATGAGAGGGAGTCTTTTTTTATTCTCCATGCCCATTCACAAGAAATTTTTCTAGATCTTTTCAGTAGCAAGAGCATATTTTATAGGAATTTTAAAAAGACTCAAAGAATAAAGCAGGACACTTTGCAAAATAGATTTAAGAACAACAACCTTACCTGCCTAACTAAGCAAGGAACCTTTCCATCCCATAAGTTTTGAATGGATTTTTTCAATCAAAGAGTTCCAGAAACTGTTAGGAGGAGATAATCCCAGAGGTAATCCCATATAAGAACTGGGCAAAGATCCTATCTTGCAGTTGATAATCTTTTTTATCTTCATTTGCCTCTCCACACTGACATTCATTAAAAAAATCAAACTTTTATTCCAATTGATAATTTGACTAGCAACATTACCATATTCCACCAAATCCTTCTTAATACTCTTAGCATTCTTCAAAAGTGTGGACTTTTGCTTGAAATGTGTGATTGCATAAAAAATGTGAGCTACAACTTAAAATATGCATTCCACTCCAAAAGGTGCAATTTTGACCAAATGCATGTTTTAAAATGTGTCATACACCCTAAAAGGTCCAATTTACCTCGTTGGAAGTTTTCAAAATATGCATGTCACCCCAAAAGGTGCAATTTCATACCCTTTAAGAACCATACAATTGACAAATCTTCCCAAACATTCAGCCAAAATGATAAAGAGAATAGGAGAAATAGGGTCACCTTGTCTGAGGCCCCTAGAAGCCTTGAAAAAAGATGAGGGGGACCCATTCACAAGCATTGAGAAAGATGTCGATGACACCACCATAAAGATTAGATCCCAAAATCTCTTATTAAAACCAAAAGCTTTTAGAACACAAAGAAGAAAGTGACAATCCACTCTGTCATAAGCTTTCGAAAGGTCAAGCTTAAGCAAAAAAACCTTCCTTCTTAGACACCAAGAGAGAATGAATATCTTCATGCAATGTAATAATGGAATCCACAATCTGTCTACCAAGAACAAACCCATTTTGTTGTCTAGAAATAATATTAGGAAGAAGTGACAGAATCCTCAGAGTAAGAACCTTAGAAATGATCTTATAAAATGAGTTACATAGACTAATGGGCCTGAACAAATCCATGCTATCAGCGCCCAGCTTTTTAAGAATAAGAGCAAGGAAGGTACCATTCAGCTCTTTAAGGATTTTTCTGGATCCAAAAAATTCCTTCACTCCATTACAGGTATCCGCCCCAATAATATGCCAGTACTTATGGAAGAACAAGAGCAGGAATCCATCAGGGCTAGGGGCTTTGTCTCCTTCAAAGGAAAAAATAGCCTTATAAATCTCATCAAATGAAGGAATAGATGTGAGAAACAAGTTCTGATCCTCAAAGACACAAGAAGGGATGCACTCCAGAAACAAATCCTGCTTCTCCAGATCTAGGTTAGATTCTTGTAACAAAGTTGTAAAGAAATTCACTGCCTCCCTTTTGATGATCTCTTCATTATTAGTAGATCCCTCATTTGTATTGAGTTTGCAAATCCTATTGGCCATCCTATGCTTGAGAGTTGTCACATGAAAGTACTTAGTATTATGATCACCTTCCTTTAAAAATACCTTTCTAGAGAGCTACCTCCAAAATGATTCCTCTTTAGAGATGATATCATGCAATTCAACCAATTTACCACTTTCCTCTTCCGTAGAAAAAGTCTCATAACCCTTAGTCTAAATCCTATCTTGAATGTCCTTTAGTTCCTCTAAGATCTTTTTTTTATTCTCAAAGATATTACCAAAAGTATTTTTGTTCCATATCTTAATCATTTTCTTAACTTTCTTCAGTCTAGTAGCAACTTTAAACATTGTTGTGCCTTCAATTTGAATATCCCACCACTCCTTAATAAGAGGCTCCAAGTTCGAATGGAGAGTCCACATTTTTTCAAACCTGAATGGGAAGTTCTTATGAAGATTAATCTTTTCAGCAACCAAAAAAATAGGGTAATGATCTGATCCCACCCTCACTTGAGCACTTAGGTTACATTTATACTTTAGGAGCCAGTCATTGCTAATGAGAGCACGATCCAACCTGACCTGTATTAGATCCTTACTTGACCTTCGGTTAGTCCAAGTATAGTCAATCCCATGTAAATCAATATCATGAAGGATATGCTGATCAATAAACTCCATTAAATCAATTCTATTATCTTAGTTAGTCTAGCTCCCCCCCCCCAATTTTTCATTTTCTTTTAGTGGAGTATTGAAGTCCCCAATAACAATCCAATTCTCATCAACAAAAAAAATCCTCTGATTAGAGATTTTAGTTCATAATGCCTTCCTACCCCATTTAGAGTTAGGAGCATAGACATCGGTGAGGACCCAACTAAAGTCATCTTTAGAATTTTTGAATCTAATATTCATAAAATTAGAGTTTTGGGAGATAATCTCCCCTTGAATCCATCTATTAGACCAAAAAATAGCCATACCACCTGAAGGTCCCTCTGAATCATTTCCAATAATATTTCCACTCTTAAAAATTGAGAGACATTCCACCTTATCTTTAAGCATCTTAGTTTCTTGAATAACCAAAATATCTGGCCTATTATCTCTAATCATATTCTTCAATATATCTTGTTTATGAGGGTTTTCAACCCTTGAATATTCCACGAAATTACCTTCATAAGTTATGGAAATTTTTTGCTTCCAGGATGGTTATCTGACTACCATCAGCAATGCTCTTGATGGTCTCAGCTATTCTCTTCTGCTGGTTAGAGGGTCTACCAACCGGAGAAAGGGAAAACCCAACATCCCCATTCTTAAGAGTAGTCCCAAGAGACTTAGAAGAGTGACCTTCTGATCTACTCTATAAGATCTCCCCTTTTGGCTTGGGACCTTTCTTCGTATTCTTAGAAGGTGCCTTCTCCCCTTCATTTTTCCTACCCTTATTTTTGCCTTTGGTTTTTTTGTTAACCAAAATCCATTCAACAGTAGAGGCCTCATCTTCCCACTGAGTTTCCTCATCTTGAGAAATAGAAAGAAAGTCCTCAACTTCTCCTCTGACAAGGTTTCCTTTCTTTAAAGATTCCTTGACAATAGGACCTAAAGGCAGAACAGACACCAATTGGATCCCCTCTCCCACAAGAGCCATACCATCCTTAGGGATAACATCCTTATCACCTAGGGTCTTCTTCAAGCTATCTCTTTTAGAATTATCCAACATTTCCTTAGCATTAATATCCAAGTCACTCTCCACTGACTCCAATGAAGCCTGCCTAGAGAGACCTGCCTCCTCGTCCTTAGGAATACCATCCTTATCAACAAGGGTCTTCTTCAAGCCATCTATATTGGATATCTCTATCCTATTTTGAGAATTAATCTCCAAGCCTCTCTCCAAAACTTTTGATGGAATATTGGCTTGTTTCTTATGAAGGGGAGGTTCCAATTACATGCCCCCACCACTTGCTGCCTCTCCATTTGTCTTAGCAACCAAAACATCCTTATGTTGTTCCTTTGAGGAAATGGCCCCATCTAGAATAACCTTATCACCCTTCAAAGGACCAGCATCCCTCTTCATAACCTTCCATTGCCACACTTTATTTTTCTTTTTGGGCTTCTCCCTTAAAGAGGGACATTTTCTGGCCCAATGCCCAACTTTCTTATAGTAAAAGTAGACAAAGGGGAATGATTCAAATTCAATGCGTTGATCCCATATACCTAGTTTGGATTTTAACGAGATAGATTTAGGCATATCCACTACTTGAGTAACTCCAACACAAAATCTAACATAGTTCATCCTTTTTCGAGACATCATCACAAGGTCTAAGGAAGGGTGCTCACTGAAGGTATTGGCTATGCCCTAAAAGACATCTTCCACCCAAAACTTGAGGGGGAGACCTGGTAATCAAACCCAAACTAGGGTTTGAATAGTAGAGTCATCCATAGCATAAAGATTAGGGGACCATTTTTGGAGAACCAAAGTATGCTTCCCCATCACCCAAGGACTACTACAAAGGATGTTCCATTTATCCTCATCACAAGAAAAATAAAAAGAGAGACGCCCTTTAGCCATCGCAGAGACATCAACTTGGCCTTTCAAGCTCCATTTCTTGCGCACAAAACTCCTTACATCATCAATGTTGGGTCTAACCCCAATAAACCTCCCAACTAGAGTCGAATCCATGCTCGCAATGTTTTTATCAATGATCTAGTCAGGGATTTCAATGGAAAACTTACGTTTATCCTTAGCTGACGTATCTTTAACCAGCAGAAAGCTTGATTTCCTTGTAGGTCATACTCCAAACAAGCTCG